>CM021731.1:92278667-92312339 GCA_011075105.1 Heteronetta atricapilla | reverse complement strand
AAGAAAGAAAGAAAGAAAGAAAGAAAGAAAGAAAGAAAGAAAGAGCTTTTTGTTGTTGTTATTTTTATCAAATGAGAAAAGAAATCCAGAGAGACTCATTCCTCAGGATCTGAGATGTAGAATTGCTGGCACTCCAGAGTTGCATGAGAGCTGCTTAGCCTTTCTGTTTCTAAAAACTAGCTTAAATATCTATTCTATGTAAAAGTCTCAGGGGACTGTAGAGTTGATTACTGTGGTGTAACTATCCAACTTTTGTGCAGAGAGGCAAAATTACCTGGTAGTGGAAAAGCAGAGTTGCATCCTGTCTTAGAGATGGGTAAGATTTAAAGCTTGGTTTAAAGAAGAAGAAGAAGAATAAATTTACTGAAGCTCAATGACAGGAGTTACTCAGCCTTCTTCCTCTCTTTGTATTGCAATCTGCAATACATCAATTATTTTTCTGCCTTTACATTAACAAAATTAGGGACAAAATTTTAGGGACAAAATTAGGAAGGCCAAAGCTCATCTGGAGCTAAATCTGGCTACTGCCGTTAAAGATAACAAAAAACGTTTCTATAAATACATCAACACAAAAAGGAGGACTAAGAAGAATCTCCATCCTTTACTGGATGCGGGGGGAAACTTAGTTACAAGAGATGAGGAAAAGGCGGAGGTGCTCAATGCCTTCTTTGCCTCAGTCTTTAGCGGCAATACCGGATGTTCTCTGGATACTCAGTACCCTGAGCTGGTGGAAGGGGATGGGGAGCAGGATGTGGCCCTCATTATCCATGAAGAACTGGTTGGTGACCTGCTACGGCACTTAGATGTGCACAAGTCGATGGGGCCGGATGGGATCCACCCAAGGGTACTGAGGGAACTGGCAGAGGAGCTGGCCAAGCCACTGTCCATCATTTATCAGCAGTCCTGGCTATCGGGGGAGGTCCCAATCGACTGGCGGCTAGCAAACGTGACGCCCATCTACAAGAAGGGCCGGAGGGCAGACCCGGGAAACTACAGGCCTGTCAGTTTGACCTCAGTGCCAGGAAAGCTCATGGAGCAGATCCTCCTGAGAGTCATCATGCAGCACTTGCAGGGGAAGCAGGCGATCAGGCCCAGTCAGCATGGGTTTATGAAAGGCAGGTCATGCCTGACGAACCTGATCTCCTTCTATGACAGAGTGACGCGCTGGGTGGATGAGGGAAAGGCTGTGGATGTGGTCTACCTTGACTTCAGCAAGGCTTTTGACACCGTCTCCCACAGCATTCTCCTCAAGAAACTGGCTGCTCTTGGCTTGGACTGGCGCACGCTTCGTTGGGTTAGAAACTGGCTGGATAGCCGGGCCCAAAGAGTCGTGGTGAATGGAGCCAAGTCCAGTTGGAGGCCAGTCACTAGTGGCGTCCCCCAGGGCTCGGTGCTGGGGCCGGTCCTCTTTAATATCTTCATCGATGATCTGGACGAGGGCATCGAGTGCACCCTCAGTAAGTTCGCAGATGACACCAAGTTAGGTGCGTGTGTCGATCTGCTTGAGGGTAGGAAGGCTCTGCAGGAGGATCTGTATAGGCTGCACCGATGGGCTGAGGTCAACTGCATGAAGTTTAACAAGGCCAAGTGTCGGGTCCTGCACCTGGGGCGCAATAACCCCAAGCAGAGCTACAGGCTGGGAGAGGAATGGTTGGAAAGCTGCCAGGCAGAGAAGGACCTGGGAGTGCTGGTGGATAGTCGGCTGAATATGAGCCAGCAGTGTGCTCAGGTGGCCAAGAAGGCCAACGGCATCCTGGCTTGTATCAGGAACAGCGTGACCAGCAGGGCTAGGGAGGTGATCGTCCCCCTGTACTCAGCTCTGGTGAGGCCGCACCTCGAGTACTGTGTTCAGTTTTGGGCCCCTCGCTACAAGAAGGACATGGAGGTGCTTGAGCGGGTGCAGAGAAGGGCGACGAAGCTGGTGAGGGGCCTGGAGAACAAGTCCTATGAGGAGCGGCTGAGGGAGCTGGGCTTGTTCAGCCTGGAGAAGAGGAGGCTCAGGGGTGACCTTATTGCTCTTTTTAGGTACCTCAAGGGAGGCTGTAGCGAGGTGGGGGTTGGCCTGTTCTCCCACGTGCCTGGTGACAGGACGAGGGGGAATGGGTTTAAGTTGAGCCAGGGGAGTTTTAGGTTAGATGTTAGGAAGAACTTCTTCACTGAAAGGGTTGTGAGGCACTGGAACAGGCTGCCCAGGGAAGTGGTGGAGTCACCATCCCTGGAAGTCTTCAAAAGACGCTTAGATGTAGAGCTTAGGGATATGGTTTAGTGGTGGGCTGTTAGCGTTAGGTTGGAGGTTGGACTCGATGACCTTGAGGTCTCTTCCAACCTGGAAAAATTCTGTGATTCTGTGATTCTGTGAACTCAAATTCTCCATCATACCGACTTGAACAGTCCCTGTGCTTGCTTTTTTGTATTCCTTTGGTTCTCACTACAGTTTAAGCATCTGTTTGGATGTTTGGGCTCTGCAGTAGTTACATATCCTGTGACTTGTCTTCAGCTGTTACTTTTCAGGTCCTTCCAAGAGACACACATCATGTGCTACTTAAACTTTTGTTTAGCTTGTTAGTTATTTAAGTGTAGCTTAATGGTATGCCAGATGCTCTCCAGTCAGAGAAATGCTTTGCTTGCACTCCCCCATCTGTGTGACTCCTTCCTTCTAAATCTGCTTTCTGCAGCAGACTTAATTCAGACAGATTAAATTGTTTCATGGCTCTGAAGAACCTGTGATTCAACATCCTCTTTTGTCCACTTTACACAGCTTAATTGCCACTCTAACACATTGTAGGGTGAGTAGTGTAATGCACTGGCAGAGCCACCTGAGCACAGGTTGCTGCATGGAGATCCTTGGAGGCTCTTAGGAGTCTGGGGGAATATGCATGCAATACAGCCACAACGCACCCTCTTTCAAGACGGAGTCTTTTAGCTTTCAAGTACATGAATAGTATTGGCTGACCTAGGTATTGATTTCACTGAATGTTTCTTTCCCCATGGCAACATTGCCATTGTAATAAGCTGAATATGCCATTTGTGAAGCATTTTTTCCTTCAACCTTTAACCAGTTTAGTGGCCTTCTCCATACACTTATCCCACCAGAGAGAAAAATCTTGTTCTCACAGATTGATCTCCTTAGGGAAAAATAGTGCTACTTTGTGCTTATTAAGATTCAGATCTCTTCTAGATTGCTGGCTTAAGCTCATCTCTTCTGTGTAAATTCTGGGGAAGTGCATGGAAAAAAAAAAAAAAAAGGAATGGGTGACAGAAAAGATATTTTAGGCAGCTGTTCAGCAACCTGTGAAATAATCTGAGGTCTTAACCCCAGAGGTGTCCATGTCAGGTACTACCCATCACTATTTATAACCTTTTTGGCTTTACGACCAAAGAGGGCAGGAGGTGAATGTGCATGGAGAAGCAGCCAGCTATTTTTCTGTGCCTAGATGTGGTTTCTGTAGTTCATGCACAAAGATACTAGGAGAGAATACTGTGAAAGCTGTGTATAAGGAGCTAGTGCTCATGTGCCTCTGCACTGTGCTTGCTTTTTGAAGCAGAGGCAGGTAAAGGACTTTCGGACTCCAGATCAGTTACTGCAGAGCCTTTCGTAAGAACTATAACCAGTTCTGAAAGTTCTCTATTTCAAAAGCCATCATAGAGATTTTTTCATCATGTATGACAATAAAATGAATGTAAAAAGCTCATATGTTGGATTTTGCATTAAATTTTAAAGCTAGTACAGTGCTAGGCTATGTGTGAAAGTAATTTCATTAATTTTATTCAGAAGATTATTTTATCAGATACAGCTTTTATATCTACATCAAGTGTAATGAACTGTAAACTTAAGTGGTAAATTGGCAAAATGGTGTCTTTTAAATTATGAAAAAACAAATATTAGTTGCAATATCCAGTACAAGTCTGTTTCCTGTTGGTAGCTGAATAAAGCTGCTATTTCCAACCAGTTGACTCCTAAGGCTGAACAGCTGATTTCATTTTATTCATGTGGAAACTTGATCCACATTTCAAAGCTTTGCCAATGTGTTTAGCTACTTACAGGTTATATCGCTGACAGAAAACATCACCAGCTATGTGACCAGAATCAGGAAGCTTAATAAGTACGGTATTGGTACTTAGGGTATGTGGTGGTGGGGTTATTTTGTTTTGTTTTATTTCATTTTTGAGGTCTGTTTTCTTTATACATCACCTTTATTTTTTCTCTACATGGGCTGCCACTTTGATATTCTGAGTTCACTTCTTGACCTTACTGCAGGTCCTGTTAGGGACTCTCAGTCTTTGTCCTCTATTTCAAAAGAAGGATGTTATGCCTGAAAACAACGTGGACCTCAGTTACTCCAGACTCACAGAATCTTTAAAGGATTGACAAGGTTGTTTTGTCAGGGTGTAAATACCGGGAATGTTATTCCTGGATGACCAATATGGGCTGAAGGCTGGAAGAAGTCCAGGTAAGACCTGTGTGGCAGTGTGCCAGACCTCATGGATAGCAGGCCCATGATGTGTTTTATGAGCAAGAGGAAAGCTCAGAGACGATGGTGGGAATAAAAAGGCACTAATCTCTTATAAAAAGTTTTTAAACCCTCCTCTCATTCTATTCTCAGATGAAGATATGAACATCAAGGAGAACTGATGGTAAGTTTTGAAAGATTTTGCATTAAATTTTATTTCCCCATTTCTCACAACTAGCTCCTAGTTACTTAAATGCACTCCTAGAAAAATGCACTATGGAAACCAGCCATATTAGTTAAATTAGATGGTTTGTAACTGAAGGCTCATGTAAAAATAGTGCTTGCTCCAGATTAGCCCATGTGAAAAAATGTTGCTACTCTAGGTAAGAAAGTAAGTCTGCTCAAGAGAAATTAAATATTGTACTCACAAATTGTTTTTAACCTTCCCTGGAGAAAACTTAACTGTCCTCTAGTAATGGGTATTGCCACTTTAATCTTCCATGATGATGACACTCCTGCTTCTCACTCAGCCTTACAAGACCACAGATGACCTTGATGCTACTCTAGCATGTGTTTTGCTGGGCTGGATACAGTCTGTGGAGTCTGAGGGGGAGAGAGCTTGTGGGCAAGAGGAGGGGTCTGTTTGGTCACTTTCTCAGAAGGTGGAATTAGGATAATCTTCTTCCCTTTTCCATCCTTCTAGTATAGGTCTTCCTTGCAGATGCAGTTCACTTCAAGAGCGTGCTGGTTCTCCAGTGCAGCAGCTGTGCTGCACCAGCACAAAGTCAGCATGCTCTACTGGTAGGTGCTTTGATGAAAAGGTGGAAAGGAAAAGTGAGAGGGATCCATATCTCAAGCACTTCCTCCTCCACTTTCTTGGAATAGAAAGGCCTGTAGAACTAACACCCACATGCTAACAGAGTAGGAGCCAGAACATGCTGGACCAATGCTACTGATATCTGTTACTATAGACATCATGGTAGCACAGTGCGTGGATGGCTGTAAGTGCAGCATTATTATTGTTCCGCTGCATTGTCTGTTGTGTCTCTGTGCATAGAAATACTGGGAACCTCCACAATTGCATTTTTGTTTGGATCAGGAGTTCACTTTAAGATGGATGGCTTGTTTGTCCCTGCTTCCATGTTTTGCTTTTCCCTTGCAAAAGATCATTAAAGCACATTAAATGAAGTCCTGTAGTCTGAAACCTAATTGGAAGATGCCCTCCAGCAGCTAGTTGGTGTTTAGCCTATAGGAAGAAACTAGAGTAATTGTGAAATAAAATCTCCCCAGGACATACGTAATCTGAATGTTTGGCCCTTAGCACCAGCCGTATCCCTTTTTATGTCCTCTCCTATTGGGTTGCTGTACTTGCTACCATTTGATTGCATTGCGGTTAATTAATGTTTCTAGCTATTACCAGGACAGCTTATCAGCAGAGAATTTGGTTTGCCCACTTTTCCTGATTTATGATTTACTAACCAATATTTTGTTGTTTCTAACTTGTCTTTTCCCCTTCATTTTGTCTTCTACTTATTTCTTTGGTTAAGTGAAGTCAAGTCAGGATACAAATTCAAAAATTCCTGGTCATTGCGTGGCTGCAGGTAAGTGAAAGTTGTGTCTTATGAAAAGGCCAATCTGTGAAAATAATCAATTGCTTCTCCACAGTTAATATGATTTCCTGTGGCCTTGCAAAATCAAGGTTTTGCTTCTGAGCATACTTCCTGACCTGATACACCCTTCATTTTCTGCATCAGTGCGCAATGATCATTTGGTTATAACAATTAAGCTGGGGATCATCTCCATCAATCTTCATAATAATCTTCTACTGTATTTCAACAAATGAAATGAGAAATAAAAGAGACTTGCTCTTGTATTAGCACTGTCCAAATGCCTCTTAGAATTGTAAGTTTCACAATGTGTGCTAATAATTATTAACTGCCTACAAACATTAAGGAAGGAGTATTTAAAAACAGAATGCACTTGTTTCAGCTGACAAAAACTTTGAAACAGAGAAAAAATCCCCCATAAAGGTGCAAAAAATAATTTCAGTGTTATAATCTTGCTTTAAAAGGGTTAGGAAAGGTGACTTAATTGAATAGTTTCTAGAGGCATATCGTAGTCTTTACCTACCCTGGAATAAGATTTATCATAGGAGTGAGAAATAGCTACAGCCCAGGCAATACAGATACAGGTAGCATGAACACAAAGAGTCTTTCTCTGGAGAGATGACAGTGTTACAGCCACTGTTACATTGTTCTCTAATCAAACTGCCTCAAGACTGCATGGAAATGGTAAAACATTATTTTCTTAAGCAAAAGGCTTATTTGTATTACCTAACAAAATTAACCACAGCTGAAATTTCACATTCTAATAGTCTTAAATAGTTTTTCTTTGTTTGTCTCTATTAGGTATTTCTTGGATAGCTTGTGATGTTCACTGGGGAAGGAGTAAAAGATATTACACATGATGATAAGAGATTTTCTCCTGGTACTATCAGAGATCACTAGGACTTTCTAGGCTCTGAAATACAGAACCTATTGATACTTCTAAGAACTTGGTTATCCTGTCTTTGACAGTGTAGTAATTATGCTCATGTCAAAAAAACACATCGTATGCTGAAGCCATTAAACAGCCAGAATGCTCTCTGGTAAGAGTACACATTCTTAGGGAAGAAATTGCCTTTTGAAAATAAATGTCCATCAAATTTGAGAAAGCCATCCATTACTTTGCATTCTTCAAGAAAGTGATTGACAAATATTTTCAGCTTCACTTTCCATTGCACCACTTAATACGCTTGCACTTGGTTGCTTACCTCTTTCGTAGAAGTGTAGCACCTGATTAGGCTCAGGCTCTTTACTCACATGGTTCCAAAGAGGTAGCAAACACCAAGGTTTACAAAGGGCAAAACTTCTCTGCTTGTCACTTCTTTCTCTCTTCTATATATGTGTATATATAAAAAAAAATTATAGAATATATATGTAGAATTTCTCTCTTACTGACTTCTTGAAACAAAATGTATGTTTGCCCCCATGTTATGCAAAAGTGGGGATAATAAATAAATGAAAGTGATTTCTCTTCACACTGAACAAGTAACTCGGTGCTAATAGGGGCAGTAAAATAAACTTTCAGAGATGTTTAAGGATTGTGGTTTTTAAGTTAGAATCAAAGCTACTGTTGAACCTTTGTTCTTCTTTGCCTATTAAGTCTTTGAAGGATGTTTCATGGAGATGATATTCAGATGGGTTACTTTAAAAAGAAGAAAGGGAAGGTATCAGGAATGAGTGAGTTGGAAACTTTGCACCAGGGCTGTCAGGAGGACCTTTAGCATTAATCTTGGGTTCACGGGCAGGCACTGGTGTGGACCCATAGCTTTTGGATTATGGCTTCAGAGCAAGTTGTGGGTGAGGGCTTCATATCTCTCTGGCCTTGGTAATGGGAAAATACAGAGAAAGGACATAATCTAGGTAGAATACCCGAGATACTGATTGTCACTGTGCATGTTGATGGCAGGAACTGAGCACATTTCCCTAATGGTCCTTCACCCTGGCTTGAGGCTGCCTCGTCACTGAACTAAAAGTATTGTAAGGGAAGATTTAAGATACCAGACAGGGTATTGTGCTGGTTATACCCCCAGACTGTGTGTTATTGCCGCTATCTCTCTACCCCGAGACTCAATGAGTGGCAATGGGAGTATGTTGTACCTCACTACTGGCTTATTGAAATGGCAGAGGACTGAGCTTGAGCCACTAGTGGGAGCAAATCATGACAGTGAGCGCTGATCTGCTATAACTGAAGGGTAGATACTACTCCAGATGGATGGGGCAGGAACAGGCTTAGTTACTGCTGCAGTTAACTCCAAAAGCATTCATTTGGGGGAGCCTTGAGTGTTAATTCATGACCAGAATAGCAGCATTTTAATAACAAGCCATTAAAAACACTTCTTGCCAATTTTCCCATTTAATTCCCTGAAAGGTTTCTGTACTCATCCACATGCATATACTTTCTGAAGACTTTCTCCATTTAACAACTATGTTCCACTTCATTCAAAGATTAATGGCAGCACTATTATTAATTGCAAATTTATAGCCTTTTGCCAAGGCGGGGAGAGTGTAACTTCTCATAAACATTAGCTCCAGATGAAATGCCATGTTCAAGGTCTCAGCTGTGAAGCTGTGCTTTTAATTAATTTTCACATTTTCCATTCATTCAGAGATATCTCTCAAGAATCTGCAAATATTCATTTAATCTCTATAGGCCAGATCCTGCTTTCATCCTCCAAGTGACTGCACTGATAGTTTGTTTGCACGGTGACTGCATATTTTTGCTGATAGGCACAATAGTGTCAAAGGCTTTTGAATACACTAGGGACCATTTCCACCCACCATGTGGCCTGAGGTTTTGACTGCAAAGACTTTCAGCCTAAGGAGCTGAAAGTAGGAAAGGAAAGAATGTGTTGTGGAAAGAAAGAACCATCTAGAAAAGTTCTTGTTGAGACTGTCCGTCGGTCTATATGGTTAGTTATTTCAGTGTTCATTGCAGAAGCTGCTTCAGAAGAAAAATCTGTCTACTCATACCATTTTTGCACAGTGATCAACATTTTTGAGATGTTCTTCAACAAATTGAGATGATATATTTTTGAAGATGCACATTGCAGGGTTTTCTTTTCCAACCCTGGGGTTTTCTTTTTCTTGGCAGTACTCCCATCTGTTGGAATTGTTCCAGTTTTCCATGACTTATTAATTAAAAATAATAATAAAAAATTATAAAAGCAAATGGATTGGAGAGCCCTTCAGCTAAACAGTTCTAGGCTTTGTGGGGGTAAGGGTAAGTTTGCCAGACCTGTTGATGTTTTATGCCTACCTTTAATCATGGCAGATGTGGCCTGTTTTTAAAAACTTTTTTTCATTGTTTTGTATTATATGGAATAGATGCATTCTCTTATGATAATTATCATTAGAAATATTCAGTAGATATTTATATTTTATAACTTATCTCCACTGTTATTTATGATTCTTCCTGTATCTTGAAATGTATTTAATCCATGGTCAGGCACTTCTTGTTCTTATTAAAAATTCCATCTTCTTGTCCTTAATTATTTTGCCTATTGAGATCGCACTGAGTTTATAAATTTCTTTAATAAGTTGCTACCACTTTTTAACTACTTCTTTTTAACTACTTCATTTTTTTCTTTTCTTTAAATATTCATTTTCTCTATATTTTTGTAACTAGGTCTCCTTTTCAGTAGGATATTTTTTACAGGCAACACATTTTTTTTCTCTCATATATAAAAATGGTGGTTTGGGACATTTCCAGTAGGCTATGAATAATTTCAAGTTTATAACTCTTGAAATTTTCTAGTAGTTGTGCTAGCAACTGTTCAAAGTTGAGGAAGAAAGGGCTTTTTCATGTTCTCCTTGGGTTATATATTATGGCTATTTTTTTATTCTGTACACACAGAATAAAAATTTTGTGTTGATTGTGATTTTCCATCATGAATCATGAGTGAAGGCCAATTTTAGTTAATGCTTACAACACCCTCCTCCCACCCACTAAAGTGAAAATCAGTTTTAAATCATCGTCTAATAAACAAAACAGGTTCTTTTGGTAATAAATAAATAAGTACATCCTGTTTCTTTTTTCTTTTCCTTTTTCTTTTTTAATCTTTATGACTGAGTTTTAGCTTTTAGAAATGTTCTGCAAAAAATTTGCCAGCTTAAACTCAGTTGAGATGTTCTTTCTGTGAGTTGCAAGGGAGTTTAAGGAACAGTTTGTTTAGTTCTCTGGTGGGATATTCTTATCTGGGAAAAGCTCACCCACCTCTTAATTTTATTTTAATCAGTTGCACATTTAGTCCTTGAGCATTTTAATTTTTTTAATCTGACTCAAATTAAGCTGATAACTGCTCAGTATAATGGGCCCCAGCTTGCAAAATTGCATTGGAAAATGTGGATACTATGTGCCAACTTGGTAAAATGTTTTGTTAGTTTGGTTTTAAGTGTGTGGTCTCTGTGGAAATACAGCATCTTAAAGATAATGGTCTCTCTGACATATTTATAAATTGTAATCAAGCTATGAAAAATAAAACAGTAGAAGTCATGGTGCCTGTGACACGCAATGTCAGGCAAATTCCATTTTGGTTCTCTCTCCACTGTAGCTTGAGAAGTCCATATGTCAAGCCTTTGTGTAACTCCTAGATGGGCCTGAAAAATGTTTCTCTTACAATTTCACAAATGAAGTTCTTCACAATTGGTACTAAATTCCACTAAAACGAAATAATGGAAAAAGTTATGGAATGTGCTTGAAATTTAATTTGTGTTGCAATATTCTGGTGGTAGTTGGATGTATCTGGACAAAAGTTCCTTTTCCCCTGAATCCAGTCTGATACGGAGGTCAGTATCTTGTGGATGGCTCTGTGGTACTGGTCTCAGCTTTGTGTGGCATGTTTTCAGCATGCCACAGCCTTCAAAACTCTGGTAGTGGGCAGAAGTTAAGGCTAGGCTAGGATTTAGTACTTCTGTGCCTTTTTCTTTCCATTTTTTTTTTCTTTCATAACTGTTTACAGCCTCACCCCTTTGGTTTGCTAACATGAATTTGTCTTGCTTTTTAAGTATCTCAGAAAGAAGCCTAAGAGGCACAAGGGCCCCCTATTTTCTTCAAAACAATAGATTCAAATAAATTAGAGTTTTAAAAAAAAATTAAAAAATCAGGATGTTGACAATCCCACATGAATTTGGGCATCCCAAAGGCTGGAATCTGTTTCCTTGACATGTTTCAAGAACGAGGGGAAGGCTCATAGCATAACATGCCAAAGGGTGGTGGTGGGGACGTTACATAGTACAATCCCTGGCATGCACGGCAACTGCAAAAACAACCTCATCATTGTGGAAGGAAGTTAAAAATAATAAAGAAGTGATGACAGGTAGAAGACCAAGACCCTTCCCAGATATACACAGATACAGGTATATATGTCTATCTACATATGTGTATGTATGTGCATATATGCATTTATATGCAAACATGTTTATATACATACACATATATTTGCATATATTACAAAGATCTGTTTCTTTGTGCTTAAATTTACAACATGTTACATTATAAGCATGACATACATTTTGTGTGACTGGACTGTTGTTGCTCTGTCTTCATCCTTTCTTTCTTTGAATTAAGTTAAATATTGGCCCTCTGTCCTTTAGGGTCTGAAAAGCAGCCCAAGATCCATAAAACCTTCTTCCTAGACTTATGTCAATTGTCCCTAGGTGTAAGATGAATGTTTATAAGCTATGGCAAAAGTGGGCACAAGTTCTGCTTGCTTTCTTTTCATTGCAGTCAGATCCTCACAGCCTCCTGAAGTATCTAGGTGCACAAGAGGTTGCTCTGCCCTGCAAAATGCCAGGTAAATGAAGTCATGTTCATTTGTGCTTTAGTGAAGGCTGGCAGCATCTATCCAAGGTTTTTATACAGCTTTCAGAGCAAAGACAAGATTGAAATAAAAGTTTGCCTTGCTTGTTCTCCTGGTACTAGAACAGCTCTTGAAGATAGAAAGGAGCTTTAAAAGAGAACAGAAAGGTGTCTGCCTCTGAGACCAGACAATGACCTGTACATGAAAGCTTTCTGCTCCTAGATCATGTATGCAGCCCTTTTGGATGCAATCATGCAGAAGTCTATAGAAGAAGCTGAGTAACAGTAAAAAAAAATAATTTAAAAAATAAATAAATAAATAAAAAACATTTCATTCATTGACCTGGAAAAAAAAAAGTTTAAAGAAAAAAAACCCTTTTATTTATCATTATTGTTTTATTGTGCTCTTTTACTTTTTTTCACTCAATGAGTTGTTTTCCCTCTCTTCTGCTGTTGTAGATTGGGGCTTCTGCTTGCCATGGGACTTGTGTGTACATCTGTTTGAAACCTCTTGTCTTATTTTTGATGCCTGGCTTACCATGTGGCAAGATGCTTCTCACCTCAGATGTCCAAGGAACCCTGTTGTCCTGTGACAAAACAGAGCTGAGCTCTTTTACTGAAGCTGGTGACTGGCAAGCCAAACTTGGGAACCTCTTAGAAATGGAATCCCTAGCTAACAGATCCATACCTGCAACTATAATGTCAACATGTGACCATGACTGTGAAAAAAGCTGCATAGATTTCTGCTCCTGGAAGCTTTATCACCAGGCAACTGACAGAGACTAGAGAGGAAAAAAGAAAAGGGGGGGAAGGTGGGGCGGGGGCGGGGGGGGAGAGATTTAAAAACAAAAACAACAACAACAACAAAAAAACTCTATGATTTAGGTACTTTACCAGATGCAAACCAGAGGTCCTTTCATGACAACTTCAGCAGGAGGTAAGATCTTGATGATTGTTTTAGGTTTTATATTGTTCCCTGTTCCGGAAATGCACGTTTTTTATTGGAGATGGGTGGTATTTGAAAGGATTTTCTGAAAGGGCTAGCAGTGGCTGCTGATGCTATCTGAATCGTTTCCCTTTAGAACAGCGAGGTGATGGACGGTTTGGGTTAGTGGTGGCCGCTTGACATTAAAAATCAGTTGTGTGCCTGTGCAATCCCTTTAATACGGTATGGTGTGACACAGACAAGGCATAGATACCTGCTCTCTGTCTGTGCTAGGGAGGCAGTAAATATCAGCAAGGGGCCAGGCAAAAGGCTGAACACTGAAATCTGCTTAGCCACCACGTCCGCCTGGCCCTGCATATTGCAGCTACTGGTTTGGGAGTGGTGCTTTTGAGAGCTGTTCCTGTCCTCTCCTGTGAACATGCTCTCTATGGTCTCCACCAAGCAAAGATGGAGAAGAAGGTGTTTTTCCTGTGAGACAGCAGAGTAATGTGATACATTCCTCTAAGTCCGTTCAACCCTCCGCTGAGGGAATATTTCTTTCTCAGAGCTGCCATCAGAAAGCTGGAGTTTTCTATTCAGTTTACAGGTAGTAGGGCCATAGTCTCAATTATCCAGTGTTTTTGGTGGAGTAGTGCCAAAGTTTTGCATCTCAGTTTATGTGGGATTGACCAGTTTTCACATCTCTATTACTCTGTGATTTTGACTCTTGTTTTGCTCTGAAATTTTTAGGCCAGCATGCACAAGAAAGATGACAGCTGCACCAGTGTCTGTTACTAAAGTCTGAGAAGTGGAATAGTTTGTTGATGTCAGCAGGGTTATTTTCTATTTCTCAACTATGTGAGAGAAAAGTCAGATCAATTATGCGTCTCACTCATACATAACTAATCATAGAATCATAAACGGATGGACAAGGGTTTTTTTCAGCTGACATCTAGTATGATAAATAAGTCAAGATGTAGAGATTATATTCTTCAGTTTGCTTTCTTCACGTAATGTATAATAAGTAGGTGCATTGGTGAAATATAATGTGTGACAGATAACAAATAAGTTACAAACTTCATAATTTTGAATGGATGCCCTGATGTGGGGGAGTACACATGTGCTCTTGTACATAATTTGCCATGTCTGACTTCACCTCGACATTGAAGTTGTACTTTGAACTGATTTCCACAGATGGAAAATCAGATTTCCTAAGATTGTAGTAATTTTTACAGCCCTAAAATTCTTGTATTAGGAATGTAACCATGCATTGATTTTCTTAGTGAATTTTAAAAGTAAATTTAATATATTTACTTTTTTCAAGGAATAAGACTTTATTATGAATTCTGATATTAATAGTTAACTCCTAAATAGCCCAGCACTGCTTTGCTTTTCTGCATTGTGCAAGCCAGCCTCTCAGTCATTGTGACTGTAATATCGAGGCGGCAGCAGAGGCAAGTCTTTGCTTCATTGCAGAGTAATTTAAGTGCAACAGCCAGGTGTGATATTTGAAGTGGTGCCTCATAGTAACGTGGTTCCCACAAGGGAACAATCTAGCTGCTTTCAGAAAAGCTTGCATGACCAATAGCCTCACTCAAGTACAGAATGATATCTCATAGTCCCTTAGTCTTTGTCTTTTAGGTACACCACAAGTGATGGTGAAGGAAGGTAAGGATTTTTTTTTCTGGTGTAGTCCATGAGTCTGTGATGTTCTGTGGTATGGATCCATAGTCATGGATCCATAGCCCTTTTTATTTTTTGGTTTTCAAATATCAACTTCTCAAAGCACTAACAGATTGATTCTAATGAAGGCTAGATCTTCTCTTACATTTTTTGTTCTCTTAGATTGTTCTTTGGTATGATCTTCAACAGCTCCCTCCACAGACTCTTCATAAGGATATATAAAATAATAAAAACAATAGTATATCATTAAAAAAAAAGTAGTATATTTTTCATTAACCTGAAAAAGATTGTAATAATAGCTTGAAGACACAGGATGTAATTTTTATAGGAGTTTATGAATTCCAAAGAATCACTCTAATCTTTTTCTTTCAACTCCATCAGTTTAAAAATAAATATTTGTCTGATAGCAAAATGCAGTGTTAAGGATTTCAAAGTTTCCAATTTGTCTATATTTGCCAGCCAATATTAAAACAAGCTTCCTATACTCATAAGATTTAATTTAATACAGCCATTGCTTCTGGTGTTCACTTTCTGTGAAACATACAGGAAGGATACAAAATAATGACTCAGCAAAAAGTAATACTTGAAGCAAAAGATGCTCTTAGATCACTTAACAAATTTAAATGGGGATATGTCTCCCACAGGTAGCTCTAGTGCTTTGAATTCTGGATATATTATTAAAGCTGTCACTAACCTCTGTTTCATCGCAACCATGATCCAACATGTTATATCTGTGTTATTATTTGTTATTATTCATGTTCTAAATTGGAACTGTCTTATATATGATAAGATACTGTCCATCTAAACAAAATGTATGGAATTCTTCTCTTATTTTCTGTTTTTATCTTATTTATAAATGTTAACTTCTTTTAAAGGACCAAAAATATAGTAAAAGTTAATGAGGACTATAACCTTTGAATTAACTAAGTTGAATTTACTTGTTGTTACTGAAGTTATATCACAGAATCACAGAATTTCTAGGTTGGAAGAGACCTCAAGATCATCGAGTCCAGCTCTACATCTAAACGTCTTTTAAAGACCTCCAGGGATGGTGACTCCACCACTTCCCTGGGCAGCCCGTTCCAATGTCTAACAACCCTTTCGGTAAAGAAGTTCTTCCTAACATCCAACCTAAAACTCCCCTGGCGCAACTTTAGCCCATTCCCCCTCGTCCTGTCACCAGGCATGTGGGAGAACAGACCAACCCCCACCTCGCTACAGCCTCCCTTGAGGTACCTGTAGAGAGCGATAAGGTCACCCCTGAGCCTCCTTTTCTCCAGGCTGAACAAGCCCAGCTCCCTCAGCCGCTCCTCATAGGACTTGTTCTGCAAGTCCTATGAGTTCTATTATATAGGATAATTTTTATTACTGATTAGCTAAAAAAAAAATTAAGAAAAATAAGTACCAATATTTTGAAATACATATGTGGAGCTTACAAGCAGTCTGACTACTTTTACTCTGTCACTAGATGTCTGAATTTATTGTGAATATCTTACTTGTTTTCATTATTCTTGCTCCCATTTGGTCAGTAAAGGGGGGAACTCCTAGCCTAACAGAACTGGTCCTACTGACAAGGAACTTGAGAGAAGTCATCCTTTACACCACCCAGGGATGTCTTTGGACAGGGTTGTATTCTCAGTTTGTGGTGCATGACATTGTGCTCCACATCCTGGGGACCTTGTTCTCAGCTAGCATTGGCTTAGGATGTTTGAGATAGGCCTTGGCTTTTTTGCTCAGTCTAACCAAGGAGGAGCCTGAATTAATTGTTCCTCATTCTTGGTGTCCTATGTGAGTTTCCATTTCATTAATATCAAATGTCATTTAGGCTGCCCCAAGGCATATGAAAAAATTGCTACACGTTGGCTGACGTGGTGTGAAACCTACAGAATAATCTTGTTTTTCTGAATCAGCAGCTGGAAGTGCCATAAAGTATGCTATCTATACACTATGCTTAGACAACAGCCCACCTTTCACTCTAAGGGCAAACCGTTAGACAGTGCTTTGCAGGATGACAGTGCTATCACTTTTTTACTCTAATATGAAGCTACCCAGAGACAGCAAATTATAATCAGAATCTTCTGGTGTTTTTGGAAAGCAGAAGTTTAGATACAAGCCAAGGTGAGTATCCTTCATACTGAGTTTTTATTTGAGTCCACTGTCACATGCTGATCCACTTTGTTGTTTAATTGAACCAGGATCTCATCATGCCTCATATTTTAATTAACTTGGTATGCTTTATTTACTGTGTTTTCTTAGCCTTCCAACTTCGGAAATGTTGGAAGATGTGGTTGAATTGTTTTAACAACAGTCATCTAAAGATGAGGTAAAAACAGATGTGCGTATTGAGATACCATCTATTATTTAATCAGGTAGTATAATTGGAAATGGTAGACAAATTTTCCGACACACTAGACTTCCTCAGATCTGAAACAGGATTAGCAGACTTCAGAGTGAAATGCAAAATGAAAGCAGTTGCTCAGATATGTACCAGAAAAACTACCTCTGAAAGAAAAGGTAGCTGGTATGTGTAGAATAGAGAAAAGTGATAAGGTAGTTATCTCTATAAGGAAAGGAAAGAAAAAAATAATGTATTGCCTGTCAAACATGGAGATGTTAGTGGAAGGGAAAAAAAATTATATTGTGCCATGGAATCAATATCTCTATCGAATCCGTTTTTTAGTGAGCAGCAGAGTTTAAAATGTTAGCTCCAATCTCATCTTCAGAAGGCATTTTGAAGATCCTCTTTAAAGATCAAGACTGAAAGATCATAAGTGACATGGTTGTGTAAAGTATGCTTTGTATAAAATGGGGTTTTTATATTTGTTTCAAGAGTCTGTCACAGAGATGAATTGCAAAAACATGATTCAGCAGTTCTAGTCCTCCAAGGGTTTCATGCTGAGTTCCATGGGATGAACTTCTGAGTTTGGAAAGCATCTTTTAAGTCAGATGTATGTTTGCATTAGTTTGAGCTACAGGAGATAATGTAATGTATCTAATTAAACGGAATTTATACCTGTTACATTTTTTGATAGCTCCCTTTCATCTGTGAGGTAGCTGTACCTTAGTGCTACTTAGTGCCTTTGTGTGGAAATCCTGAAGTTTATGCTCAGTTTTTACTGGCCCTTCTCTGAAATTCCCGTGTTCTTCTGAAAACCTGAAGCAATCTACCACAGTGTGGCAGTATATCATGAGTGGGCAGGAGAGTCCCCAAACACAAGCTGCCACCCCAGACATAAATCACCATGGAGTGCTCTCCCTGTCTGGAACAAATCTTTTGATAAGAATAACTCTTTCTCGATGTCCTGAAATCATCTTGTAGATGCAGCTATAGGCAACAAACCTGGCCGGTTGTTCTGCTAGGTTTCCTGCTCACCCTGTGTCTCTTGCCTCACAGCAATTTTGACTCTCTCAGCCTGGAGAAATTTCCAGAAAGTGGGACCTTCTTGCTGCTCAGGTGCACCCTGGGATCTTCTCCCTTCTAGAAGCTGCACTGCAATGATGTTACCAGTCCACCTTTTCTGGCCACATACATGCAATGAACAGTGGAAGCAACATATACACAGCTCTTTATTCCTGTGACATCAGGTGAATGACCTCAAGCTTAATAGGGTGGTTGGATGCTGGTTAGTGAAAGGGGAAAAAAAGTTAGCTTTTCCCCACCACCACTCATTAGGGATTGAGCTGTCAGGCAAGTGTGATGACAATTCCATTATTTCTAATTTTTCTTAACCATAGGAATCTTCTTGGCCTGTACCTTTATCCAAGAAGGTGTGCTCACCTTAAAGCTAGTATTGCCCCTTGGATAGCATCCAACACTGCGTGTTTCAGAGAGTTGTGCAAAACACTGAGGGTTGATATTGCAGAGTGGTCCAGCCACTGCTGTGCAGGACAGATGTTATACCAAGACAATAGCCAAGAAACAGTGGCAGGGTATTTCCACAAGCAATGGTGAAATGAGGCTGCTGAAGTAATTAAAAGGTTGTTTTAGTACTCTGGTAACCTCTAGAGAGTCTATTGCCATTTTCACATTAAATAAAGCACAATTAGGCCTGACATTGTCCTTCCTTTAGAGCTCCTACCTGAGCTGATGACAGGGAACAAATTAATCCCAGTTGGAGCCAGTTTAATTAAAGTGTCTCAAAGGTGTTGTATTGCTTTGGATGTTTTGATTTTGTTATTATTTTTATTTATCACAAATGAATATTATTCTTGGTCTGCCTTTTGCCAGAAATAGGATTATTTAGTCAAAGTTTATATTCCTGAATTCCTGACTGAGATATTTTAATTTATTTTAACTCTATTACTCTGTATAGACAATCCTAAGTGAGGCTGTTACAAATACTTTCACACAAGACTTGCAAACATTTTCAATCAGGCATTTACAATTCTGTTCCTTGGGAAACAGCTTATGATAAGAGTGCCACACGTCGTATTTCTTGTTCTTTGAGGGTGTATTTTTTGCGATCATACCAGATTATTATTCCATTACTACATTACCAGTACTATTACCCATTCTTTAGTAAGTTAGGTTGAAATTACAAAATTATTTTTGAAATATTTTCTACAATTTTGAAACTATGAAGACCTTACTAATGAGCTAATCACTTTGGCACACTCATGTAGGTTAATAATTCAACAGTACATTAGTTATGCCCACATTAAGAGAATTTATTTATTTTCTTTCATACAGCAGAAAAGGCATACTCTGTCCAACTTGATACCTTTATATTTATTCTTGTCGTCATATTTATACGGTTACTGTCCAAGCGCCTTGAAAATATGATTGTGTGGTACCTTAATAAAACTTAAGCACTTTTATTTCTATTTTATAGACTAAAAAGTGAAAAATTACACAGCCCTTGTCCATGGGTTCATACTAGATCTACTGATGATTATCTGTGGCTTTGGCCGACTTTTCTTGCTACAGAACAAACAGCTTGAAACAGCTTTTGATCGCAAGACACCAGCTGCCTTTCTTATTAAGTATATCAGGTTAAGTTATTCACTCGCTGTACAAGGCAATGGTGGAACTTCACCATTTCTGAAGGACTAGGTCCCTTTTCAGGCTGTTGAATGTGCAGAGAGCACTGTGATATATATGAGGGGTTATCCCAGTACTTTTGGAGAGGACACCTATAAGCCCCCTCCGAAATTTTTGCAGTTTTCCCAGGGCTGTTGAAATTCTATAGTCTGTCTTTCCTCAGTCAGACTTGGAACTACACAGGGACTGTGACTTTGAAGCTCATTCAAGTTCATTTTGTTTTGGTTTTCTTAAACCATAGTCTTTCACAACTAGATTTGTTGTGCAAGTGCAAAAAAAATGGCGCAGCTGAACTATTAAAACAAGCCCAAGCATATTGTTTGACCAGAAACAAAATGTTTCATTCTTCATTACAGTTCTAAGGTTTATGTCTACCTTGTTTACAAAAAATATTATTGTGCCTCACCAACAAAATAGAAAAATCATATTTCTAAACAAAAAATTACCAACCACAGCACTTTATTCAAAACATCAATATTTTAATTGTGTTCTGTGTTTAATATTTTAATTATTCAAAATATCAGTATTTTAATTGTGTATTTTAATTGTGTTTTCCTTTTTATCCTTTTCAGAAAATATTCTCTGGACTTTAGTTAAACTCGTGAAATGTTTGGGTCTGCTCAGAACTGCACATGTTGGACAATTTTATTTGCCAAAATGCTTGAATTGCATGAGTTGGTGAATCTTTTTCTTTGGCCCTGTCTGAACCCAGGAAATGAATTCCTTTGCTTCTTTTGGTACCAATGATGAAAAAAAGTGATGGCAGTAATGCATACAACTGTGATGGGACAGCAATGACCAATTTCTACAACCATGTAGAAATATCACAGTAACTTAGTAAATCCTATTTGCCCGTGTAAAACCACCTGATGTTTAACGTTCTGATGCTATCAACTTATACATTTTCTCCTGGCCTTGAATTTATCTTTTTTTACTCTGAATTTGACAGGTTCTCAGCAGTGGTAGGAGGTAAGCATTTAATGAAGGGATTTTTAGTGTTCTCTGCTTTCCTACCCTCTGTTCTCCTTTCAGATTTTCTCAGAAATAATCTACTTTCACAATTTCTTTATAATGTATTCTGTACGCCTCTTGTTCTCCAGCATTTCTAGGAATTTGTGCTGTCTTCTTAATTGACCTGTCACTTATGGACTGTATCTGTAACTCTTAGGTGAATACTTGGTAGCTGTTCTGAATTCTGATGAGCAATGAAGAAAATTTCAAATCTGAAAAGTTTTCAAGACAATGAGATATCTACAGGCAAGGTACATTGTTATTATTCAGACTGGTTACTAAGCTGTCGTCACTCACCAAACATACACTGGGAAAGAGATTTATTTATTTATTTATTTATTTATTTATTTATTTATTTATTAAAAGATTTTTTAGGCATTTCAAAGTGTGAATTTAATCTAGTCAGCTCAATCTACTACATCAATGTGAAAAGATTAATTTAGCTCTAGCATAGGCAGCTACATCTGAGCTAAATTGAAATTGTATTAGTCAAGGGCAACATGCTATCATAAAATCCGCATCTACCTCATTGCTTAATTAGTTTTATAAATATTTATTTTTACAAAATAAAGATAATGGCATTGAAGATCTTAGTATTTTTTCAATCCTATGAAATAGTAATCCAAGCTTCTCTCACACGAGAACAACTGTTTTCCTTCCTCCTTCTCATGCATCTTCACTTCTTCAACTCAAGGCTTATAAGCAGATCATTATAAATGACTATGGACTTTGAAAGAATATATGTATGTGGGTGTAATTGCTTCTCAGAAGCTGAGAGCATGCTGTTTAGTAACAACATTTTGTGTCATTTCTACTTGGTACACATCTGTGACAAATTTTCTGCCAAGCTTATGTTATTTTTAACTTAATGTTGCCCACAGCATCCACCATTATAGTATTCCTTGCCTGACCAAAGTTTTCAGTAGTAGAGAATTACAGAATCATAGAACAGCTTGGCTTAGAAGGAACCTTAAAGATCACCTATTTCCAAACCCTTGCCATGGGCAGGGATGCCACACACTAGACCAAATTGCACAGGGTTTCTGTGAAATAAACATTGGGTTTTCAAATGTGTTGAGATTTAGTGAGACACACATTACTATCACTTCACCACCCTAGTGTCTCAGGACAGATGTATTACACCAGTAAAGTAAGCTGTCCAGCAAAATATCACACAGACACAGAATTTCTAGGTTGGAAGAGACCTCAAGATCATCGAGTCCAACCTCTGACCTAACACTAACAGTACCCACTAAACCATATCCCTAAGCTCTACATCTAAACGTCTTTTAAAGACCTCCAGGGATGGTGACTCCACCACTTCCCTGGGCAGCCTGTTCCAATGCCTAACAACCCTTTCTGTAAAGAATTTTTTTCCTAATATCCAACCTAAACCTCCCCTGCCGCAATTTTAGCCCATTCCCCCTCGTCCTGTCACCAGGCACGTGGGAGAATAGACCAACCCCCACCTCACTACGGCCTCCTTTAAGGTACCTGTAGAGTGCAATAAGGTCGCCCCCGAGCCTCCTCTTCTCCAGGCTGAACAACCCCAGCTCCCTCAGCTGCTCCTTGTAGGACTTGTTCTCCAGACCCCTCACCAGCTTCGTCGCCCTTCTCTGGACTCGCTCAAGCACCTCCATGTCCTTCTTGTAGCGAGGGGCCCAAAACTGAACACAGTACTCGAGGTGCAGTCTCACCAGAGCCAAGTACAGGGGGACGATCACTTCCCTAGCCCTGCTGGCCACACTGTTTCTGATACAAGCCAGGATGCTGTTGGCCTTCTTGGCCACCTGAGCACACTGCTGGCTCATATTCAGCCAACTATCAACCAATACTCCCAGGTCCTTCTCTGCCTGGCGGCTTTCCATATGCTCCATATTTCCAAATATGAGCAACCTGAGGGTGTTTGGACCCTGTTGCTGAGGAGGCCATGGAAATAGTCTATGTTCCCTAAAGCTCAGGAGGTTAGTTGCAGCTGATGGTCATTTCTAACAGGAAGGAAAGAGCATGTTGCTCAAACCATGGCATCATATGTAAGTCATCAATTAGAGTTACCCATACCTGAAAATGTGAGGAAACTGTGGTCTGGCTGCCACCACTCTGTGAGAACATGCAGGGACTTATATTGAAGAAGCATCCCATAAGAAGGAGTAAGGTCTAGGAAAGCTCTCTGGAACATGGCAAGAAAGTAAAGGACAGGCCCATGTTGAGCTGCCAGGTCTCATGGAGCTGCCTAGATTATGTTTTCTAATGCTACTTCTTATGATTTCTACTGCAGTCAGAGCTTCAAACCTGTAAAAGTTCAGTGGAGACATAGTTTTTTACCCCTTGGATGCCTTCAAAAAACTGTTTGCTTTGGTGTGTTTTAGATATTCTTACCACCATGCTAGAAGGACTGCCTTGCTGTTAGACAAGTACTCAGGAGTCGCTCTTAACTCAGGTCAAGATCAGATAAATACAAATAGAAGTTTATTTACAATGTCCAGAATAGACATAATTTAAAATATTGACAAAAGATGGATAAGGAGCAAAAAGGAAGCTGTTCTCTTAATCCGTTCACATGAAAACCAAACAACAACAACAAAGACCTCTTCTATGTTATCAAGCCTGTTCAAGCTGCTTTTTGGCTCAAATGCTCAGGGGGGCTTACTTTCCTCTGTGCTTATGAATACCAGTTGACACAGCACCTTCCAAATCAATTGCAAAGTCTTGGTGTCTAGTTCCTTGGAGTCTGCTGAGTTTCCACTTACATTCAAATCTGCCTCTCCTTTTCTTCTCCATTAGGTATACATTAATATATATACATACATATAGTTCTTTTTTCCAGGAAATAAATATTGGACATCTATCCCCTTTTGGAAAGACTAATACAACTTTGGCAAATTAGGTTCTATCTCCTAAACATGACTGGCTCCATTAAACTCATTAAAGACATAATACCCTAATTCCCCAGACTCTCACAGCTCCTCAGCAGGTACATTTCACTGTGAAATGTCTCAGGGCATTGAACATTGTCTTTTATTATCAACTAGTAAATTGACAGAAATACCCTAGGCAAACAATACCCATTAAATGGACACATGACTTCTATTACTGGTTGTTGATTTAGAACAGACACTTTGTTAATCAACCATTTTGTAATGACAGTGGGTTTCAGAGAGACAAACTTACAGCTGAAGGAAACCATAACTGAGGCTTTCCCGCAGAAGGAGTTCTAATGCCAAATGACAATTATTGAGAGAACTTTGGTGGTCTTAAGTTGCACTGTCTCCCTTCACTAAGAGAATGGTCAGCGCACATAAAATGGAAGCATCACAACAACCTTGTCTGATTTACACAGTTGAAGAGAGTGAATGCAATACCACCTATGGCAGTTAAGGCCTGCAACTTCAGGGCCCTCTTTATTTCACTAAAATGTAATCATGCTGTTTTACAAAAAATAAAATAAAACAATGTTCTGCCAAACTTGTTCTTAAAGCCAACAAAGCAAAACACCAGACCTATCTTCATGCTAAACTCTGAAAGGTTTCAAGGCTCTGCTCTATGTGAATTTAAGCATCAGTTACAGCTGAGTCTCTGCTTGTGTCTGCTTTCTAGAAAAATGCCTCTAGCAGAAGACGACTTTGCTGTATTCCTAAATCAAAACAAACTGGGAAACAAACTGCTGTTTGTGACAATGTCTAACTCTACACAGCATGTGTGAGTGCATGACATTATTTTGCATGCTGGCACTTGCAGTGGATCAGACTATGGAACAATTACCTTTGCAATAAAATTGTGCCTTATCTTACAGTGTCTTCAGTTTTAATGAAGACCAACTGTGACAAAGCTACATGGAGTAATGGAAGTACCAGAGAGAAATCGCTTTTTGAAAACAAAAAGCTTTTAAAAAGTCACAATAGAACTGGGAGAACCACAAGTGCATTTTCTACCCTAACATTTTGGTGTTGCTCTATGGAGCCTTCTGCTATCAGCAGGGAATGAAAAATTGCAGTTGACATCTACACCTGGCATTTGTCTCCATTAATGCTTAATGCAGGGACCGTGTTCGCTTGGTTTAGTCTCCGCCTGTCAGATACTTTGCTCTTTAGCAGAAAAGAGAGCAGGGAGAAACCAAACAGATTTAGGCTTCCCTATAGTGAACCAGGTTTCCAGCGAAAGCTATATGCAAGGGTAAAATTCTCATCCTTAAGGAAACAAAATTACATTATAGCCTCACATGTCTCCTCTCATTCAGATCTGCCCTTCCATCCACTCATCTATTACAAAAATTATCTTTTTTTTTTTTTTTTTTTCAGGAGCTAGAAATAAATTTTTAAATTTGGTGGATCCTCCAAAGATTAAAGAGGCTATGGAAAGCTTGTGGCATAGGTGTGCTTGGAAATGGAGAATGTACCTGTGTGTCACTGATGCAGAAAGTAAAACATTGCTGAAAACCTGCAGAGTGCTTCTATTTATTATGAGAACACCAGCTCCTTGGTGGAGACTTAATGAAGCAGTAAAGCTGGAAGGTGGCTCCTGTGAGTGCTGTTTCACCCTAACAGGGACAGTCCTACAGGCTGCTGGCAGCATGCCCGGTGTGGATGTAACTAGCCTCAGACTCCACGTTTAATCCCGGCCCAGAGTTTCTCGATTACATCCTCAGGGACTGTCAGCAGCATGATAATGCTCAAGAGCTTTGTCCTGAAAGCTGGTGTCTTTTTTCTTTCACTGAGGAATGAGTGCAATTTAGGAAGGCAAAGCAAAATTATTGTGCCAGTTAGCTTTTAAACGTGTTCATGTGCGAGTGTTTATTCATATCATCTTCTTGGCGTGTTAGATGCACAGACTCTATGTCTACTTTTTGTAGTTCCAAGGAGTATTTCTCAGCTTCTAGATTTGGACTCACACTACTGCAGAAACTCAGATCTGTAGCTTTTGGGGCAATCATCTCCCTTTTCAATGGAAACAAGGGTCCAGTCCTTTGAAGGCAGCCAGGGTATGCTCTGATCCCTGTCTGTGGCTGAGATGTGATTGTCCACTGAAAGGTGATATTTTACTTTTACACCAAGGCAAGTTAAAATATCTTGGAAAGCAAAACAGACCACAATAAAAGAAATAGTAAGACTAAAGTCTGTCCCAGAACTATTGCTGAGTTGGAAGGCAAAAGAGTTGTTATAGCAACAGATGAAGGAGGTATTTTATAACAAGTGCAAGCACCTAAACCTTGGAAAGCCAATGTGGCTCTAACTATGAGAAAATCTAAATAGTATCTTTCAGGCTTTCATCTGATTGCTTTGCTTGCATTTCAAGCTGACCAAAGCTGACTATATTATTACAGTCATGTTCCCAACCGTATAGGACCTGTCGAGGACTCGAGTATATCAGCCCAGCTGTATGGACTGCTTTAATTAAGTTGTTTACACAACCAGTTTTTTACACAACTCAGTTGTTTACACAACCTTCTGGAGCACTTGTGGACCAAGCTTGCATCTGCCCACAAGGTATTGTGCGTACCATGACTGTATTTACTTTGGGAAATATTTCCCTATTGTCTTCCTGTCATTAGCGGGGCTCTAAAGATCAGATTGATCCAAAGTGGAGTGGCAGCTGTTATCTGTCAGTGGGACATCTCTCTCTTGGCTCAGGGCAAATCTAAACCACTTGGTAATAACTAAACATTAGCCTCCTGAGCCCAGACTTGTGCTGGCATTCCTGCCCCTAATACCACTCAAATGGTAGTTATACAGGAGTAGGAGTTTTTCTAGCACACGCAAAACCAGAGGAAGGGATTAGAATCAGCCACAAATAAGGCTTAGATGAATATATGTACCACAAGAAGCCAATCAGTTATTTGACCTCAGGTTCATATTTCTGTAAACATGTATCTTGGCAACGCATCATTCAGTTTCTCAATATGATGCAAGGCAAGCCTTTCTCATTTATCTCAGCTGTCTTGTTGTGTTATGTTACAAATGATTGTTGTTAATTCTGTGTTTAATTGCGCTTAGTATAATTTATTTGCCATCCAGTGATTTTAACTGTTGGACATAACAAAATATGGTTGTTTTCTCTTCTGCTTCCTTCTGCTTCTCATTTATGGATGCTGAAAGCAGCTGGACCTGTTCCATGTGAATGGAAATAATTATGGGCATGTACAACAAATTCATTAATCTCAAGAAGGCATCTTGTGTAGAGCTATTCCTGGAGTATTCTTCATGAATTGTCTTCCTCTTTCCTGCCCCTCCAAAATTACTTCCTCCTAATTTTCCCTCAAAAACCTGTTTTCTGTGAACCTACCTCCTTCCTCTTACTAATAAGGATTGGAAACAGAATGTGTTTCAACTAAAATTGGCAATAATGATGTGTTTCTTAAACCAAAACGCCCATCCCAGATGTTCTAGAGGAAAGCTTTTGAGTCTTTCAGGCACAATGGGTGCACTGGGACTATTTTGCAGAATAGGATCCTGAAAAAGAATAATTTTGTTCTGTATCATTGCTCTTTACTTTTTGAATACATTTATCCTGAATTTCAGATCCAGTGCAGTCAGGACCTGTGTATTTTGTCTTGTGAAGCTTATGTTCTTAAAAAAAAAAAAAAAAAATCCATTTGCTTTTTTTTCTGTTATATTAACTTCTTTTTTTTTTTTTTTCTTTTTAACTGTCATGAACAATTTGTCAATCCTTTAAACAGACTATTTGTAAAAGCAACAGATACTTGTTTGCCCTTAAAGTCAGTGTCTCCTGAGGTACTGTATGTTCAAATCTGAATGTCCAAAGCTCCCGAATTCCCTTAGTAGGAAGGACCCTACATGTAAAGCTGAGCACATGAACACAGAATAGCATACAGGAGTCAGGCAACAACTGTGAAGGGTGCCACAGTTGATTCCAAAGAGGAGAGCAACTGTGCAGCCAGAATGGCAACAGATCATTTGGTGGACATATTTCAACAGGTTGGCAATCCACACTGTTTCAAGTCTAAGGACAGGGACCTGTGTGCATAATCCTTTGGTATGGCTAATGAACTTCCCAAGTTACACAGATAACCATTGCTCCTCCATCTCAGAATCAAAGCTGACAAGGACTGTATCATTTCCTTTTAAATACAGGGGTTTTGATCACATCAGAGAATGTTTCCAGCTTATCCATATTCAATTTGTGTTACTTCCATTTCTTATTTATCACAAATACACTATTCTATGTGAAAAATGAGGCCAGCATTTGATCAGCACTTAATGGAGGCCTTTGAGGATCTCTCAGCTACTGTTCATTGTTATCTGCTAGCAGAATAATGATGAAGTAGCAAGTGCATGCATTGTATCTAATGTGATTAGTCTTCTAATGCTGGGGAAGTAGGGAGAACGCAGCAGGTAAAATACACCCCTGGGTAACTACATAAAGAGTGCAAGGCTGGTTTGAAATGAAAAAAAAAATACAAAAAAAAAAAAAAAAACCACTAAATCAGCAGTTTCTTCAGTTGCAGATTGGGATTCTATGTATGTACAGTACTAATTTTTCTTGGCGAAGAATTGCAGTGAGATTTTGTGTTAGAGATGGGGAGTCAAAAGAAGGAATGCAAGAAGGTTAGGTATGGTGAATTAATTATTGAATTGTGGGGAATTAACTGCATCCCAGCTAGACCCAGTGCATTACATCAAATAGGTTTTGCAAAGGTATACTTCATGCAGTAATGAGAATTACAGGAGCTAAATGATGGTAGAAAGTCAAGAATGTATTTATTTTATAATGTACTGTAGGCCCATCTGCACCACCAGAAAATGCAGCCAAGTAAATAGGATTCATTTAAGAGCTGAGTTATAGCTGCTACTCAGTATCAAAGTGAGATTTCTTGCTCTATCTGAATTCTGAGTTCTTGCCCATTTTTCTGTGAAGGGTTTGATTGAAGAACACAGAGCCTTCTGTTCACTATTGTGAATGGGCTTCAGAGCTACCAGCTGAACCTCATTAGGTTGTCAATGCTTTCATATGTGTGCCTGGGAACCGGATTTCATGATCCAGGAGGTCTATTTTGGGTCCATATGAATCAAAAAACCCTGTGATCCACTACCAGCATATGCAGAGTTGTCTTCACATCTTCTGTTTCCTAGAGGATAATTCTTGTATTTGCAAATTATCACTATAACTAAGGCTGGTCAGAAACTTCTTAGCTATTTTTAATCATTATAAATTACTAGTAAGGGTTGTCTTCTAAACTTTGGTGATTTTTTTCCTGGAATACTCCAGTATCAGTACTCTTGAAAATTATCAGTCCATAATGGAATTTTCATTTGAAAAAGAGTCAGGTACAATAGTAGGCACAACCTGGGAAATCAGCGGGCTTTAAGTTTGCTAGACAGAGACTTCACTCTCTCTTCTACATATTGTTTATGATTGGTCCAGATACCCGGATATAGATTATTCTGAGGTGCAGATGCACATAATGCTCAACCCTCATAATGCCCCCCACGAAACTGTAAAGCTCTATCCTGGCCAAAACTAGGGTGGCAAACTGCATGTGCACATTGGTTGACACCTGGAATTTGGGAAATAGTCTATCTTATAGATGGTCTATAAGACCTGGCAAGACATAAGTTTTCTTTTTAAAATGTCCTTTCTCTCTGGTTAGGTAACATACCGTAACTGTGAAACTGAGAAAAAAAAAAAAAAAAAAAAAAAAACTTACTGCAATAAAGAGACACATTAATTCATCAATTTAAGTGCTGTTCTTACATGTTTCCATATCAGCAAAGTACAATCTGCATTATTTTCTCGTATTGTAACTTTTTCAAATATCCTTTCCAGTTCACTAGCATTTTCCAAGGTGAAAATGTCATCTGTTTTCTGCTATAGTCTCCCACCTAGGAAGAAGATTTAAGATCAACCATATCGACAGTTTGTTCTTGCTGGCATTGAGATTATATTTTCTTCACCCCTTCCTGTGTATCTTAATGCTTCTTTCTGTTCCCTGACACAGCTCTGCTTGTGAACCAGCCAAGCAAAATTAAAGCTTCCAGGCTTTCTAGCAACAGGAGTTTCTTAGGCAAGGAAGCCTGTGCATCAAACCAGTCCGGTGTTATGAGAAAAAATATCCCTGTCTGATCAGGGAGACCTTTGCACAAATTGGGTTACAGCAGGTTTTTGCATTAAATCTCAAGCAGAATGATAAAACCGTTTTGCATGTTAAAAAGGGTAAGTAATAGCCCATGTGAAGGTATCAAACTCCATGTTGGCTCATCAGTGACTTTAGACTTCATGACTTGAGACTGTAGAACTTCGTACTCTTGTAATTAAGATTCTTGGGGGGAAAAAATGTAGATATCATTAGTATTCTGCAGAATTGGTCCTACAAAACTATCAGCTGGATCAAAGGACCTCTCTAGGGAAGGAGAAGTAAGGCAGCATGACAATAAATTAATGTGTACCAACACAGAATAGTTATATCAAATGAAAATTCTGTTGATATGATGGACACTGTTTTAATTTGGCTCCAGTTGCAGATAATATTTTCTGTATTTGCCTTCTTTGTGGGTGTCTCCCATGGTTTCAAATGTATAATTAATGCAGCATAGAAATATGCACTAGCCATATTATTTAAATTTATCGTGTCATTAGCTTTCAAAAATGACTAACAAGTTGAAGCTAAAGTTGTAATACTGGGTTTTCTGTGAGGAGCTCCATCACAAAGCATTGAAATTTATCTTGATATTATTTCACCAGAGTTTTTTAATTACTATGGCTGATAAGCAGGACTGGCCATTATCCTTGCAAAACATTTGTGTTAATTATGTCACAGAATTTGCAATGATAGCTAGAGAATATTCTGTCCCTATTAAGAGCTTAGCTTAAGCTTATATGCAAAAGCCAGTCTTCTACAGGGCAAAAGGTTCCCTGTTCTCTTCTGCTGGGCTCCCAAATAATTTTTCTCAATTGAAATGTGGTCTTTCTTTTAGCAATATGGCCAAAGGAAATGTATCAAATCCTTCCTTGAATTCACCAGTAATAACAAGTTTTGAATGCCTGCATGGTAGATGAAAAATTAGCACCTTATTTCCTTTAAAGCAATCCTGTTGTTTACAGAATGCAGGACAAAATTATTCTGTAAACCAAAACTATGCTTTCAATTACTTCCCAGTCGTTGGTGGGCTTTGTTTGTTTGTTTGTTTTGTGTGGTGGTGGGTTTTTTGTTTGGTAGATTTTTTTTTTTTTTATTTGTTGGTATAGCTACATGATATGAAGCCCAGAAATTTATTTCATAATGAAGATTTGATATTTGCTGCTGAGTGCCATAGTTCTAGCTATAACAAGGAGTGAGAGGAAAAAATAAATAAAAACAAAAAGACTTCACGTGCTATACGTTCTAGCTTACCTGTCATTTTCAATGAACTGAAATGTCTAGTATTAAAACTGGATTTGAATTAAAAGCAGTGACAGTGTTCTTGTAGTGCTACAGAACTCACTGAAGCCCTTTGTGTACTGTTCCGTGCTTAGAGTGAAATTAAGATTTAAATATTTCAGGCAGGATTTTTTTTTTTTTAGTAAATAAACTAAACCAAATAATTATTTTTTGATATCTTATATCCTGTAAGCTTCTGTAGTTTATCCACAAGAGATCCCATCTCTGTATTCAGAACACATATAATGAAACAATGAAGAAATTCAGGGACTGTAGGAGTACCACAAAAAATATAATAACCCATTCTACTTGTTATGAGATTTTTAAAGAACTGCTGAGAAGATTTCAAATATCTATATTGGCTACGACAAAGTTTTTGTCCTTGAATTATCTTGACTTCATTCAATTCAAGGCAGTTCAATGTTTACATTATAACTTCACAGCATTCGGAATCAGACACAGAAAAGGGTCATTAAGATCTATTGCTCTCCCTCTTCTTTGCTGGTCAAGGCAGCAATTGTTCCTTAAATTATATTTTTCTGTTGTTTGCCTGGCCTGGATAAAGATTTATTAAGCTGAGGTTGAAAAAGGAACAGCTACAGGAAATGAACCACACAGCAGGAAGACAACAGCCCTTGAGGATTTTGGAAGCTGATAGATTTAGGTCCTGATATTCACACCGAAAGGCAACAGGAGTGTCTTAAAGTACATAGGGGTGACTCCTACCAACAAGTGTAGAATTGTCAGTAAGCATGGCCACTTGTGTCATCCATGAATAAAAATATAAGTATCTGATGAGATAATCAACTTTTTGACTTTAAGAAGCTGCAGTAGTGCGCTGTGAGGAATAAGTGATTTTTCTGGATGCCAGTAGCAAAGTGAGAAGACTTAAGCACATTTCTGTTTTTTCTTCAACTCTAAAACTACCAACGTTAGGTCCTCTTTAGGCAGATTGTAATTTTGAAATGGAAACTTGTAAAATTTCCTTTTCATGTGCTGAATAATAAAAATGCTTTATCAGAGGGAGAGGCTAGGAATCATACAGCCAGCCACAGAATGCTGGAAAATGGATATATGCAACTGAAAATGCCATTATTTACTAACTGTAATGTGATTATTAACAAAAGGATAAATATAAGGAGAAATTTGCATGTATCCAAAAAAAAATCAAACATTACATAGGATACATGACTTGATCAAATGTTTGAAAAAGCCTCTGTATAGCTCCTCCTTGTAGGTTCTGTGCAAGTCTGGGGGCACAAAAATTATGTGTATGCCAATGTGGAAATAGAACAGTTGAGGGGGGGAAAAAGAGAAATGGAAATTGTAGCTTTTAGTGTTAGACAGTTTAACATGAGGCATGACTGAAATAGGTTGGTTAGTTCCTGGTAAGTGCCTTTACCTAAAAATCCCTTCTTCAAGTGTGTTTTTTTAATACTATTAGACTAATTTATAGCAGCTGGTTTTGAAATATTAGAAACACTCTCCAAACTGTCTTCCAAACTTTTCAAGCCACAGCTCCTTCAACAAAATGTTAAGTATTGACATTTCTCCCCACGCAAGCTTTTTTTTTAGTCCTGTCCTGTCTTTAAAGATTTTCTCTCCTTGTTTTATAAATCCTGTCTTCTTCTTCCCTGCTAATCAAGTGCCACTGCAGACGCTCATGATTATCTTTCAGTCCTTTGATAAGCACTAAAAAAGGAAAAAAGACTTAAAATTCTATCTAAAGTATCATTTATGGCACACAAGGCAGCACCCCTTGAAACAAGCAGGGCTGGCCATGGTTAAGAGCTACTCTCTCATTAAAACCTTAGAGAAGGCTCTCATTGCAAACAAAGATTTCAGCTATGGAGAGCTATTACTGACTGCAAACTGCAATGTATTTATTGTGCTTTGAGTTGCTCTGTGCTAGCCATACTGAAGTAACTGTCCTTGTACTTATGCACAGCACATCCGAGGCACTGCCACTTATTCTGAGCTCTTATCATCTAGAGGATCCTGGGTGCATGTTTGCTGAGTGTCTTCATTTTGCTTTTCTTGACAGAGAGCAAGCAGGAGAGGATTCACACCAGTCCATTCACTCTGTGCCACTCCACATGGCTGTTCCTCGCTGTTCATGAGAAGTTGCTGCAAATGATCCAGTGCCCTCATCCATTCCCCCAGGGTGTTGTGGAGAAGAAAAGCCCACGCACAGGTAGGATGCCTGTGACATAGAGCTCCGTGATGTGCTGCTTCTGGAAAAGGGGATGGGGAACGTGTGAGGAGCATACCTACACCCTAGAAAAGCAACTGTGAAAAAGAGGTGTTGTTACAAACCCAAAACACACTACTATATGGGCTGCTATGAAGATGATTAACTCTCTCCCAGCCAGATCCAGTACAAAGATCAAGGATATTCAATTACTTCCCCCCAATAAATAAATAAATAAATAAATAAATAGTTTGTTACCCTATAGACCACACTAAGCCCTTATGCAAACTTGTCTGAGAGATCCAGCCTGCCCACCTGCCCCCTCCTCCCCAGTTGGCAGTTTTCTCTAGCATCTGTGGCTGGACGTTTTCTGCAGGCCAAATTCTGCCCTAATTAGTGACACCTGTACAAACACTTGGCAATGGGGCTTGGGTGGGACTGATTTCCTCCTCATGTTTCCTTCAGGTTATGGGTAGGCAAGCAGCAACAGCATCTTTCCCTCTGCAATGTGGCTTCAGTTAATTGGCAATCTGGGAAAAAATAAAAAATAAAATAAAATAAAATAAAATAAAATAAAATAAAATAAAATAAAATAAA
>CM021731.1:92258995-92278657 GCA_011075105.1 Heteronetta atricapilla | reverse complement strand
AAATAAAATAAAATAAAATAAAATAAAATAAAATAAAATAAAATAAAGGGAGAGATTTCTCATCATGGCAGTTTGATACCATGATGTTTAACAGGGAGCAGATCTGTGCCATAAAAATAAAAATCATAAAGCAGATCTTCAGCAATTTGAACCTTTTTTCTCTGCCTCTTACACCACAGAATGCCTTATGGGGGAAAGCCATAAAAGCACTAAGCATCTTAGTAAATTTTTGAGCTGGAATTCTCCAGTTACAGTTAGATGTATAAGCCAAAATTGAAAATAAACCACTTAAAAAATAAATCCTGTAGGAAAGACAAAACAAATGGAGGACAGCCACTGTCGTAGCAAATACTTTTCTGCTGTTCATATCCTTGAACACCTGATGATATGTGTGGGTTTCAGTCAGGCCTACCCTCCAACAGATTTCAGTGTAAGCAGAAAGATGAGCCACATAACATGATCACCGTTGCCTGTGTGTGGAATCATGCTTTTTTTTTTTCACCCCCAGCATTTTGAAGATACCATAGACTAGTTAATATCCTGACACTTTTCCTTCAAAGTCAATTATGACATTTTTTCATATAGGGTCCATTTCAATTGGTCCATTGCAGGGGAATTTGGCAAGGCTGGGAGGGGACTGCAAACCAAGGTCAGACAATGGTTTATCTCCAATGCCTCTTTCTTACATTTGACTAGTAGCTTTACAGTTATTCATCTGTGTCAAAGTGTCTTCCTAACTTCTCCAGATCCAAGAGTAGTTTGCACCAATGATTGCTTCACTTTCTTCACCTGTAGCTTTACTACACAGGTGTGCTGAAAGGCATGTTACTGAAGTCATATCCTCGCTAAGCCTGGGTTCAGTGAAATACCTCTTTCTGCCTGCAGCAGGTTTGCATCTGTTTTTGCAAATATCCCAAGATCTGGGGAATTGTTTTAAGGACTAGATGGGAGCTCAAAGTTGAAGATACCTTTCAGAAGAAACACATCAGTGTGAAACCAAGTCTGGAAAGTGAGTAATTTGAGTTCTCTGTGTCTTTCTCTGCTGTTGCTTGAGATGATCTTTCTGTGAGGTGCTGTGAAGAATACTTGCTATTTCTTCGGCATATAAATGGGTTTTGTTGGAGGAGTTATGTATCAGAAGTTTCAGCTGAGATGGCAGTGTGGGGGAAGGGAGTTTGTGAGATATATATATATTTTTTGATTGATTGATCCCTTCAAAATATAGGCTGGGTTGATTTATTTGTCTGAAGTGATATCATTGGTATTCTATTTATCTATGGAAAAACTGCAGCTGGAACTGCCACAGGTATAATAAAAGCTTTTCTATTTTTAACACCTGTCAATAAAGTGTCTTACCATAAATTCATTTCACGTAGAGAGATCACTAAGTGACACCATTTCCTAACTCTCAAACTGGATTTGGACAAAGGATGTTGACATAAGATTCAGTGTCTCTTCCCCAAATTGTAGTTGCTGCCTTTCTTTGCACATGATTTAAGGAAATAGAGTCTTGCCCTCAATATAAAATCTTTTTTTTAGGAGGGACACCTTAAAGCTTAGATAACAGCTGTTCTTTCATTTGTGAAATCTGCATATCAACAGGATAAACAACTTTTGCTAAATAGAGATACTAATCCATGGTCTTCTTTTAATAACTGTTTTTAAAACACCTTGCTAAGCCCAATTAGACTGTGAAGGCGAAATTAGGGTAGTGTAGGCTTCTCCTCTCACCTCAGACTTTTGTTTTTGCCAGCTTGATGATGGAACTCTATAAAAATACTACTTAAGCTTCCGAAGAAATACCATTATTTTCTAAACAGGGTATGGAAAATCGTAATTGTTATGAGCCACTACTACTTAAATTTTGCCTGTGCATGTTATGTTCATACTCCTTGGTTCATGTGGTAGGTGGAAAACTAGACCTGTCTGAGTTGCTTAAGATTAAAATAAAAACCAGAACCAACACAGTGTTGCTCTCTTCTTTAAACTCAATTAAAAGTAGTTACCATCCTTTAAAAACTTCTTAAAGATAAGGAATGGCAAGATTACAGTTGGCATGTTCTTACACATGCTACTCTTGGCATGAAAGCAAGTTACCAGTCATCAAAGAATACGCATTGGCAGTACCTTTCTGATACTTCTGTGTAGGAGGTGTAAGAAAAAACAAGGAGTTTGCTCTCTGCCATAACCATTCTTTCAGGAAGGGATTTTTGAAGTGGAGTTGCTTTCTGTGAACTAAACATCTGGGGTCGTCAGAGACTTCCAAAGAGGGAATTGTTACTGTTAAAAAGTTATAAAATGGCTTTATTTACGCTATTGGAGCAGTCACCTGATGTGACCAGAAATTTATGTCAGGTCTAACCTCTCTTCTAGTGATTGTGTTTCCCTGATTTGTGCATTCCTCCTCTCCCTGGTGTTGCAGCAGAACTTTAGCTGGCTTCTGCCTCTCCTTTCCTGGATGGTTGCAGCACAGAACAGGAAATCACAATTGTGCTGCCTATAGTTTAAGAAACAAATACTCTAACTTGATTTTACCAGAGCTTGCTGGTAAGTAAGTGCCCAAGTGCATAATGCCAGAGCACAATCCAAACCCTTTCTGGATAGAGCCAGGAGTCTTCTCTATGATCTCTCTTCACCAGTCTTGCTGCTTTCCACTGATACCACTAAGGTACACAGTAGTGCAGCGATGCGCTGTAATTCTTGTTGGTAGGCACAATGCCCAGTGATTATATTGCTCAGCCTTCCCCGTGTTCACTTTGAGTGGGGGAAAAAAAGAGTACTGTGAGTTACAAGAGATAGAGGGAAGGAAGGTTTTTGGAGGTGCAATGTGCAAACCAATTTCCTGGAAAAGAGTGCTCTGTGTGCAAGATCTTTAAACTGTGAAGGTTTTAAAGGGCATAGTCACAGTCCTGCTGTCGAGGAGCTGCTGAACTGTGGCAGACTGCAGCCAAGCTGTAGTTAAAAGAAAATGTGAGTCTTGCTTCTAGCTGATGTGAAATTAAAAGCCAAAGGCCAGGATTGATTCGCAAACTTTTTTTTTTTTTTTTTTAAAAAAAAAAAAAAGAATGAAGGGCAATTTAAATGCAAGAAAGCCTGATATTGATTAAACAACCAGGATGAAATAGGGATTAGTCCAAAATCTAGCCATTTCAGAAGAGGAAGATTTTTCCAAGCCTTTTAGTTTGGTCATTTCTCCTATTTAGTTTCTTCACTTTAGTCATAGTCAAATAGTCGTATTAGCAGATTACCAAAACAATAATAAATATGTTATTAAGGCTTTTTTTTTTTTTTTGAACACTGTGGGATTCTTTAAAGTTTATTTGATTCACTTTTATGTTGGAAGCCCCATAAACCAGCCGTTGGTTTAAGGAAACCAAAGCGAAATTTTGCCATTACCCAAAGCAACCTGGATCTGTCTTCCATTTTACTTTAGAATCCAAGCTGAGTTGAGGACCAGTGTGCATCCTCAGACTTTTGATCTTCAGCTGGATTAATACCATGTAAGGAGCTTATCTTTGGCCAAGTGCCACCTTCCTACTGTTGTGAAGTGATAGGTGCTTGTTAATTTATGCTGTAGTGCTACCTGACACAGGCATGCGTGGAGTCAGTTGCTTCCCTACACAGCAGATACCGTAACACCTGATCTTCACTCTTCTTGTACTTCAACAACAAATGCCCTTCATCTGCTTTTATTGGGGTGAAGACAGGAGTAAATAGAAACAAGCAAGTGTATGTAGGTACATGAATCTGTGTCAGGGAAGGCAAGAAAGACAGAATTAGGTCATTCTTCTCACCTTGATCCCAGATGTTGATGTTACCAGACCTTTACTATCATGGTAGGTGGGACTCCTTTTGTAGCATTACTTCTACCTTAACAGCACCTGGTGTGCTGTTCATTCACTTTTTTCTTATAGCTTTCTAACTTTAACACCTCAAGACCACTCTTGTTTCTTAAACAGGTATTTTTCTGTTTGTTTGAAGGCTCATCAGCTGCTTTGATCATTTCCACTTTTGCTAGCTTCTGAAACTTCCCAAGCTGTGCCTGGTCCTTTCTCTTCCTGAGGTGTGTCTTAAGGCTGCAAGAGCTTGCTCAGACTTCAGTGTATCACTCTGATCATTCCAAAGCCCAAAGGAGGGGAAACATAAAAAGGTATTTCCTATGATGCATGCTTCCATCTACCTCATCCACACACGCATCCTTTCAGTGGTCCTTTGCTGTGAAATGCCTTGGATCTCACCTGCTAGCTAGCTATCCTTCTCCATACAAACCAGGCTAAAATGACCACTAAATGAAAGGACTTATGTGCAGCATCCAAAATGGAGAACATAAAGACAAATATTTATAAAAAGAGTTCTGAGGAAATGAAAGGACATTGTTGCAAGTCTACTGATGCTGAATCTAAAAAGTCACCTTTCATTTTCCTGTTCCCAGCTATCTCATATAGCCACTTTCCTGACTCAGGTCTCCTGGAGGTATGTGTTTTTGTGCCCTGAGTTCCAGGCAGCATCTACTGGAGACGTGCTTTTGCCAGCAAAACTGGCTCACCTCCAAGGCCAGGTTTCTCTTGAGGAATCAGGCACAGGTCTACTTTTGATCTAATTTACACCTTTCCAAAACATATTTCCTTCTGATCCTTTAGGAGTATAAATAAAAACTTTATCTCTTTCCTGGAGAGAGAGTTGGGAGAGTGTTCCTGTAAGAGATCATTTCCCATCTCTAGTATTTAATTAGTTTTTTTAAAACTGTTCCTGGAGTAACTAAGAAATAATGCCTCTGTTTTCCCCAGCTGACATTCCAGGCATAACAGCATTAACCTTTCAATGTGAAATGTCACTATGTACTGAATTTTCTACTGGATACCAAATCAAAAATTTCACCATGACACTTGTCCAAAACTCTAAATTGGAAAATACATGCAGCTCGTTACCAACTCTTGTGATTGGACGCAATGGTAATCAATTGATTTAGGCTGACTCTTGGCCAATACTTAATTCTGAGGGGGAGATCTTGGGTTTTACAAAACTGGATGAAATACAGAAGACTGACTTTCAAAACTGATATTGTCTAGTAAGAAGTAACTCTTGAGTCTTCCTCGGTAGCTTTTAAAATTCAAGGCTCTTCTGGGAAGGATCCTTGTCTCTCTCAGCTATTATAATACTACACAGAATAAGAAAAAGTCAGTTGTGCAGCTAATTTGAACAAGCTGGATTTTTATAGAACAAAACGAAACTCTGTCCAGAAGCTGTTGTAGCCTAGAGAACCACTGGCAGTGGCTGGCCATTTTACGAGGCTGTTTTATAAAGTCATTTTGCAAATTTAATTTAAGGTTGTTTTGCTGCAGCCAGATGTTATTCAAAGAGAATAGCACTTTGTTTAGATATTTTCAGTGATTTAATATGTATGGAGCTGGGCATGCTGACTGCGCTGGGGTTTGTTTGAATAGTCTTCTGTGTGAAGATGCTGCTGTGGCCCTCCTCTTGGTTGTGCAGAGGTTGCCTCCCACACTTTCTTGCTGCTCTTTAAATCAGGATAAGAAATGCAGAGGTATTGGAAAGAGTGACAATTTTTTAAACCACTCCTTTGTCCTTTTGAGTGGTCATGTTCCACTATTAATAGTAGTTTATAGCCTTTCTACTAACCTGACTTGCTTAGAAAAGTGCTCAGAGAAAGTATTACCATGTAAGAGGGCTAAGTGTGGCCACTGTGGACTTATGCTAAAAAGTTTCTGCTGAAACGCTGCAGGGTATTCAGGTAATTTAGGTGGGTGTTTATGCATATGTAAGAATAAGTTCAAGCAGGCTATCGTCATTCTCACTTTCAGCTTGAGTACAGGTGGCATGAGTGCCCGTGTGTGAATATCTGTGGACTGTGGATTTTAACTGTTTTTCAGCTGGTCAATGGAGTGAATACTAGTAGTCCTCAGTAGGAGCTGTGCTCATTCCACTTAGAAGTAAAGACAATGCAATATGATAGGTAGGAAAGTTCACAGCTAGATGCTTTACAGTAAAATATAATTCTGTAGTTTCTAAAAGCTGGGATAATTATATATATATATATATATATATATATTATATATATATATATAAAAAACACCTGATGTATATCATAAATCTGATTTCTCTGAAATTGTTCAAACCTTATTCACAGACGTAGAGCTCAGGAAAGAGACGAAATGGAAAACTGAACTTCTTGCAGTAGGAGTACAGAGCCAGCCTCTTGATGCATCTTTCTATTGTAACGATCTTTCTGTTCTGTCAGTGCGATCTTTGTATGGATTCATCTCTCTGTTGTGTTTCTACTGATGAAGTACCCATGCAACTGCTATTAATCATTTTTGGAGGAACAGTCTGGGGCTGCATATCAGGACATTCATACATGCTGAAAAATACTCAGATCTCATTGCGACCTTGTAAGCCCATGGCACTTTCAAACTTATTTAAAAATAAAAAAATAAAAATAAAAAAATCCTTGCTGTGGACTATTAACAGCCAAATTTTCTGTTTTTGAGAAATTTCTGTGATATATGTTCACTTGTGTTTAGTAATCATCAAATAATCCCTTCCATTTAGCATGCTTGCTATATGACCTAAGCAATGGAAAGGAAAAGGAATTGAATATATGTATTTCCTGTCCTCGAGCTTTCTCGCTATAAAAGCATTGTGCAGTCACAAGTTCATAAAATTCCTGTCACAAGATAATATGACAAGAACAGTTATAATCAACTATTTTCATTGGACATCATGATTGGTAGTGCTGTTACACATCATATGATATTGTCTTAGAAAGATAATGGATCCACGTCTGTATTCTTGGTGCTGAGAACCATCCTGATGCTGCAAATATTGCAGAAGACATCACATCAATTGTATCAGGGACAAATTCAAAGGATAGATCCTTTGCTAGACAACTTATTGGCATGGATGAGCTCTTTCAGCCTCTGCTCAAGGAGCAGAGCTGACAATTTCCAAGTGTTTCTCTAAGAGCTCCCCTTCCAGGCTAATACAGGCAGCAGTTTCAAGCTAGCAGATTTCAGGACAGATTAGTTCAACTTGAAAAAGGCTCAGAGAAAACTTGGCTGGCCCAAGCTATTGTAGTGAGCTGCTGAGACAAATGTAGTTATCTGTTCCTAGTTCTCCTGGGACTCATAATTTCTTCTAATCAACCAGCTGCAAAGCAGATGATACAGCACTCTTTGAGTTGTAATCTCTGCTTACTTATTAGATGTTCTTCAAGAAGCTGATTTTAGGAGGGCGTGCCTTATATTTTCATGGTGTGTGCTGGCTGCCCCTCTATTTCCTGGTATGCAATTTTAAGTGTGAGTTCAGACCTGGCAAGTAAGGCTTTGCCCATCTCAAATAATTCCCCATCCTCCCTCACTGTGCTGTGCTGCCACTGCTCCCATTAGCAATGTAGCTTCAAAGCCTTCACTGTAGGAAGGAGGGAGTTGGACTTTAAGAGTTGGACTTGATGATCCTTAAGGGTCCCTTCCAACTCAGGATATTCTATGATTCTATGAGGGAAAAGGCCGACTAGCAATTCTCAAAAAATCTTTCAGTTTCTAATCCTGAATTCAAAACAGCATGTGCTAATGACAAAATCCTTTGTTTCAGGAAAAGGGACTCTTCTGTAATTTTAATGTATAGTAAGTTTTGGTGTGTATGCTCTTCCTGACACAGCTGACCTTGACAGATCAGGGCAGCCTGAACACTTCAGTGAGGCACAGAGTAATCTGTGATTTTTAAAAACAGTACCTATGGATGTTGTTTGGCTATATCTAATCCTTTGGCAATTACTGAGGGAATGAAAATAAATGTAGCCTGGGACAGGGGGTGAGAAAAGAGTAGTGAAAAGAGTAACCCTGATAAGTAATGAAAAGGGAGGTTATTTTATTACAAGAAAATAATTTCCTTAGTCCACAAAGTGTAGTTACTCTCGTTAAATTATTTTTATACGTAACAAAAGGTAATTGTCCTGAATGGCATATGAGTAAAAGCATGTTTCTTTGTTTTACCTCCTTAGTTTCACTATGGTAAATGTTTACAAAGACTTTTCCTTGTTTCTGTATTCATTTTTAAAAGTCATAACAAAAAGTCAGTACACATAGCTTTGGTATAATGTAATGGTGGCTGCCTTCTGAAGTATTGTAGCAAAAGCCTTACTGCTTCCTTTCTGCAGTATAATCTGGGCAGCAGTATCAGGCCCACAGCATCATAAAGCTTGCCAAAGATTTGTCAGCACAGAGCTTTCCATCTGAACTCCACGCCACGCCAAAGGTAACACTACAAATATTGGAGCACAGACAGTGAGAGGAAGCAGCACTTGAGTGTTCCGTGCAAGGTTCATCCAAATCATGTTTGATATCACAGAGAGGATTCCTTTTAAATTCACTCTTCTAAATGATGATGACACTAGTCTTCTTGCAGTGGTTAACAGCCACCACCAAGCACCATGGTTGTCTCCTTGCCACTTTCTTCTTATGGTTGTTTTTATGCCCTTAGATATTTTTATCTATCTGTGTTTTGACAGTGCCAGACTGTCTGCTTTCTCAAAGAACTTTGCACAATCAGGCCTCAGATTTATGATGATAATGTTAACAGTTGTAAGTATGGCTTTTAAGCCTTCCCTAAACTAGCTCCCTGCTGCACAGCAGCTTTCAACCACAACCAGGACATGGCTGAATTCCTCAGACAGAATCTCACATGCTTATTCAGTTCTGCCAAGGAGACAGTGACTGGCATGAAATCAGCTTAGCAGTGGTTGTGTGGCTGGGAGTAAGTGTCTGAACAAGAAGTGTTGTGCTAAGCTATTTGGTAACACCAGGTAAGTAAAGAAGGCTGAAACACACCAGTCAGTCAGGCCCTCATCCTTCATAGCCTACCCCTGCCTGGACCGACAATGACACAGGCAAGGCTTTCTGCTTATGGGAGATGATGGGTAAGCTTGCATTACTAGGCTTTGTGGGTGTTTCACCCCTAAAATAGGCATCCACAGCACTGAGCCAACCTATTGCTGTTGTTGGGCAGGAAAAGTAGACTTCACAGATTTTGTCACGTTGTGTGTTTAAAATATACATTTTTTCCCCCAGTTTTTGGGGCAGAAAAGTAATTACTGAAAATAATTGCAGAAAAAATTGTCTTTTTAAAGATGATAATCACATACAAAGAATGCTTACTTTTGTTTTCCTGACTGAATTTTCAGTTGACGACACTTTTATTATCTTTACATTTTAGCTACTCATCTCATTGTTTCTTATGGATGAAGCAAAGCACTAATAACTTATTTTCCACTCTATATGGAGTGGTTATAGCAATGCACCTGCCTCGGGTGGATGGTTTGTATATTTAATCAGCCAACAAAAAACACTTTGAACACAGATCACTTTTGCTGGCACTGAAGATTACAGCAGCAGGTATAGATTAGATAAATATTTTGTCTCAGCTGTTTTGTCTTAAATTAAGACAACGAGATCAAGTGCAAAGCAAGCATATAACAATAGTGTGATACATGCTCAGAAGGTTTATTTATTAAAATTGTCTGAGACCAGGTTCAATCATAAGAATTACCATAGCGATGAAGTAGTGTGTAGATTATTTTTTTTTTTTTTTAAACCAGATGCCTCTTGTTCTGTTTGTAGAAACCATTAAGGTCATAAAATAAATATTTCTTTCTCATTAGCTCTCTGTACTGTTACTTTATTGTTCTGCTGAGCTTAGAGAAAGCAGTGTTTCTTGGTGCTTATTTCTCATTCACCATTTGTAACATGTTATATACTTATAGGTTCCTTGGCTTGTAAGATTACAACAGTTTGCTCTGGCTGAAGTGTTTTTCTGGTTGAAATGTCTTTTTCCTTAAAAGAAAGAAAAGAAATGCCATGTAGTATTAATGTTTTATTATTATTGGAGAGATGGATTTTCTTAATTTTCCTGTAACATCAGGCAACACTTACGTCCTCCATCTGGTTGTGTAACAAAGCAAGGCTCCTACAGTCATGTGGTTTAGTTATGCATGTGTTTATCGCTTAAGTCTGTCCACGGTAACTTTTTAACCTGTGGGCTGCTTCTAGTGCAACATGACATAGCAGCAGAAATCACAAATGCCATTAGGTACTTCTAAACCTGGTAAAATTAGGGATCAGAGTAGCTGAGGGAACAGGGGAGCGCTCTGACTGAGGAAGGGGCTGCAGCACAACTTTGATATGACCTGGCCCCTGGGCACCCCCATGGGGCAGATATCTTGTAATTGCCACAGCTGGGGAAGACCTCCTGCTGGAGCAAATAATCTGCCACGAGACATCCAAGCATCCTGACTTCTGTGTTTCTGCTGATCTTAGAGAGATATTATGCTCACCTTGCTCAGAAAAGAATTAGCAATTCAGGGCTGCCTGGCAGATGTTCTCCCTCATCCATCCAGCTAATGTCTATACAGAGACAGATCTGACTCCAGCTTTCTGTGCTCTCTCTCTCTTACCATCCATTCCTCCTTTCCCCTAGGATCTCCATGCTGTTCCTGGCCCTGGGGAGCTGTTTGTTATGGGTGTGGTTTGGTTTTGTTTTCCTCCAGAAGTCAGAGTATTCACTAACTACCTGGAGGTCCTGCAGCCTTTAGAGAGCAGCAGGGAAGGAATTCCTTCCTGGTCAGCTACTTAAACACAAAGCTTGACGGCACTGGCAGGAACTGCTCTACTTTACACAAGTTACATAGGTCCTGTGCCCCGAGGCCTGTATTTCTACCCCCATAACTAGCAGCACTGTACTTAAAATTTTCTTTGTTTTAGGATTTGACATCAATATGATACTGTGTGTGTATCTGCTATGTGGGGAAAAAAGCAGTGAGAGAACCTGTGGGTGGCAACATGAAGTTGTGGGGGTAAAAGGCAATAAAGAAGGGTCCAAAGTTGTTTATGCTGAATGGCTTAAACACTGTGTGAAGCTAAATAAGGGAAGTAAACTCTGAGAGTAAATGTTTTCTTCTCTGATTCTTAAAATCTCTCTCCATTTGCTTATTTGCATCCAAATGCCTGTGAAAACCACTTGCTCATTGTCATGAGTGGCATGTATTTTGATAACACAAAATAAGCACCTCATCTTCCACCGCTACTCATGCATGCACAATTCTTCCCATTTAATTCAGCAAGACTAATTATCTGAATTAGTGACATTAGCTTGAAGCTACAGCTTTGCAGATTGCAGCTCTGGCTTTCTGAACAACTTCTTTAAAGGAATTAGTCATGTCGAAGTACAACAGAACTGTCAAATTGCATCCCTTGGCTTTGTTTGACATTTTGGTCACAAAGCCAGCTTTATGCAAGACTGTCCTCGTGGCAATAGACTGAAGGCAATGGTTAGTCTAACTTTATTGCTCTGACAACCATAAAATGGCTCATAAAGACTGGGCGGTTACCTCACCAGCTGACAGTAAATGAGGTAATACACACTTCATTTTACCTTCCACCTAATTGGTGGACTTTGTCGCCCGTGCTCCAGGGATGTCTGTTGTCCACTTGCAAATCAGCTCCCATTTGCAGAAGTTCCATTTTGGTTTAGCTTACTGTGCAGGCATGAAAACTGCAGCCAGTTCTCTGTCAGATCCCAAATCCCTGCCTTGGCAGCAACAACATCAATTAGAAAGGCAGGGCTGAAAACAACAGCCCTTTAGGAATTGATGCACAGGTGGCTTGGATATGGCTGCCTGCAGAGCAAGAGTATTTCTGGGACCAGCAAGGTGCACAGCTGGGGGAGGTATATCTTTTTTAACTTTACATTAGTTTAAAATAAATAAAAAGTGTCCTTGCTATCCTCCTTTTTGCTAGCAAGCTGATAAGCTTCAGTAACTAACGTGCGTGTTTTGTTACTGAGGAAAACAGTAAGAGGTTTAGGATCCACAGCACTTGCTTACCCAAGGTCGACAGCAAAGGGGAGGGCAGAAGGTGAGCAGAAAGCCCAGGCACTGTATTTAACTGGTGTGGTCTACTAGTCTACACATCATTTGCCATCCCTTATCTTTAAATGAACTTCTTGTAATTAAGTAGCATGACTGAAGATGTGAAACTCTACATGGCAGATACTGAACTTGCCCCTCATTTATCTCTTTCAAGTGCTTAATTAATTTTCCATTTCAGCTAATGGATAATGGCAATTTCAGGCCCATTGTCCTATGAAGGAAAATTAATAATGTCTTAAGGATAGTTTCATACCTAGTAGTGTGATGGAGATAGCTGAAATGTCAGAATATGCATTCCTTTTTTAGAAGATCCAACATTATCTTCACATTCATTCCAGTCATCATACAGCACACATTCAGAAGGAACCTCAGACCCACAACACACAGATCCCACTGTCTGGGGATAAAAGTGAGGGGAAATTAACTTCTTTCACATACCCTATTCTTAAGGTAACAATACATTTCACTTTTCTCAGCTGGTCCTCTTTTTCCATGAAGAAATTTTTACCGGGGTTGAAAGGTTTTGGTTGCTATGAATATATTAATAATGCATTTTAAAAGTGTAGGAGCCAAACCTTTTCTCCAAAGATGTCTTGAATTAAGTTTGCTTAATGGATAAGAATGAGGAAACTTGCAGATTTGAGAGAGGGGGGTGGGAAAAAACGCTATTGTCATCACCCTTTTTATTAGAAAATGAGCTGTAAATAAATGTTTCCACCAGCTCTTACTTTCATGGGATAAGAAAGAATAACTTATGCTGGTAGCTTTAGTGTCAGTCATTTTGGCTTTCAACACCAAGTACAGAAATTCAAATGTGCAAAACACACAATATGGATGTATACTATAACACCTACTAGTTTGTCCTCGATACTTGGGGAAAAAAAATGGAAATACAATTGAAGTATAGAAAATATACTCTTCCTATTAGTCAGATGTGGAGCAAATATATTCAACTTCCTACCCAGCTACAGTAACTGATTTCCATTTCTTAATTTCTTCTCAGAAATGTATCTGAAATAAAATACTAAGGGAAAAATATGGTTTCCTGTTAGAAAATCAGGAATGTGTATTTAAAAATAATTATTTAGTCAAAAAAAAAAAAAAAAAAAAAAAAACGTTTTACACTAAAGCAAAGTGGTTTCTTTTGTTTAAAACCTAATTGGTAAAAGTTAATGACTGTCTTGTCTTTGTCTCTTTATTCAGTTTACCATGACTTATATATCACTCCTACTGATGAATGTAAAGTAGTTATTGAGAGACTGTGCATGTTAATTGTGGTTTTAGAAGGTGGGATGAAGTAAAGTAATTTGTGGCAAATAGATAACACGCCATGTCCCAGTATTGCCAGATACAAGATGCATAGGATTTAATTGCTCGTCCTTGTCTGTTGCTGGAGGTGAGTCCCAGACTGTTGTAGCATGTCCATGTAAGGTCTGATGTTGTCACTAGAAAAGATGAAATAAATTGCTTTTAGAAAATAAGTCTACAAAATTACTTAAAGATCCTGTCAGCATCTTTGGTCTTCGTGTTTGCCGGCTTTTGCAAATATTTGCCTTTGTAAATATGGTCCCTGAACCAGACTTCTGCATATGCCTTATAGACTTGCTTTTCTTGGCTGCCTCTGAAATATGAACAATGAGGTCAAAAACTGTTATTTTATTATTCACAATGCTTTTCAAAACTCTAATTTTATTTGTTTTTTTTGTATGCCTCTGTAAAAGTTCTGGATGTTAATTTCTACCATGCTAGCATTTTGAAGTCTATTTCAGTCTAGGAGTTAACCAGCTTCCCTTTGAAATCATAAATGTGCTTCTTTGGGAGTGCCCACAAATGTGTTTCTGTAAACAAGCTCTAATTCTGTCATATGGCAATCATAAGGATTATCATTCTGGAGGAATAATTCATCTTGGAGTATGCCTGACAACTGTCAGGATCACAGCTATCAGACACATGGATTGGACAATTAGAGGCAGTTAGGCATTTTTCTGATGGAAAAGACAGGTTTGCAGGTTTGTTCTCTTTTACATTGCTCCACACAGAAAGCCAAGTAAAGTGACTTCAGGTAATTTCCCATTTATGGTAAGACTGCTGGCAGCCAAGCACAATGCTGCCCGTATCAGTTCTGGAAGTTGAGAGAATATCCTGATGCTTCCTTTCTGCTGCCAAAGGATGCTAGCTGAAAGATTGACAGGAAAACTATAACTTTTGGCTATTTTTTGCACTTTGCTTCTGTTCCACCTTCCAGGTGGAAGAGTCCTAAAAAGGTAATTTTGAGGATCTCCTAATCAAATTCTTATAAAATAAAAAACACTTTGAAGGGGGGGGGGGGGGGGGGGGAAGGCACATTTCAAAATGAAGCTTTCTATCTTAAAGTGAGCAAAAAGTTATTTTAAAAATATATTCAATATAATGTGCATTAAGAGAAGAAACTTACCCATTTTCCTATTGGTGGTTACAGACAGACTAATCAGATCGCTGCTTCTTGGCAACTATTTTAAGCACTGAAACCCACTTCTGGCCTTTTCTGAGTGAAATATCTTTATATGAAAAGTGTTTCACAGGAATAACATATGTATTCTGCGTTATGCTTACCAAACTGAGTCATTTAAAAATTGTTCCCTAAATTTGACAAAACTATGTCCCAAGAATGTGTACGTTTTAGCATAGTCCTAACAATTCCTCTATGATCATTTAAGACACTTTATTTCATGTGGTTATGTGCTGATCTATAAATACTGGTTTTGTCAACTGCTACGTCTCATTCTGTTTTGTTCAGCTGAGCTTTTATTCTGCATTGAAAATAGTTTTGTTACTGAAATAAATGTGTATTTTGTTTTTTCTTCTAATTTTCTACTCATGAATTGCTTTTGATCTACGTTGTAAATCAACCATGATATATTGCTACAGTTCAGCTTTTGTGAACTTTTAAAAAGATGTACTTTCTTTAAGACTTAAATGAATTTCTCCAAAGCATTCTTAAAAAAAAAAAAGTCTTAAAACAATAAAATGACTGTGTTTAAATAACTATAAAACTGAAATGACAAAACAAATCTTTAATTTTCAAGATGTCTCTTACAATCCCTTTGTTAATGTGTACAATTATGTTGCTAAGATCCAAATACCAGCAGTCTCGTATTGTACAGTTTTCCTGTTTCTGGATCTTACGTATGCATTGTGAGCCTATTGAATACTCTGCTGAGAAACCCCATCGTACCTGGTAATCAGTGGATCAAAGGCAAAAGATCTCAAGTCCATGTAGTACTGTGCTGTCTCTCTCAATGCTGCCCATGATTCACTAACCTGGAGTAGATCAAAACAGAAAGACGTTCTGAGCTTTGGTACTGTTTAAATAGCGTGTCACTATTGAGCAATCTTGGCTGCACTGATAAATCAGACTTCCATTCTTCCCCAGAGGTTCATCTGTTACGTGCCAGTCCAAGATCTGCACTTTGGATTTTGTTGTTGTTTATTTGTTTTTGTTGTTTCTAATGTATGCTGCAAGATGGGGGAAGAAATACCTGTTCAATCACAGTGTATCCCCACGTATTTTGGCTGGTGTTCGAGTCCCAGTAGTTCTCAGAATATGGTAAGTGTCGTTTAAGTCGTATAAACTGATTTGCTGATTCTTCTGTCAGAAATGGTATTCCAAGGACACCTGAAATGGAAGCTGAGCAATACTTCTAATATTAGAAAAATATTTTAGAATGTGCACTTAAAAATACACAAGTTATACAGAAGGAACGCTTCTTTGGAATTGTACTTTATTTGAAAGAAATCAAAGATGATCCTACCTTAGATCTTCAGAAATAAGTATATACTTCATTAAACCTGAAACTAATAAAACTGCTCCTATAAATCACTATCTTGCTGTAAATCCAAAGTGGATAAATTGGCAATCAAATTAAGGTACTACTTGAATATTAGATTTGGTTAAAGGAAACATTTAGACTGGAATTGCACTAGTTTCAGGTGTGCTGAGAAAGCTAAACTTAAAAAAAAAAAAAAGTGACTAAGCCTACCTATGAATTCAACTACATTTTCTAAACCTCCTGGTGTAGATATTTTTATTCTCATTAGTAGCAGCGTAGAAATTGCATGTGACTTATTGTTTGGGCAAAGGATATTGCACTTATAATCTTGTTATAACATTGCTTTTGAGGTCATCCCAGATGCAGAACTTCATTCAGATCATATTAAAATGACAACTCTGCCTACGAGAGAGAGAGGCTGAATTCCTCCTTCATATGAAAGGTCCTGATATAGCAAAAGGCTTTTCTTTTAGTCTTCCATGTTTGAGACTTAAATTAATTTGGGGCTAAAGTGCTCTGAAATAATACTTCAGTCTGAAATATGTGATTGTTAATGAGCTGCTGATTAAGTTTGAACTCAGATAAGTCAGCCAAATTGAGGCCAGGGTCAGTAAACACCTGTGCTCTGATTTAGTTGAGTGGGTTGAAATAGACACTCAAGGATGCCCTGCACATACTTGGTACACATGGGGCAAGAATGTGAACTCTAATGTATTGTATCTTACAATGGGAGCTCTGTAGGGCAAACTGCCGCCTCACTGGCCATTCTCCAATGCTTTTATTCATGATATTTTCAGTTTTTCTACTAAAAACTTAAATATGGGCCTTCATGCATAATGCTCAGCAGAATCAGGTCCCTTGTTAGCAAGCCTGACCACCTGCAATGTGGTCACTCTTCAATTTTTCAAACAGGAAAAATGTATGCTGAATGCATATATGTAGCAGATTTGTGAGGCAGGATATTTGTTGTCTCTTTCCATAGCTGAGAAATGTTTGAAAGAAGGTGAGAAAATATTGATTATACAGTAATGAACAACAACAACAAAAAAAAGTGGAAGTGGTTGTTATCTCTGAACTCTGAAATAGTTCTCTAGAAAATTTACATAGGAAGCAATGAATGTCCCTGTAGTTCTTTTCCACTTCAGTTTCTTCAGGTTCCAAGTTACTATAATCAGAAACTGGATGCAGAAACTTGTGGGAGGGAGTTTCCAAGAACACTCACCTTAGAAAGGTGAACAACTACTGGCTAACTGAAGTTCAGACCCTCAGATGTGACCCTCTCTGGTGTGGAGACTTGTTGTACAAACTGCTCTCTCCCTTAGGAAACCAAGCAATAGCCATTTATGTACTTTGGAAAACAAATACAATTTTGGCCTGGAGAAGAAAAATCATATTGCTTGCACTTATCCATTAAACTGCTACAGTTCTTGTCCAGCACTGCGCAAGATAAAACTAAGCTCATGCCAAATTTCATTACATCTCTGGCAATTTACTATTATCCAGTAGAAAATCTATGAGCTGTTAACTTCCCTTTAGTGAATTTGGGGGGTGTTTTGGTATTAAATATTTTGTAAAGTCATGATTACATTTCTGGACTGAGATAACTGAACTGGGATCAGAAATTGGCTCAGGAACAGGCTTCACTTTTGTTTAAATGTATATATAGCTAGTAGGGGCCATTAAACATTAAATTTAATCACCGATGTGTGCTTTGGCCTTCTGGCTTTGTGGTGAGCTACAAAAAAAGATCATTAAGCAGCTCTTTCTGTGTTTTCCCCCCCTCCCACTGCCAACATCTTCACAGAGTGAGCTTGTAGCTGTACTGGTGGGACAATGAAGTATTCTCTTGGCTCCTGTGGTGCAGAGTGCTGCTTTTTAAGGGTATTAACTTTCAATTTTTGACATATAGTTTCCCCTGACTGCACCTATATCCAATGAGAAATTCTATCCCTAACTATACCAAATGTTCACTTTGATTAAAGGGTACCTGCCTGCCCCAAGGGGGACCAGGGTGTCAGCTCTACCATTAGCATCTTTTACCCTCATTCACACCCAGATTTTGTTCTTTTCTATATGCTGTAAAAGCTATAACAAAAATAATTACTATGCTATCTGAAATATTTCCACCTCTCACATTTTGCAGCTGGATCAATCTTTGCAGGACTTGTCCCTTGCTGCTGGGGCCCTCTGAAGATACATGAGTAATGTGGAAGATAATCAGGTAAGTGATTTTTACTTTTTTCTTTCCTTTCTATTCTGTTCTTCTCCCAGTTGTTATATTTCACATTCATGCTGATCCTTCAGGCTTACCTCCTTCTCCCTTCATCTTACTGTAATGATCACTATATGTCTCTGAATGGGGCAAGCTTCCCTGAACAGGGCAAACTTCATTCACCTGCAGAACAACTCTGGTTGAAGCTTTTCTATTGAAACTGGAAAGAGCCTTACTGGACTCAGGCATATCACTGGAACTACTCAGACAGAAAGGAGATGCACATTTGCTTGTGCTTTGGCAGAGCTCAGAGAAAGCAGTCTGAAAGCTTAAACATAGACCTGGGGGCATCAGACCAGATGTCTCTGTTCAAGTATCCCCTTTAAATACAGTGTTTAGTCTTCAGCAAATAACCTCTGTCTTGCCTCTATTTCCGTTTCTCAGACAGTGTAATTTTTCCCCACGTTTTGAATGCCTAGGTAAAAGTTTGTGGAATTGGTTGCTCAGGTAGATGTTTTCTGAAACAGAGTTCCTGGAGGACTTTGGGCTGCATGAGCAGCTCTCTGTGAGAACGGAGGTGCAGAGCACCTAGGCATGAGACCAGGGGGAGGTAGGAGCAGGTGGCTAGATAAGAGTTAATGAAATTTCTCACAATGCATAGAATTAATCTGAAAAAGAACAATTTCAAATTGTAGTGAAACACATTGTTAAGAGTGGACAGCCATAATCTACTAATGTTTTCTATCTAATGTTTTCATTCAATGCTTTTTCCCTCTTTCCTCTTAGATAAAAGTTATTTGAAAAGTACATTAATGGCCCAAAAGGAAAACCACAAGGAATGTGTGCAGACGTGAACTATTGCAAGGGCTGCATCAACTGTTACCAGCTAGAGTGGTTCTTTCATCTCTAGATTCACTCAGCATTCTTGTATGAAAAGCTAATAGAGAAATTGGCTGTTTTTTTTGCAAGCAGATGTGAAATGTGGTAGTTAGGTAATAGGTAGTAGCAGGTAGTTTTGTCTGTCCTGTACACCTAAACAGATTGTCCAGTGGGAAAACTGTTAGTAATCTTTATTGCTCTGATGTTTTCCAAGCATCTTATTAAATATTAAGGATAACTGGTATGACACCAAACCTCAGAGGATAAACAGTGGTAGACTCTTGTTATCTTTGTCAAAATAGCAACTTAATCCAGCATTCAATGCCAAAAACATTGATTAAGGAACAGGCATATCAAATAGGTTTGAATGTCAATCTAATAAAAATAATAATTAAAAAGTGTTATAGTATAACAAGCCAAATCAACCTACATACGTCTTAAATTATTGTGAATTAAAATCTCATCTTAGGCTCAAACAGAAGCTTAACTCTATTGTGCAAGAATAGATTTTTCAGAAAGAATGTTTAGCTGTGTGCAACTACTAAATCTTCCTAGGAAGAGCTCTTTTTTCAATCAGCTGAATGCACAATGATCCACTTCACATGGAGAGAAATGTGAGCGTGGGATAAAATTTTGACACCTTCGCCTCTTTAGGCACCCATTTAATTGATATGTTTTTGCTTTTTTGAAAACTGAGCAGTAGGAGACTGTGCTTAACAGTCTTTGGGGAGAGCAGGCAAGCCACCATTTGCATGGCTAATGGTAGAGCTAAATAATCAGAAGACAAACCTTTAAAATTACTTTAGGATAGGATATGTGTC
>CM021731.1:92190744-92258895 GCA_011075105.1 Heteronetta atricapilla | reverse complement strand
AGCCTTTTTATCCAGATCAGCAGCAGTATGTAAGTAGTGAGGAGCAATGCCAAGGCTTGGGACCACAGTTTATCCCTGGTGTGCATCTAGCACAGGGAAAAGTGGCTTATGTCTGATTTGCTATGATATTTACCAAAAAAAAAATAAATTACTTAGCAACACTTCAGTTGCTCTCTGAACACTGTCATATAAACTGGAGCTGTTTGTCTCTCTCCCTGGTTTTTGAAGATTATTCCAAGTTTTTGACAATGTGAAAACCCATTGCTGAAGTTATTTATATCAGTGGAATTTAAATGTCAAAAGTTGGCAATTGCTCTGACTCCCTTCCTTTTAGGCTAATAATTCTTATTATCGGCTTTGATGATTGCCTGGTCAAAATGTCATCTCACAGGGGTAAGGCTGCCAGTGTTATCAGCACTTAAAGCCAGCACTTGGGCAGAGCTAAACTTCAGCCTTGGACACCTCAACCTTGCTGAGGCTGCTGATGCTGACATGTTGGGAACTTTGAAAAGGTAAATCTAATGTTGGTGTGTTTCTGAAAGTTAGGAATGAAGCAGAATGGACCTCCATGCTTCTGGTGTCTAACTTTCTAAATCCAGAAAAGATTTATAAAGCCAGACTCCAGGACTTGGTCTTGGGTTGCTGTGCTTTGGTTTGGCTTCTTGCGTTGTGATTTTTTTAGGTAAACTTCCAATCATATCTAAAATATATTCACAAGCTGTAAAATATCTAGGAAATGTTAAATAAGAAAATTATATCATTATTTCATTTTCAGTCATTTTTTTCTGCAACACTTGAGGATTCAGCATATCTCAGTGCAACAGCATAAGCACTGAAAGAAAAGCGTGGAAGTAGCTGGCTTTGTTTTCACTCAAGTACTTTTCTAGGTTATGTGGCACTGCTTGGATATCAAGATGTTTGTCTGTCAGTACTTCACATGCATGGGTGGGTGGTTGCAGAGGTAGATTTTTGCATCCTGCAAGCCACCTTTGGGCCATGTGTTGCCTTTTCCCCGTTGACAAGCAGAGTTATACTAAAACCAAACTCTTGTGTGTTGCTTTTGCAAATGCTGAAAAAGAAATGTGTGTTTGCACACTGGGGATGTATCCTGAAAAACTAAAAACTAGGTTGATTTTTCTAATACCTGTCAACTACAACATTTTAAAGTCATCGGTTGTTAATTGCTTGAACATTGTGCATATCCCCCTAGTCTTCTAAATTTTGGTCTCATCTGTTTATTTTTAAAGTATGGTAGTATTTATTCTTCAACAATTCTTATTTTTACAACACAGGACATGAACTCTCTGGTTCAGAAGATGAGAACTCAGTCATGAGCAGTCACTACAAATACCTCATTCCTTCATCACCAAAGGCAGACAAGTTACAGGCACAATGCAGAATTGTGTTGAGTTATGAATTGTGTTGGTGTGATGCCAGGGGTCAGGAAAATTGTCAGGTATGAGTAAAATAATGGGAATTTGGCACAATTCCTGGATAATCCTAAGGAAGGAATTACTTCCCCTGCAACAAAGGATTAAAAACACATGGTGTTGCTCAGCGGGTCTTGGTGAAAATTCCTTCCTAAAATCCACATATGGCCATCAGTTTAACCTCAAGTGAATGGGCAGGACACCCCAGTCCAGCAACTGAGGCTTCAATAACAATCCTAGTGCCAGCACATCACACTCTTATTCTCCATCCCTTGCTGCTACACCATCTAAAGACTAGAGAAAGCAGTCCAGAAAACAGCTCAAAAAAACTATTCCCTGAAGTGTGGAAATATTTTAATACTGAGAATGATTTATAGCAGCTGAGCTGAGGGTGTGATGAAGTGTCAGGTTCTCATTAGTGAACCTTACAGGCTTTGTGTTAATTCACCACCACCTTGGCCATTTCTGGAAGAGTTCACAATAAATAAAACGCTGAACTCTTTGCTGCCAGTGATCAATGAAACTTTTAAGAGTCCATTAGAAATCAGCAGTAAATAGTTCTTCTCACCCTTTAAAGAAAGGAACATGGTAAAGAGAGTAAACAAGGCTGTTGTGAAAGACAGGAGAAAAGGAGATAAAGCAAAGATAAGAGTCTCCCACAGAAGGGGCACCAGGGTGCTTTCCTACTTGCTTCATTTCATGTGGAACTGCATGTCTCCTGGGGGCCTGTCTTGGAAAGCAGGTGAGGTTTGAGCAGACAGACAAGTTCCCTGGAATAGTCCAAGCTCAGGTGTACAGCACATCATGACATGCAAATGGAGAGGAAGGTATCTAATTGTAGTCTAATTATAGTTTAATGTGGGGGGGGGAGGGGGAATACTTGTATCCTTCCCTTCCTTCAGATCCTCATTGCAGGCAAACTTTAGGAATACACAAGAAGGAAGAGAGCTTGGCCCAAAAGTTAGAGCATACCTGAAGGTGCTCCCAAATCATAAAACACCCTTTTTTATTAATTTGTTATTAATTTGTGATTGAGTATCGGCTAACTCTACCTACATCATTTTGCCTTAGATCTCATCTTTATAGAGGACTCATGCCTAAGAAATACTTCTAATGCATGCATTGTTGGACATCTTTCCATGATGCAGGCAATCACCTGAGAAGTCTTTAGTCACTTAGTGGCTCCCTGCTTTGCTTTAATTTACTGAGGAATAAATAAGTTTCACAGCTTATGTGTCACTGGTCATTGACTGTAGCAGCCTGTGCTTGTTGGAGAAGAGAGTTCTTTCAGGTTTACTGATGCTGCTGCCCTGCCCCATCCATTTTTGCACTGCTCCCAGTTTTACAGAATTAATCTTAATTTTAGGTGCGCTAGTTTCAGTTTCAGGCTTTTGTAAAGGCTCTCAGAAAAACTGAGACCTTTTCATAAAACAAAAAAAAAAAAAAGTCCTCTTAAGTAATTTCAAATCAGACATCTAGAAATCATTTGTGAAACAGATCATTGTCAGTCAAAAAAAAGTGTTTAAAGTCTGTGTTTCTTGCAAGCAATAAATGATGAGAGTAGAGCAATGTCTGAGGAAGATTCCAAGAGAGGGAGAAGGGGAAGGAAAAAAAGGCATTAAGCTACTGTTAAAACTTTAACAGTTGAGGAAACATCCTGTAAGAATCTCTTTCCATCGGGAATGTGTCCTCACTCCTAACACCTGAGAGGTTAATCTGCAAGAGATTCAAAAGTAATCACAAGGAGCAGAATCAAGACTATTTCACAGACTTGGCTATGCAGCCTTGTGCTCGCCCACTCTCCCATATGTCCTGCTGCAGTGATTTCCAGTTAATCCTCTTCTATCCATGCTGTTCCAGTGGTACCATGGTTTCTTTTTGCCAGCTGACTATTTAACATGCCAGAAGGGAATGACATGAGACAGGGTGCCAGGTGCTTACCTGTAAACAGCAGAGAAGACACCAAAATGTGAAACATTTTCAGAGACATCACAAATCATGCAGAAAGTTTCCTTTATAAGACAGAGGCACTCATACAGTTTTATACTTTGTTATCTTTAAGTTTATAAATCATTGACTGGATACCTGTGAACCACTGGTGCATGTGGAGGGCAGGGTACAGTGCTTAGTTCAGATTTGTCTTGTATGCCTCTGTTTGTACACTTTGGACTTTGCCAGCAGAGTTTCTAATGAGCCATAATAGCTCATTACTGTGCGGATACGTTAACTTCTGCATCAGCTTTGTAACATGAAATAGTGCATTGGGCTTGTTCTGTGCTCAGTGAACACGGCAGGTGTCTGAGAGTCAGTCTTCTGCATGATTGTTTTCCCCTTGTTGCAGTAATGGATGTGATCATTTTATTGTCTGATGTATGTGGGAAATGGTGTTTGAGTCAACCTGCTCCGAGAGCAGTGCCCAAGCATACGGTATGTTTTAGCAATGTAATGGTTGGATTGAGAATAAAAACCTGTGAGGAAAAAATGACTGAGAAAGCACTAGGACAGGGAAGGACATGGAGGTAGGCTCCTGGTCTGAACTAGACATAGATCACAGGGTTTCTTGTTGCATTCTGCTGGTGCTGGGAAACTGAAGAGTGTGGGACACCATGAGTTCATGCTGCCTTCCCCCTCACCCCCCCAATTTGAATTTTGCCTTTTTCTGTACAATTCTGTCAATAAGAGTTGTCTTACTGCTGACCAATTTATCTTTGTAAGTTCACCTGCACCGATGACGACAGACCAGGGAAAAGCTGAGCTTTGTCACATGTTGAGATAAGATGCGATGAACTGCAGTTCACCCCTACAGGTATGCACGAAGGTCTTTACGTCAGGCAATTAGACCTTGCTGATGTTACAGGGCCAGGGCCAGACTCCACGGTGATGAGCAGCAGTATTTCATCCTTACGTTCATGGTAGGAACAGTGTAGACAGTGGATGGAGCAAAGGTTTCTTGGGAAACAAAATGGCATTTGATATGCTTTCAGGCTTATCATTCCTGTCGTTACACAGGGGTGAGCAGAAGGGGAGGGTACAGAACAGCAGGCCTAACAGTGGAAACATTAACTGCAGTAGGTCACTTCACAGCTTTATTGTTATTTTAGTACTGTTTTTAGACAACAGTCCTGCACCCTGGAGCCACATTAACAACAACCGTTAATTATCCAAATTCAGGATATGTGGATCAGCCTTTTCCATCTCTGAACTACTAAACTAAATGTTAGGTGTCAGCCTCTTTGTGGACTACTGGTAAAGGTGGAAAGAAGGGGACAGTGGGTGACATGGGTGTCTGTGACAGAAGTGCTCAACAACTATAGATTCCTGAGAAATAAATGCCAGAGGAGTATACTGTGGTTATTCTTTTAACTCAGACTTCTCTGGGCTATATTTTCCATCCTGTTCCATATTTCTGTCTTACGTGGACCTACCTTTCTAATACAAGGTGCCTCCAACAGGTGTTTGTTTTTTACCTTTATTCTATGTTATGTATAACAAAGTATGAAAGACTATGTTGGCCTGTCATTTTATATTGATTGCAGTTACCTGTATTTTGAAGTGCAGTCTGCTGGTAGAGGAAAAATGTAGGTGATATGGCCTAAGCCAAGTGAGATGTTAGCCACCACTTAGACTTGATGTTACCTTGGAGCAGGTAAGAGGGAGGCATTTTGGTCTTTTACTGATAAAACCCTGACTCTTATAGGGCAAGTCCTCCAGAGAGGCTACAGAACACAGTGGGGACATTGATGCACCCAGGCCCAACCTTTGAGTTCACAACACAAGGCTTACTGATGAGAGGCTTGTATGCCTTGCTGTAGAGAGGACTAGTGGTGAGCCAGTTTAGGGGTCGATACAAGATTTGGGAAGAAGCTAAGTTGCAGACAGCAAGTCTCAGAAACAGATCCGTGACACATGAATACCCATCCTGCTTTTAATTTGTTCATCCCTTATCATGCCACAATCTCTTCTATGCCTCATGTTGGTCTTACTCCCATATTATGTTTTTCTTGCCCAGCCTGTCTACCTCTGCCTTCTTTCCTCAAGATTTGTCTTCTGTCTTGTTGCATGCTATGCAATTTTATATAAAATGACACTATGCCCATAAAACTTAACTTTAGATTGAAAAATTTATTAGTCTCTTACATGAAGAGTGATTTCCCAGTGCTCTTTTCTGTTCCTTCTCTCACAAGTCCTGCTTCCTACATCTAAGAGTGCATAAAGCTGTCAGATTCAGAGTCTCGCAGTCTCCCGTGTCAGTCCTGCTATTGTCCACTCTTACACTGGCCACTAACCACTGAGAGGTGGTATTTTGTGAAACCCTGTAATATAAAACTACATATGTATATACATGTGTATATATAAAGAAAAACACCACTATATTTAGTCTGGGGGTTGCGTCTGCCCAGCTGGATCAAATTCAGAAACTTTTTAGGAGACAGATGTGCTGTTAGCTGTTCTTTGAGGGCGTTATATAGGCAATCTGGATATCACTTAAAAACAAAAACAAAAAAAAAGGCATGAATGTCTTCATTTGTTCATTAAATGTAGAATTTTATCTGTTAATCACTAACAGATATTCAGGCTGCAATTTTTGGAAGATTTATAACTTGGCCCAATGGCTTAAATTTTCATATGGAGGAGTGAATCATCGTATCATTTTCATATGATACCCTCCCTCACTTGTCAAATTTCTGTTCCCTACTTTAAAGCATGGAAAACTTATTCAAAGGAGTTGTCATCAGAATATTCAGTGCAAGTTAAACTTCCCCCCACACATCCTTGTCTCGTTTGCAGAAATAACTAGATATTGGTTGAAATGCTTCCAAAAAAAAAAAAAAAAAAAGCTGAGGCAGACACCTGACATGCCTTAAGAAGGAGAAAAAATAAAATAAATCAGACCAAATGATAAAAGTTTAAGTGAGTTACAGGGACTTGAAAGTAGGATTATGTAAAGCAATATTTCAGGCTATCAGAATAGTACTAACCTTCTCAAGAAGTTGTAAGGTAGACTTCAAACAGCAGAACTCAAAGTTGGGAAAAGATCAGAACATATTTGATAAACTTAGACAGCAAAATCATAGTTTCAGAGGAAAGATAGAATAGAGAATATGGGTTCTTCCCCCATTGTTATATTTTTTTTCTTTCTTTAAATTAAAAGAAAAAAAAACTAAATTATTTTGTGTAAAACAATTTTAGGAAAAGAAGGATAAAAAGATGTTGGGCCCGTTTTAAAAGCAAACTAACCAAGAGCGTTGACTATGGGCTATATAATGTTTCACCTGTCCCCTTAAATATTTTTCTATGTATTTTAGACTAGTGAAATAATTGTAAAGTGGCATATTCATAAAAACATCTGAGACACAGAGGAGCTGAATATCTTTAAGACCGCTTACAGCTTCAAGTTCATTTAATCCAGCTTACAGATAAGGTTATAGAGAATGAGCAAAAAGGTAAGAGATCAGTCTATAAAGACTGGGTTAGGGAATGAAAAGGAAGATATAGCTGAACAATTTGAGCTGGAAAATCACACATCCTTTTTCTTTCTTGGTGTTTGAACACAGCCATGCATGCACCTCACAGCGGGTAGCTTAACTCTTCTGGTCCAATTTTGCCATCTAAGTATAATGCGCATATCACAGACTTTGCAAACTGCTATGTAATTGCTGAGAAATGTCATCTTCTTCTGAAGGATTTAATATCAAATTCCTCATTTGTTTCAGTTTGTCTAACATATACCACTTCTGTTTGTTCATGTCTAAGACATCTTTGACTTTAATGGATCTGCCTATATCAGTGTTGAATTTTGTATTTTCAAATGTCTGTTTTGTTGCTGTGGTATCTTTTTGGAGTTGAGATGAGATAGGTGCAATGTACTTTTTGAAAGAATATAAAACATGCAGGCTGTGAAAGCCTTCTCTCAAAACAGAGCAGTGAAAATCTGCACAAAAAAAAAAAAAAAAAAAAAAAAGTTGTATGCTATCCTGGAGCAGTCTATTATAAAGACTAGAAACAGAAGGTTTTAATAAAGGCCCTAGAGCTTCTACCTCAGTTTGTTGCTATATTTGGTATTCTCCACCTCATTTGGACTGGTTAAACTGAGCAAGGATGCACCACATAGGCGAATTAAGAGAGAGAATCCTTTTCCAGAGCCTGTGCCTTAGGATCACGGTATAAGTACCTGTCATGTTGTGTTAAATTTTAAGCCTGATGGCCCATGATTGACTGTGGCCAGCATCAGAGAGAGGGTCTAACAACAGAGCAACCTTTGCTGTTTCCAACACTGTGTACAGCCTTCCATCTCCTGTACAATCATCAGCTTATGCTTAACAATTAGAATTCAGAGACAATAGTTTAGCGTTTAATGTTTCTTGATAGATTCTTGATACCTTAGTTTCATAACCAGTTTTAAAATTTACAGATGAACTAGGTACTGTGTTGAACCCTGTATCTGACAATCATGAGGGTGAAGTTTCTTCTGTTACTTTTGTCTCAAAGGGAGAGCTCAGCTATGTAATTCTGCATACAGAATTCTGCATGTTTTTCAGTGAGTGCACTGCTAGTATCAATATAAAAGATGATCCTTGACTGGAGTTATGGGAAAGGACTGGGGGCTTTACAGCATTTTGGGTTGGTTACTTACTCCTTGCTCCTGTTTTTCAGTTTCTGTTTCTATATTCTTACACATTACTTCAGAATAGCTCAAGTTTTGGAAAACTGCCATCAGTGTGGTACTTGGGATGTGCCCAGGGGCAGCACACTGCTTCCTACTCCTGCAAGCAGTGCAGGGGAGGACGCCCCTCCAGTGTCACCATCAGTGTGCTAAGATGGTTAAGTACATTCTTTTGGTGACTTTGCATCTACAAAACTGTCCTCCTGACATGAATTCATTATCCCCTGCTTTTCCAAGGTGACAGTGCAAAGGCAATTTATATAAATCTGTGTGCAGTGGAATTGAACTATGAGCTACAGGGAGGTCTAATTTGAGCAAGTTAAGAGGTCTTTTATTGACCACTACTTCAAATGCCTAGAGTGTTTTGAAGTAAGACTGCTGGCATACAGTGAGGTATTTAGCACAGCAGGACTTTACATTTTACACCTTCTGGCTTGGAGATGTGCTTTGGTTTTGGTTTTTATTCCAACCAGCTACAGCTCTTGATGAGCCCACGCTCACCCATCCAGAACAGCACCACCAGTCCAGTCCTGCTGCTCTTGTACTTAAGTGCTTTTGATCTGTTCACCTTTATGTGTGCTGAGTGCCATCTTCACACAGGGAGGAGTGAAAGCCTTAACTCACCATGTTTTCCCCAGACTGCCCTGCGTAAAACTCTCTTCTTTCAGTGACACATAATCCTTATCTTGTCAGTTCCAGGAGTAGGTGCTGGATGTGCCCCGAGCTCGCCTGTTGGAGGTGTCTGAGGAGGAGGAGGTTTCAGGGAAACTCCTGTGGGGCATGAGGAATGGCTGAGAGCAGGGGCAGGAGCTGTCTGTTGAAGCCACTCCATCCATGAGTGACCCTGGCCCAGGGTTTGAGAGCATCTGGTGGTGTCCACCAACCTTTGGTCATCAGGGCACCTCGCCAAGTACTGCGAGACTTCAGTTGCTCTGTGGGTGAAGTGGGAGCACCCACATTGGGGTGCTGCTGAGGTAGGCAGTTCTGCTGTGGTGTTTGGGCAACGCAGCCATGTACGAGGCAGATGAAAGTGTCACCTTCCTATTTTGCCCTCCATCTGGTTGTGATTTTGGGCTACAGTTAGCTGCCAGCAGGTTTGTCTGGGAGCTAACTAAAAATTGGCTCCTTTTAGTCAGCTAGAAGGAGCTGGGGTTCTGTTCAATGGCAAGTTGAATAGGAGTCAGCAATTTTGGGCACCACAGTAGAAGGAGGGTACAAAACAACTAAAGAGCCTCCAAAGGAGGCCAACAAAGATGGTGAAGGGTCTAAAGGAGAAAACTTACGAGGAGCAGCAGAGGTAACTTGGGTTGTTCAGCTTAGAGAAAAGAAGGCTGAGGAGCGACCTCATCACTGTCTACAGCCTCCTCAAGACAGGAGCGGAAGGGGAGGTGCTGATTTCTTCTCTGGTGACCAGCAATAGGAGTCAAGTTAATGGAATGGAGCTGTGACAGGGGAGGTTCAGACTGAGTGTTAGGAAATGGTTCTTCTCTGAGAGGGTGATTGGGCACTGGAAAAGGCTTCCAGGGGAACAGGTCACAGCACCAAGCCTGCTGGAATTCAAGAAACACTTGGACAATGCTCTCAGACATATGGTTTGATATTTGGATGGTTCTGTGTGGACCTAGGAGTTGAACTCAATGACCCTCATGGGTCCCTTCCAACTCAGGATAGTCTATGATTCTATGTCCAGATGGCTTCTCTCTCTATTAATTCTGCAATGTTCACCAGGAGATGTTCTTTTCACCCTGATAATTTACTACAAAGCAATTCAGGAAATCATAGTTATATCTGAAGAAATATGACTGAATATGTTTTACGTTACATATTAAGAGAAGATGAAATTTGTCACTGGTTTAGGGACCTTATGTGTGACATGATAAGTCTTATGTCCAAGAGCTGCAAGGAGCTTCCCACAAACTTGCAGGGAGGTGAGGCGAGGGGGATTGCTGTGATGCGGCTGTGATGCCTGTGACATCACAAGGACGAGTCACAGCGGGGGAGCTGTCATCAGGGCCAGCAGCAGCAGCGCCACCACACTGTGGCCTCGGCTGTCGGTGAGTGCAGTTCGCACCTCCTGCAAGCCATGGCTCGCCTGATCTTCCTCGCCCTGGCTGTGCTGGGCATTGTCCAGAAGCCATGGTTATTGGATGATCACGTGGATAGTGACGCGAACGAGCGAATGCAGCAGCATGCAGAGCAGCTGATGGAAGGCATGGCTCAGCTGCTGCAAGACATGGAGGAGAGGAGCCAGGAGCAGAGCGGGGTGGCCCTGGGAGCTCTGCTCTTCACTGCATTGAAGCAGTGGCAGTTCTGGGCCTTGGTTGAGCTCCTCATCCTGGTCTTTGGCCTCTGCCGCTGGCTGAGGAAACGGAGCCATGAGATGGGCAGCAGCAGCGAACGCGGCAGCTCTACAAGGAAGGAGGATGACAACAAGAACACAGACGAAGACAGTGACTCTGATGACAGCTGGGATCTGGGCAGAGTTTGGGGCGATAGCACCCAGTGGCCGGTGCCGTACATGGCTGAGAAGTGCAAGGTGGTGGAGGAGCTGGTGGAGGAACTTCTTGGTGCCTGCCGAGGACTCTCCCGGAACTGTCTCTTCAACCCACGGCTGCAGCCGGCCATCGGCATGGGCTGCCTCTATGAAGGCTGGAGTGCCCAGGAGGACAACGTCCTCTACCGTGTACTCGTGCCCCTGAGGCCTCCCCCTGGGCATGCCTTCCACCCGGAGCTGGGCATGGAAGGGGAGACACCAGTGAGGAGCCCCGGCCTGCGTGTGGAGCTGGAGTGCACCTGCGTGAGGGAGCAGCTGGTGGGGGACATGCTGTGCTTCCTCCACCACCCCGAGGACGAACTGAGAAGACAGGAGCCCAGCCTGCTGCGCACCCTCTGCACCGGCTCCTACCTGGATGTGGAGAAAACCACCCGCTGGTTCCAGGCCTTGGTGAAAGCAGCCTGGGAGCTTCTGCCGCTGTCACACCACTGCCGCCTGATGGTGCTGCCCTCCCGCCGCTCCTGCAAGATCAAGCTGACCAGCGCCTCCGAGAGCACCCTCTCCATCGAGCTCACACTTGGGGTGCAGATAGATGACTCGGACTCCTTCCTGAGCCTGGAGTAAGCCGTGGCAGGCTTCACCAGCAGCACGGCGCCGCTGCACAGCGCCAGTTTCTCCAGCAGCGCAACAGAGACACCTGTGAGCAGCAGGCAGTGACCACCTAGGCCCTCGGAGAGACTCCATTCCATCCAGGAGCTTCAGCCTATGCAGAGGCCAATAAATTGGTCGTGTTGACATACACTTTGTTCGTGTTTGTCTGTGCAGCACTTTGTGGAGGAATGCAGACATTCCCCCTGCTCAAGCAAGGCCACCTAGAGCAGGCTTTCCACGACCGTGCCAACGACGTGGTAATTACAATATAGAATATGCTCACATCCTAGAAACAGTAAGGTGGTGCAACCATCCCCCTGCCACCAGCATCACCCACTAAACCATGTCCCTAAGCACCGTGTCCAAGCTTTCTTTGAACACCTCCCAGGGACAGTGATGCCACCAGTTCCCTGGGCAACCCGTTTCAACGCCTGACTACTCTTCATCAGAAGAAATTTCTGTTAATTTCCAACATAAACCTCCCCTGACGCAACTTGAGTCTATTCCCTCTAGTCATGTGACCCAACTGCTCTCACCTAGTCCCACTACCGAGTCTCACCCTCACAAGCATCAACCATCGGCCCAAATCTCCTGTGCTTTTTCTTAATAAGTGGTGAGTGACCAGTGTAACCAGCAACTGCTGTTTCCTTCCTTTTTATCAGTACAAAGTTTAAGAACAGATGCTGAAATTCAGGGAAGTGGCCTGGAAATTTAGATAATCATTCTTTTGAGTTTTCACCTCATTTGCAAAGTGAACCTGACCCTCATACAACTGTAATGTTTAAGAAATGCATCTCTTCTTGCTGAGATTGTAATTACTAAACTTCTAATGTCCTCAGAGTGTTTTACAGTGTTGTGTATAGTGTTTTTCTACAGTTTCAGCAACTTTGTAATGCTTTACATTACTTCTGATCTTGTTCCTATTGACTATCCTGTTTTCGTGGAATTGTGGTTGTCCTTGATGTACAGGGAAGTTAGAGAAGCTGCAAGCATGTGGATCTAGGTTGTCAGCTTTTCAACTGTTGAACTCAAGTGTAGGTCCAAGGGGGTAACTGAGTGGCCAGTTCCGTGCCACTGACAACTCTGATAGTGGCTTTCTCTCTTCACCTGAATGGAGCTGTCCCAGTGTAATGGCAAAACAGGTCGACATAAGACAACACAAGAAGCTGAAGCAATGTTAAAAAAATCTCTAAGAGTCTGTCAGTACTTTATCTTCTGAAACCTTACTTTCTATTTTGTACAAGATTATGCAGTCTTGTGTGTGTATTTTTGTTTTTGTTTTGTTTGTTTTTCTTAAAGTTCAGATTTCTACTTTAAAATTTCCTATGGTAGCATAACCTGCAGTTTTCGTGGTGGCAGCCAGAAATTGTCACAGCATTTCAGACAGGTTGCTGCTCTATGATCTTGCTGTGGTATAGATATTAGCTGACAGCTCTTGGGGCTTCTCTAATCTATCACTCCTGATCTGTGATAGAGCAACCATGGCTCTACAGAGCGGGGGAGTGGGGGGGGAAGTTAAAAAGTTCTTCTTGATGTATTATAAGGCTACAACCAGAATCTTCTGTAATTTTTGCTTGCCTTTCTGCCAGCTGTGATGTAGGAACTGTGGTTGGTGCAACTTGGGCAACTTAAAGCAATTTGAATTGCAGAATTCTTTAAGTCCCCTCTCTCCCGGAAATTAATCCATATTGCTGCCAGCCCTGCATGGATTTTAGGCAGTGTTTATAGAGGCAGTCTGATCTAACCAGAGCAGGACTTGATGACTGTTTCCTCTAACATGTTTCTCAGCTAAAACAGTAAAGCTGCTGGGGGAATCTTGTGCTGTCATCTCCTTTCTACTTACATACTGCAGCAACTTCTAACATCTATAAACAAACAAATGTTTTAACTAGTGGTAAAGTCGACTTTTATTACTTCTTTTTAAAAGCTGAATAGCATAAAGCCAAAAGAATTGGATTTGAAGTATAAAACTGAGCATCGAACCATACCCTGTAATCCCATAGTCCTGTCATAAAACAAGGAAACATAGCATCCTGAAGATAAATATGAAAAATTCTATAACTGAAGCAATCTGAGGAGCATTTTAGAGATCTTATGGGCTGCAGTGGGAATTAACTGCTATTGCTGTGACTTATGCCACAGGTGTATTTAACACAGTCAAGTTAAATCCTTGTTCTGTGAAGTCCATCTGTTAATCTGGCTTCGATCCTCCTGTCACCTGCTGTTGCTGAACGCAGGATGAACTGATCCTTATGTGCACTTGGCAGATAAGGCCTGGTTTTAAATCTCACTACAGTGGTAAAACAGGGATAGATGCACAAGGAAGGTAGTTTCACAGGTATGAAACCAGGTTTGATCTCACTAATTACGAAGTATGTCTGTATAACTCTAGCTTTTTATAGATCATTCCATCACAGTATCACAACTTTATGATTATTATTGTTATTACTGTTTATTATTATTATTATGGTAGTAGATACAAAAAAAGTACCAGCTTTACAGTAGCAAATGGCCCTGATAAGTGCATCAATGCTTAAAATGCTGAATATGCATGTACAGAATAAAATATGGAAGAAAAATCAAAATGTAATGAAGAAAAGGGTTTAGATATCTTGATCAGCATTTTGCTGTTTATAAGTCCTTAACGGAATCTTTCACAATTATGTATGTGTTATAGTTGAATCACCAGACAAAGCTGCTTTCATCTGATTCCACATGCCTGAAACTGAGGATATTGCTCATGTTCATTAGCACTACACGCTTATTTGTTTTATTGCTGTTAAATACTTCTAGTTCTTAAAAACAGTCACATTTATTTATTTCATCTCTACTCATGACTTGTTTCTCAGAGCAACTGCTGAGATGTTTGATAATGCCTGGTAAATATTTTGCTTTTAAGAACAAAATATTTTTCATTTCTGTAGGATCTGCAGTGACTGAGTGAGCAAGCTATTCTCTCACAGCTAGCTGATAAAAACTTTGAAAAAATTCAGCCACTTTCTACAAAAGTGTTACAGTAAATGGCAAATGAAACATGATCTGAATGAAACAATGTGATTAGAATGTTTTGTTTTGCTGTGCTGTTATTGTTGTGTTTGTTAATGGGAATGGGGAAAAGCATTTTACTGAAACAAACCTACATTATGGTGTTCCTTTCACTGCTTCAACAGTGAGTGATGTGTGGGGCTACTCCATCTCTAGAAAATACTGGAGACATTCACTGTATCTCATAGGAGAGCATAGCTTAGAAAAGTAAATGCCAAACTGTTATAACAATTTGTCTGATTGCTTGAAAGAAATAATTAACAGCACTACAACTGGTAAGCTACCTAAACCTGAGTTGGCATGCTGGGGACATAGGTTGAAGTCTCTGAGACTCGTGTCTTGATTTCCAGGTTCCTGTTTATTGTAGGTACCTTGTGTTAAACAATGAATCATAGTCTAGATCCAACACTTCTAAACATAAAAGCTTATGTTAGAACTGGCTTGTTACTTTGGGGGGGAAGGAGGGGACAGGATGGCATTTTCTCTTTAGTGTAATCTGTTACAATTAATTGTTCTACTAAAAAATTCCTACCAGCCATTTTAACTACTTTGTAGAGGATTTAGCTTTTAGTAGGTAGTTAATGTTGATTTAGTATATCTTTTTACCGCAGTCACTCAGAGAAGCAGTTGTGGCTGACTGTGTTTTTACCATCACTCTTTTATTCTGCACACAGATTTACAGTATTGCATATCGTGGTTTTTTTTTTTCTTTTTTTAGGATACTACTAAATAACTTTATAACTATCAAGAATAAAAGAGAAATCACGCTGTGGGCAACTTGCCAGCTGAAGTTACTTCATGATGTAATGCTACAGTAGCATAGTAGTTGTACATGGGGGAATGATACTTTTTTAATATAATTGTTTTTATGTAAGTGAAAAAAACAGTGTAAGTAGTTCCCAATTTAATTCAAAAAATGTTCTTTCTAATTAAAAAACAAGTTACCATTTCCAAGACAAAAATAAATGTTATGAAAGTCATGAGGGTTAGAAAGTTATTCTTTATAATTCAAGCATCTTCAAAATATGCCTCAATGCAACACTGAAATACTACAAGATAAATGGAAATGGTGAACATTTTTCAACTTTTGTAGTAGAATATCTTTACTTAAACAGGATGGGGGACAGGAGGGATTCTTGTGAAATGTGCCACAAAAACAGTATAACAGAAGCTGCATATTGGTAAGGTGTTAATTCATCGGTGTGCTACAGGAGCTTGAGAATAGAAAGATATAAAATATATTGTCCACGTCTATTAATGCCTTCCTGGTAGGCTGGATATGGGAGAGAAGGAAGAGTCATTTCAGATACTTGCAAGTTAAAGGGTAATGTAATGCTCAAGTCCCTCTCTACTTTGCAAGAAACTAATGTTTTTGAATTGCCCATTGGCAAGCTGTGTCTTGACGTTTATAGGTGAGATTATTGAAGTGTAGCATGAAGCAATTAAGAAGAGATTCCTGCTGTGCCTTGCCTCTTGTCATTGATAAGGATACAGAAAACACCTGGGCTTGTCTCTGCCCCATCCCTTTGCTGCCAAAGATCTGTAATGCCCTGTAAAATTTGTCCATCACCCCCTTTTCCCCTCTATGTGATCTCGATGGTTATGAGATACAGTGGAGAAGATCCACTTAACCATTCCATAAGAGGATTGGAAAGGAAGGGATAACAGTGACAAGGAGTCTGTCTTTGTGAAATTAATATCTCTCACTAAACCCTGGTAGCTGGAGATGTGGAACTCTGTCCACATCAGGTGTTAATAAAAACGAGCAATTAAATGTCAAAATATCAGCCTTAGAGGCACTCTCAAATGTCAGATCGTTCCTGGGTTTTGGTGCTGTAGACACATCCCAGCAAATTCACTTGATAAGTGCCATATGTCGCAGATGTACACTCAGCGAAGCACTCAGGTTGGTACAAAAGCCGGGTTACTAAAAACTGCATATCAACATCTGGAATGTCTAATGGCTATTTTATTATTTCTGAACTGTCCCTGAGGCATTTAAGTTTTCTGACCTTCCCCTTGCATCAGTAGCACTCTCAGCTTCATTTCTTGTGAAATATTCAGTAGCTTGCATTCTGAAGCTTTCCACCTCTTAATCCTCTTATTGTCCCTCTTGATATCAAACTTAGCTGCTGACATGACAGCTTTTTCCAATATGTATGTGAACTAAATGGCTTGGATAAAATCCAAGGAACATCATGCCTCTTGGAGAATTGTAGTAAACAGATATTGCATTAAGACCTTGCTACACAGAGCTGTGTTTGTTTTTTGTTTGTTTTTTTTTGTATTTTTTTTTAAGAAAAAAAAAGCCTAGAAAACTATTGCCTGAAAGACAGCTTAATTCTATAAAACTTGTGAAGGGCACGCAGGGCTCACTGCTCTTGGTCAGTCCCATTTGCTGTGAGGCAGTCAGTATTGCTGAGTTTACCACAAACAAATACAAATGACTTTGAAGCCTAAATTATCTCTCTTCCACAAGGAGGCTTTATTCTACTCGTGTAGATGATTTGTTAAAGGAATAATTAAAGCCTTTTGCCTTTTTGTTGTGTCTTTTTTTTTTTTTTTTTTTTAATACCAAGACTTCTCTTCAAGAATCCCTTCCCTCTTGCAAGAGTCAGAAGCAGGGTAGGCCTGGAAAGGAGACCTAGGATGGTGGCCACCAAGTGCTGACAGCACCATAACGCAGGTCCAGGTCAGCTGCCCTGAGTAATTTGGTGTGCCAGGTAGAGATGTGTACGCTGGGGCTCAATCTGCTTCTTCCTGAAGTTGTCTCCAGCCAAAGCTGGACCGTACCCTATTTGTGTAAGTGGTGTCACCCTTTTACTAAAGGCAGGACCAGGATGGCATGCTTGGAGAGAAGTGCAGAATGGCTGACACTGGAAGGGACATCAGGAGGTTGGTCCAAGCCCTCTGCTCAGTCAGGGCCACCTACAGCAGGCTGCCCAGGACTGTGTCCAGATGCCAAAACCTGTCCCTGCTGCTGCTGCTTCTCTCTTCCTCAAGCGGGACAGACCCAATGATAAGCCTTGGATTTGAAAAGAAGAAATAACCTTTCTTGCCCCTACGTTCGCATCCTGGGAGACAGGGCAAAACGGGAGGAGGATATTGTATTTGCTGGTATGTGTGAAAGGCCTTCAACTCTGACTGCCTCTTCTAATGTGTTTTTTTTTAAGTGTTGCCTTCTAAGCAGCTCCTCAGAGGTGATACTGTTCACAGCTCAAACTGGTTTCTAAATAAAAATAATCTGAGGTAGTGCTGTAGATTGCTGAGGATCTTAAGACTGTGACCTTTGAGGCCGTACACCAATGTGTTTATATTGGAGTAGCGATAGCTGACTGCTCCTCCAAGCAGCCTGCTGTGGCTTTCAGATGCTCTGAAGGGTGCAGTTAGGAAAAGGCATGCTCCTGGCATCCTGGTGGCTTGGGGCATGTCAGTGTTGGGCTGCTGTTTCCAGACTCCTTAGGGTAGCCTGTGCCATGCTTGCCCATGTGTCTGCAGGAAGGGGAGGGCATCTGCCCCTGTGGCACAAATCCAGCAATGCAATGCATCAGGAAGGGGGGGGGAGAGAAAAAATAGATTAAAGCAGCCCCAAACCAAGCTCCAGTCAGGTTTCTGGTTCTGTAAGTTCTGCTTCTCTTCCCTGGGGATGTCACAAGGGAGCAGGCAGTCCTCTGCTTCAAAGGACTGTTTGATTGATTTTATTTATTTATTTTGTAGTATTTTTGAGGTGGTGTGAGTTAGAAGGATTCATTTTTCAACCTAAAGGTTCTGTCAGTAATTTTGTAGTGTTTAGGCTCACAAGCAACCAGACTTGACATATTCACTGGTAAGCACAGTGAGCCCCGTGATGGAGGAAGTGACGCTAATCGTCCCCAGGAAACATATGGAGAGCGTACTGGTCTGTGACCAGCTCTTCTATTTAATGCTCCTGCCTGCACACTGTCCTGGGAGTTGAAAGCATAGCCTTGGAAATGTCAGGTGATGACATTTTCATTTCTCTTTGAAAACTATCCCACAGTCAAATGGATCTCACCTTTTAAGAGACTTTTTTTTTCTTCCCTCCCCATGACTGTCTATTGTATTATGCTTCAAACAGAAGGCATGCAAAACTGTGTTTTTCATTTGGATGCATAAACATATTGCTAGGAATTACCAACACCAGTAAGCGTGTTTGCATACTATGAGTTTAGCTTCCTTGCAGAAAAGGGTTTTTATTTTAGTCAGGTGATCTGTTTTCAATTGACCTTTCTATTTTCTGTCACTGATAGGGAAGGGCTGTCTGCTGCAGAGAGCTGACCCTCCTCAGATTTGTTCTGGACATCGATCTTGCTAGGAACTGGAGTTTACTTGGTCTAATTCCCCTACCACCACCAGTTTCCAACAACAAAAATCCAGCTTTTTAATTATTATTCTATAGGATATGTTTTAAAACAGATCTTTTTGTAATGCTGTGATGTTCCAGAAGTCTTCTTCACTTGTGCTCCTCCCTACTTCCTCCATTTGTGTTATTTACTTCACTTGCTGCCAGGAGCATCAGATGCAGCCTTGAATGGAGGCCAGCATTTGCATAGCTCCCATCAGGTTTGCAAGGGATGCCATGACGAGTTTCCTCTCTGTGCAGCTTGGAACAAAAGGAAATATGTCCGTATGTAGAACACAACTGAAATAAATGACAAAAAGCTAGGGTTAGAATAGCATATGAGAATATTTTATCAGTTCTGTACCATGCGGCTGAAGGAAAACTTTTAACTCAAATACTGAATCAATATTAATCTGCTATGTATATATTTTTATTTCCTTTCCATTGGGTAGTGGTGAGCTACAAAGAAAACTTCTGCTGTGCTTTCTGGACAATAGACATGGTGACCTCTGGTAAGGTAGTTACATAAGCGCTAATCTGCATGGTTAAAGGGAATTTTCTTGAAATTAATGGAATACTATACATGTAGAGCCATTTATTATACAATTAAAATATTCCTTAATAAAGAACATTTATACATTATTTTATGAGAATAAGTAAATAACATGAGATTGGGGAGGACTGTTCTCTGTTGTTTCAATGATGACTTTGCATTTTTTAGAAGAATAAAATGTGCAATTGATCTTTAGAAAAACCTATCCGGCTTGCTTTAAGCAGTAGCACCACCACGTCTGGAAGCAGCCAGAGATCCAAAGCACAGTAATAACTCTTAATTCTGTGATTAGGAAAAATAATAATATTAATAAAACTCATTTCAAGGAAAAATTCTGATAGATTTTATATTTTTTTAGATTTTTTTTTTTAGATTTTCATTGATAGCTTTTATTAGTTCTATAAAACTAGGATATTAGTCACAATTTGCAAGCCAAATTGATTTCCCTGCCAAATATTCCTCCTAAAATTATTTTCCCATCTTGTTATTTAAGGCATTTCTTAGATTATGCCTAAAGTGTTTAAGTTCACGGGGCTCTCCCTGCATTGCCTGATTTCTGGAATTCGTGTTTGTTAGCTGGTTACTACAGCCCTTGCTGCATTGTCCTTTAGTTTTATCAGTGCATATTGGGAACTTCCAGCAGAAGAAGGTTAAAATCTAGGCCAAAAAATCACCATCTAGCTAATGTCATGAAAAGTGATTTTTCCTTAAAATACCACATTTATAAGAATCGAGTCTGGATCTCTTATGATCTCATAGATAGCCACTCAAGACAAGCTTTAGCTTAAGTCACAAGCATTGAGAAATCAAAAGATCACTAGATACTGCTTTTTGCTCTGAATTGTCAAACTCCCTTGTGCCATATAGTTGCTGCCATGGAAAGCTAACCTACAACAATGCAGTTAGAGGGTCAAAAATAATATTGGCAAAGGTGTGTATGACCTTTTGTTTGGAAGATAATGAGTGAAGAGGCTTGTAAGGAATAGTCATTCATTTTCCTAAAATATCTAAAGCATTAATTTAACCATGATTTAAACATAAATTAATGTGTGGTATTCATTTTTGAAGTGTGACTGGCACCTCAATTCCCAGTATTGTGCTTGAGCCAGGTAAAGAATAACCCATGAAGTTCAGTTATCAGGACAAGGCCGTTTATCCTCTAAATCCAATATTTTAAGAAAATTCATATTATTGCCATCTGCTCATGAGAAAATATTCCACATAAGCTCATATTGCTGCATATTATATTTTTCTACATGATCTCACACAGTTTCCTAAACGCTCTTTCTTACAAATGACTGTCGTGGTAACTTTCATTGGTTTGGAGACTATCTGGTAAAAATTTGCATAATTTGGTCATTGTGTTTTGCAAGTTGACATATGGGTACTATTAAAGTGCACTGCTACAATACATTAGTGCACAGCTCATTCTTCTCAGAAGTAGCTACACACTATTGTGCTGGGGGGTCCTTAGCCATCTTGATTGTCTGTTTTCTTTTTATTTACTTTTTTTTTTAAGACATTTACCCTTTCTAGGAGTAACTAAATAGCCTTGCAATCAAAAAGGTATCAAAAAGGTACACTTGATGTTTTGGTTGTTTCATGTTGCTGCCAAGAGGATAAATGCAAAGTCTGTGTCTTGATATCTTTATACTTGACACAGGTTGAAAATAAACTGTTTCCAAAACAGCTTTGTCAGGTATTCTTCATATTTAAGTATTTGAAAGGCATCTTATATGAAGAATTTCCCTGGAAGAAGAGCACTTCTTTACCTACAGCAGACATTTGCTGTCTCTATAGTAGAAAACAGCATCCTTGGAGCATGTTTGATTGCAATATTAGCGTTTCGTGATGGGGCAGAGAACTGGAGTCTAGTTTCTGACATGGCCAGTCAGCTATCCCATTTATGACTAGCCACTTGCCTTTACTGTTTTTCTCCTTATGTTAGAAAAGGGAAAACTGTACTCACATCCTCGTAATAGTGAAGATCAATACACTCATCCTCCTGAAATAGCCACAACATTGTACCAAATGTGATTTAAATATCAGCTGATTTGTAAATAAAGATTAATCTTTATAATTTTACATGGGTAAAGAGTGAATTAGGCCATCTGAGTCTGGCTATTTGTCTCTGCAATCCATCTCTGGCTTCTGCCGTCAACTAGGGCAGGAAGAGATATGTGCGTGAGCTGGAGAGTGTGTTAAGCAGGGGGAACGTGTACGGTTCCTACCGAGCTGAACAGTTGTTAATACACACTTGAGTTCTGATAACTGCTTTCTTCTGAATTATCATGAATGAGAGGAATATGAAGAAAAACACTGTATGTTTTTGAAACAGCAGATTGTGCAATTTAGGGTATTATCTAGTGATTGCCTTATAGGCACAATTCAGTAAATGAATGGCCTGTTTGTATTTTGGAGGAAGCAAATGATTTCATTTATTCTGGGAGGCTTTCTAAATGGACATGAGGCTCCAGGTTGATTAGACACTGACAGACTGCAGTGCAAGGGTTTGCTTTGAAATCATAGGCTCATAATCAATTCTCTAGCAATTCACTTAATGACAAGTTCCAAAATCTAGATAAAGTTATATTAATGTGAATAGTGAAATGCTAATGGGATATCTAACTCACTGTTTAGATTACAGCTGTTGCTGGTAATACAGGTGAACCTCCTGAATTCTTGTTTTTCTGGTTATCTATAAGAAATATTCCAGAAATGTATTTTTTTAATCATTCAACCTGATACGGTCTCAAAGGTTTTCAGAAAAAATGCTGCAGTTTTCATTCATATTTGTGTTTCATATGGATGTAGTTTTTATCTGATCTAGTTGAGAAAAACAGGCAAGTTCCTCAGCATGTAAATATGCTAGGCAAATCTGGGTAGAAAATGATTGTTCCCTTTTCTGTAAACTTTGCTTATCCTTGAATTATCATAAACACAACAGCATTAGTACTGCAAATTTAATCTGAGTATGTTAAAATAGGGGCATCAGATGTCCTTCTGTAAAGCTTTGATTGAGTATCTCCTCAATCTGATTACATTTAAAACTTGGATGTTTAAGTGAGTGACATTTCTAAATCATCAGTTTGTTGTTTTGAATAATAAAAGTATAAAAGCACACTTGAGAAAATTGAAAAATGTCTCCTCTTTAGAAAGGATGGCCTTTCTAAAGTGTGGTCTTCATTCAGAAATCACCACCTGTGTTTTCGAAGTTTACTGTGTTACAGAAGGATGAGTTAGAATCATAGAATATCCCAAGTTGGAAGGGACCCGTAAGGATCATCGAATCCAATTCCTGGCACTCCACAGGTCTATCCAAGATTTTAGACCATGTGACTAAGTGCACAGTCCAATCGCTTCTTAAATTCAGACAGGCTTGGTGCAGTGACTGCTACACTGGAGAGACTGTTCCAGTGTGCGACAACCCTCTCAGAGAAGAAGCTCTTCCTGATATCTAGCCTAAACCTCCCTTGCTTCAGCTTGACGCCATTCCCATGGGTCAGTTAGTTGTGTGTTAGTTGTAAACCTGCTAACATCTGAACGGTAAGGAGACACCTGACCGGCAGCCTTACCTGGTGGGACCTGGTGTATCATCATGAGATGCAGATCCTACCAGAGCCTCCCATTTCATCTGCTCCCCTCTGTCCAGGATGGGTGGTGGTGAAGAAAAGCCATCCGCAGGGCCTGAATAATCAATTTCTAGTGCAACCCCAAACAACTTTCCTAGATAAATGACTCATTGTTTTTACTCATTACAGGGTGTAAAGCTGATTCACTACAGCAAGCCTCATACACTTGGCAGGTTAAGCAACAACACAAGCTGAAAAATGTGGAAAAAAAAGTGGAGCTGAAAGAATGAGTATGAAAAAGAGGGAACAGCTAATCTTTAGTCATTCATTTGATTTCTTTCTGATAGTCATTCAATAAACATGTGGCAAAGAATGGATGTGAATCCAGTTCTTAAGGCTGCAAGACTGTGATAACAAAATAATTAAGGCATTCTACTTCATGTTTATAGCTGACTTGCGTAGGTTGTTAGCTGGGTGTTCGGCCTCTGCTGCTACCTTTTTCAGAGACTGTCCTTGAAAAGATCCCTGCAGAAATAGTATTTAAAACATGCATTTCAGAACTATTCATCCCAAGTCTTGGAAATAAAATGAAAACTAGCTGTTACCAAATTATTTCTAGAGCTTTAATTTCCCAAACAAAAACTTGTTACAATTAGCATCTTTCTCATTCTTTACTTTCTAAGGTTAATTGCATGGAGGATTAGAATTACAATTATTTCATTTAATATTTGTCAAAGAAGGAGAAAGTCCAAGGGTAATTCTTTTTTCTTAGTTTTGAAAAAAAAAAAAAATAATAGTGTAGTGATTTGATTATTTCAGATAATTGTCCTAACATTTTTGCGGTGACCAAATACAAGAAAATATCTCACAGGTTCACAGGTTATGAAATTTCTGTGTTTTGGAGGTATCAGTCACTTTGAAATACTTTCTAAATAAAATGACTGAATTGATGCGGCTGTTTGGTGCCATCTGTGGTGTAAATGTTAAGTATATGAAGCTACTTTTTAGTGGTAATTTCATAAAGATCTTAAGATGTCATTTAGGAGTGGCCACGCTAATGTACAATGTAAAGTACCATTTGGGATCAAAAGCTATAACAAATGAGTTAGCCTGCTACAAAAGAAATCAGCCACATCTACTGCATTTTAAGAAGAACCTACATAGACTTTTTTTGTCCTTCACCTTTGCGGTGAGCTTTTTTGGTGTCTTTACTGTCTAACACATGATCCACGACCCTCTTTTTTTCTTATTGTCTTTCATACACAGCAGGAGTGATTTTCTTTTTTTCTTCACAACCTTAATTTTACAAATAATTTGAAGTTCTACATCATTTCCTGCAGTTCCTCTTCTTGTTGTTTTGACCTGAATCAGCATAGGGTAGTATTCCAATTATGATGGCCCAGGGATCCAAAAGAGGCAAGATTTGGAGAGAGAAATTAGAGCACCTCTCCTCCTCCTCTACTTTCAACATGTCCAGGGAGCATGCATTTTTTTCCATAGGTAGTTTATCCTAGTAGGATTAGGAGCTGAAACTTTGAGCATTATTTCTACATTTTTATTTGAAGTAGACCTTAGAAAGTAATAGCCCTCTTTTTGTTTTTCTGGAAAATGAATATTTTTCTCTGGAAACTTAATTTTTTTTTATTTATTACTTGAAACATAAGAACAATGGAGAAGCATAAGAACAATCCCAGCTGTACATAACTAATGGATCAGATGCTTTGAATGCTGGGCTGCTGAACAGGTGACATAGCTGCACTGAACTACTGGATGAACTTCTGTAGCAGACATAGCAGGAGAAGGGTCTGGTCTGGCATGCTAGTAACACCTTTGGTGTTAGTATTTCTTTAGTTTTGGGGGGAGGGAAGGTCTGGAAAGGCATACAAACAGGTAATGAGGAGACTTGATCATGGGAATAAAAGGGGATGGCATTGTGTGGCATTATGACAATAATACTCTTATTCATTTTTCAGTGAGATTTCTTGAACTGTATAGGAAATGGTTTTTTTTTTTAAAAAAAAAAAAAAATCAACTGCTGTCTCTGGTATTTGGAATTTTTTTACAAGAACTACCTAGAGGGGAAAAAAGGGCAAGTTCAGCTCTTAAAAAGGAAGAAGCCCCATTGGGATAGGGGATGCTTTCTTCAGTGAGTAATCTTTGGTTTTGCTTTGAGTTGGATTTTTGCTTTTTGTTTTTTGCTTTTTTTAATTTAGCATTTTTTGTGTGTGCATGTCTTTGGTATAGACCCATAAGAACTACAGTTTCTGTTAATTTTTGCAAGGCATCATTGATTCACAGCCACACCAGTGATGCTTATAGAAGGAAGTTCAAACCTGCTGGTATTTTTTTGTTGGGGGCATGGTGGGGAGAGCTTTTTCTTGACATTTAGTGAGGGAGAATGTCAGATACCGCTATAGCTTCTGCTACTAAATTTTTAGAAGGAATGCCTTAAAAATCTTGATCCTACAGGGAACAGAAATGGACTAAACAGAAGAGGTTTCTGGAGGCCAAAGGAATGCATGAGAAAAAAAAATAGAGGTTATGAATGATGAATCCTACAGAAAAACAGCAAAAGCCTTCTATTCTGTGCAGAATTCAGCAACAAACCCTGGTGAGCACAAAGCACAGGGAAAGTGGGGGGCTGAACTCTGGTCCTGGAGTGGAGCTTTCGGCAAATCACAGAATCACAGAATTTCTAGGTTGGAAGAGACCTCAAGATCATCGAGTCCAAATTGGGGAAGAATGAACAGACTGCAAAACCAAATTCAGATCTCACTGTTTTGAGGTCACCTTGCTGGCAGTCAGGTCAGGATGCTCTTTTGTTGGGCATTTGGGAATATTTCCAAAATACATATTTTTTTTAATATCTTAGGTAGTGGTTCATCATCTGTAATGCTATATGCTGTACTAACGAGGCCGTACAGAAAAGGCAGCTTTCTTCCTTACACTAACTTCCTCTCCCTACTTTGCTTCCCTTTGAGCTAAAAAAGGATTTACTGTTTGAGATTTGGCAGGAAATGTGCCAAAACCATTTATAAAAATGTTTTTTGCAGTTCTCTATCTGTTGACAGTGGGAGAGGAACACACCAGACATTGTCCTCCTTGCATGAATCCTCCAAAGGCTTTGCCCAAAAACTATGACCAGGAAAGAGAAGAGCTAATAATGTAACACAAGCAAGGCAGGAAAGCACAGTGACCTCCATCTCTCCCTGCAACCCAGGCTGGGGGCATCGAGGACACTTTAATACCTCTGAGAAGGCTGTGTATTCTTTGTTCATTATGCACCTAATATTCTCCACACCATAGAGTTTATGCTTTGCGGTCTGCAAATAAACTTATTTATATGCAAAATATTTCAGCCTTCCAGAATGACAGTCACAGGAAAACTATGTAGTTATTACTGTGTTTTTACCCATGGATGAGAATATTTCTTCAATCTGAGAAGGCAGTGGCAAACTACATGCATTTTTTTCCTTCTCTGGATGCAGGTGAGCAGATTTGCATTATTGTTACCCTTTTATATGTTTTAATTTTCAAACCAGTGCACTTGAAAGCTTAAATGACCTTTTTGGAATGGTAGGAAATTGATTTAGATGGCAAGGTGACTTATAATTTAAGCAAAGTTCAAATCACATTGGCAGGCAAGTCTCCTTAAGTGTAATCATCTGTGACAAAAAAAAACAAAACAAAACAAAACAAAAAAAAACTTGGCAGTAACTTGGAAATAACAACCTAAGGCAGCAAACTTAGTACAAAATATAATCACCTTAATCACCTTAACAGTTCTTTTTTTTCCTTGAGTGTCTCCAAAGTGTAGAAAAAGAGACACAATATAGGATTATAGGTCATTTATGCAGCTCTTATTTAATGGTTCCTCAATCTTTTAACCTGTCATTTATACAAAATTGCTTTTAAAATAAACTTTTCCATGTCTGATTAGTACACAAATTCCCATTCATACTGGGACCTGATCCAACTCTCTCAAATATCAGCAGAGAAGAACTCCTACTAAGTGTACAAGCTGAAGCAATCAATTATTTAGCAGCTAAGTTGTTAACACTGTATCTTTACAAAAGGATTGATCATTGGCTCTATTATGCTGTAACACAGGTGGTAATAAATAAATGGCTGCTGAGTCTTCTAGTAGATGAGCTATGAGTATGAGGGTCTGGTGAAGCACCAGCTCATCTGAATACAGATTATTTGGGAATTTCAAAACCCAGATGACTGGCACAGAGTGGTCCTCGGTTTGCGGGGCATTTAGCTTGTCAGAGTCAGATCTGTGTGGTACACACAAGATATTATTGTGAATTTCTCTTGCTTTACAGTCTGTGGCTGTGGCAGAGAGATGCTGATGCCATGACTTCTGTGAGGGTAAGAGCTTTAAGCAAGTCCTCAGGAAGACTTTATTCTGTTCTCTTAAGCTGTTGGAACTGATGAATTACAATTTTGGCATGCTGTTCCCTGGTTGACATGATTTTTGTTTTGATCTGGTCTGTCTTTCAGCAATTTTATCAGGTTTAAGCTTACTACCACTTAGGTGCAAGTTTACTCATCCTGTATCCTTTGTGGCTGTGGAGTCCAAAAGTAGATTTTTTCCTAAGTGCTTAACCTTGACCTTATTTCTGTCTTCTCAAGTTAGCAGCATTTGGTCAGCACAGTACTCTTGAAAATCTTTCCCCACCTGTTGCTTGTAATCTGCTTGTTTGCTGCAGGGTAAGATGCAGATTGAACCTGTCATGTACACAGCTGGACATCATAAATGATTCATACCTATTTTCAAACAAGTGTATTTTATGGAGAAGTCTTTGTTCGAAGTGCTTTATAGACTCGCCAAGCCACTAAGCCTAACAACCTAAATAGGAAAGGACCAATGGTCTGCTGCATGTTTTGGCTGATGACATTATATTTCCTTAAACAAAATTGCAATCACCAAATCAGCTGCTATAGCTCAAACTCCTGAAACCATGGATCACAAACTTGTGACTTTGCTGTTTTTGTTTTTAGCTTACTCCCTGGCTGTCTTATCCTGCCGCAAGTAACTCTTGCTCTATGCCTTTATTCTCACATCCTGCTAAGCCTAAGAGCGCTTTTAAGGAATTCACTTCCTTTACGTATCTATGTTAAGATGTTTGTGTTCAGATAATGGTTTTCTTTCCAAGACTATTATCATTTTTCCCACTTCTTTTTCTAATTGTGATAACTGCTCATTTGTGATAAACTGTTCAACGATAATAAAGTAACTGTTCCTGCTAGGCAAATTTTCCTATCTGAGCTATAAACAGTTTTCTCAGTCACTACAGGTGTTTTAGCGAATTTATGACCTCCCTACCTATTTTAATTTTGTAAACACTTCAGTTGAAATAGATACATAAAGTGAGCTGCTGAGCCCAGTAGCAAGCAGCATGCCAAGAGCTTGAAAGGTACACTTGGTAGGGGGAGAGATATCAAAGCATGGGAGACATCTTGTAAAATGCTGAGTGATGAGGAATAAGGAGATGCTAATGAGTGCTGACCTGAGGAAAAGTCATGTTGAAGAACTGTGGTATTAGCATAGGGAAATCTTTAGCTTCTGTCCTGAGGAGTTGCTTTTTGTTGCTTGAAGTCTCAAGGTATCTGCCTGTTAAGTAGTGTCACGAAACAAGTTGCTGAAGGTTTTCCTGTCATGAATCGGGAAGTGCCCTGGATCAGAAAGGGTTGCAGGACTGCGAGTGTTTCAGTTTCTCCAGCAAAAAGAAAATATGATGCAAGCTAATTAGAACCTTCTAAATGACCTCTGAAAGTCACTTGCAGTTCTTTAGTGTTCAGCCCAGAGCACCTGTGGGACCTGGTGCCGCTGCCACCACACAGCTGCGGTGGGCGCCATTTTGTGACCGGCCTTCGCCAGCAGTCGTGCAGTGCCGCCCTCGCTGCAGATGCTAGGTAAACACAAAAGTCACTTATGAGGGACCAAGAAATTTAATTCCTCCTGAAGATAAACTGATTATTCTGTTGTTCTAAATGTGTGTTTTTAACAACAATATATTCACTTTTCCATCATTTTGTCTCATCTCTTTCTAGCATTATATTCATTTCATTTTCATGTCCCTCCTTTATTTGATCACTTTTAAGTATTAATCCCATTATGTTGGTTCTGTCATATTTAATGGACTTTTCTGTGATTTATTTTAAGTACCAATTGCTTTTTCTCTTTTTTTAATGTAGCATTTCTGCTCTTGCTCATTTTTCCTACAAAATCACTGTCTCTTCAGGTCTTACAACACTCTCCTGCATTCTTACAATCATTGCACTAGAGAAAGTGACCCTAGACTGAAATGAAGTCTAGCAGATTCCATATAATACCTCTCTCACCCAAGGGATCAGAGTTTAGTTCATTTGGTGTTTGTCGCTCATTTCTAGTCCCTCAACCAGTGTGTGCCATTTGTTATTTATTTGAAGGAGGTGGTTGTAAGGCAAAGAAAGATCAGTTGGAATGATTCTTAGTAGTACTGACTTTAATTCATAACTTGTTTTTATAATTCTTTCGGTAGTGGAAAAGGAACAGAGTCCTTCCGGTTACACTGTTCTGTGCTGGGGAATTTCAGCTTCTTAAAATCAGGAAGGAAACAAATCTTTTGTCTTACTCTTCTGCTATGAGTAAGTTGTTGCTTTTTAACTTCTGTCTGCTGCAAAGCATGCAGATGGGAGGTGACTGCTGGTGCCTGGGATAGAGTAGAAGCGGGTAGATATCTCTGCACCCCCAGCAGTGAGCTGGTCTCTCCCTTCAGCCTCATCATCCCCTTTTCTTCAGCCTCACAGTGCCTTGGGGCCAAACTCCTCCTTCAGGTTGTCTGCATAAGGGCTTTAAGTCCTCCATCACTTCCACTGTGCTTCCACTGGGTGTTTTTGCAGGGATTAAGCTTATTCCTGCAACTTTCTTCTCCCCTGGTGTGCAGCCTCTCATATCTTGTGTCAGCTAAAACTTGTTTGTCCTCCACAAAATCAACCTATCTTCAGCTCTTCCCCAAGCCATGACAGTTCTGAAGGGTTCATACTGGATGCTGTCTTTATCATTGTTCAACAACTCTAATAGGGATACTTGGTTTGCTTGCTTTTTGCTTTTATATCTTTTTCTTCATTCACCAAACTAGAAACAATAATTGAGAGATGAAGAAGGATTACTTATGCTATAAATATTCAATTTATAATCCTCATCTCTGTGTGTCCATGAAAACTCTCATCTTCATCCACGCTTGGCTGTTTCAGTATTGGCTCCTTATCAGCTGCATTCCTCCAGTGCCTGCTGGTTTGGATCCAGGTCTCTGTTTCAGTCTGTGTTTGTCAAGAAAATTCCTTTATACAGACCAGCAGCAAGCAAAACGCACAGCATGCAGGACCAAGAACACACAGTTGAGTCTACCCCTCAAGGCGTCTGACTCCAAATTCCCTACCTACTGATTTAAATGTTTTCTTTTTAGCTATCATCACTCCAGCCCTTTAGTTATTTAATTGCAGCATGCAAACATTAGGCACGTGTTCAAGTTCTAGTTATTATCAGTGTCATTTTTTGTTTGGTTTATACCCGATGTGGATACTTTATGTTATTTTAACTTTTGTTTTGACATTTTGGGATCTGCACGTTTGCCAGTGCTCTGTGGGTGTTTGGTCTCTGGTAATCCTCCAGACTAAAAGTCTTATCATATGTCTATTATATCTGACATATTGTTGAAAACTCCATTGCTTCAGGTGTGATATTTAGTTTTGCTGGCTCTCAGACTCACAAAGCACTGTCTCTGCTCATTGCAAGAATCTTTTGGATGGCATGAAAGATTTATGCTATCTGTACTACTCCTGTTCTGCTGTGTTGCCATGATCCTTTGTGCTTTTCTTAGTAAGTTATTGACTAAGAGATTTTGCTTCAGCATCTGTCAGTTATTTCTCCACTGTCACCATGGTCCCAGTGTGAAGGAAATACTTGCCTGATCTGCTCTTGTCTTCAAGGTTTCTGCAATAACCAGAATTTCTGGCTGTGAACCACTTTTTGTACCCACAAGGCATATATCTGAGAATAGCATTCAGTGAAATAGGGCATTTGCTTCACTCTTACTGCCAGCAGATTAAGGAACAGAGTCTGTTTGCTGAAACTATAGCTACCTGTTTATGTTCCTTTACAAGATTGATTTTTTTTTTCAACCTCCCAAATATTCTTCTAGTTTAATGTGAACTTCACATTGATCAACCTTTTCCTTAGCTTTTGTCATACACCAAAAAGTGGAACTAAAGGGATATAAAATGCCTGTTCATTTTATGGTCTGTGAACATACAGAGCATCTGTTGCTTCATCAGAACCACCAGAGTGGCAACGTTCTTCTGAAGTGAAAGCTGTGCATGCAAACTTGGAGGGTTTTTTTTTTGCTAGCCAATGAGTAAGCAAATGCAAAAATGGGCTTATTACAATTAATGCATGTTTCAAAACCAGGCTGCTGCTTCTAACTGGACAAGTCGATGGCCTCCCACTTCTTTTGGATGGCTTACTGTATCTGACACTGTGATCTTGATCAGGAGTGCAAGGGCTGTGTCAAAAAAAAAAAAAAAAAAAAAAAATTCAGCATCTGCATCCTCATTGCTCTAGTTCATTAGAGTGACCAGTTATACTCCTTCTGATCCTTTCTTCTTGGTTGAAAAGATGGAGCTGTAACATCTGTTTAAATTTTCACTTGTTGTGAGTGCACTGAAGTAGCAAAACTTTGGGTTGCCAGCACTGCATATATTTATCCATTTTATACAAGTTGGCATTTTGCATCTTTTTAAAATTGCAAATGAAAAGGAAACTCAAGTTCTGTGCTCAGTCTGTTAGTTGGGAGAAGCAATCAGTCAGTCTCTGTTTCTAATAGGAAATCTTCAGTTATTGGCCCTTTTCTACTGCTCAAACATGTTGAGGCTTAATTTGAAAATCTGGGGAAACCAAATGGGAAAAAAATATAATCTCTACGTTAGTGCATTTTATTTATTTTGGTAATTCCTCATTTGAAACAGACTCTTTAGAACAATCAAGAATTTATGAAATCTCATTGTTTTCAGTTTTTAAATCTTTACAAATCCACTAACACTTCCGATTTTTCATGTTCACAAGCAGTTTACACTTCATTATATCAATGAAATAAGAGGGCACTATTATATAAATTGGCATTTCTGATATTTTTTGTGAAACAGCTCTTAAAAATTCAGTGCTAGTGAAAAAAAGAGCCTGGTAATGAGACTAATTCACTCTTGTAACATTACAGCATCATTTGAGCATTGTCCCATCACCTTAAATCATTTTGAATTCTGAGAACCCTTCCCCATTTCATTTTTCTCTGGAAAGCTTTCTGTATAAGCAATGAGAGTCTCCAAGTTAATTTTAAAGATCAGAAAATTACTATTTCTTTTTAGAGAAAGAGCTGTTTTGCTGTATTGTACTGATCTCTTGTATGCAAAATTATCTTAATGATATCTTCTTTCATCTCAGTGTTCTCCCTTGAGCTGTTTGAGTGCTTTCTGGTTCTCTCTGGTAGCAGCTAAACATTTAAAGCTGGTGTCGGAAACATCACAGATATGAGCCTGTCTTAGCTCTGAGAGCTTCTTTGATAGCGAGCCAGTGACGTCATTTCACAATGCAGGATATAAAACAGCAGTTTGCAACCTTTTTCTCTTCTTTTCATAAGACCATATTTTTCCAGTGACCATGAATTACTCCTGCTTCTCTGCCCCTACCCATGGATATCTCCTGTTGCACTGCTGAGCTGCTGAAGTAAGCATCTCTTGCCCTTCTTCCTTCATCCTTGTCCACTCCCATGGGCAGACTGTGCTTCCCAGGGGCAGAAGTGGCTTGAGGGGAGCAGGTCAGAGGGAGGGAAAAGGGAGGTTTCTCTTCCAGCACCACTGCCTGTCTTGGCTAACCTATATTGCCACCTCCACAGTTAATAAGCCCAGCAGAGCTCAGCAGCTTGTCCTGCTCAGCACTTTACCTTGTGTATTGATGTCTCTCTTGGCTAAGGCACGTATCAGCTAGAAAATGCGTGCATAAACAAGGATGAGAAAAGACACAGCCTTTTATAAAATGTGTTTTTTCTTGTTAGTTGTTGTACAAGTTTTTCCATGATCTCTAACAAACTGTATATTCATTTTTAGCATGAAATATAGCTGTCCCATTTGGAAAATGTTATTATCAACACTAGTGTTATCCAAGAGATTTGATTTGTCTAATCAGCTGAGCTGTCAGGTTGAGTTAGGAAATCCATTTGTATAAATCAAAGAGCAGCCTGTGGCTGTGGTGTGTTTGTTTATGATGTTTGTTAGGTATGCATGCTGGGAAGCTGGGATGCAAACTATGCAGATTATGATTCCCTTCCTTTAGTCCCATGAAATTCAGAAATACATGAGTCATACTATTGAAAACAGTAATGAAAAATGAGAATAAACTTGTGAATTCTACACTGACTCTTGATGGCAGATCATTTTTTGAGAAACAAGTTGAGCATTATAGCTAAATAATGCTGAGCATTGCAGAGCCAGGTATTATTGCTCTTTCAGAAGGTGAATTAATCAAATCTTTCATGGCCCTTAATGTATTAAGAAACATTATATGCACTTCTAACTGTCTTGAGAGGTGTGTAAAATCTACCTGTCAACAACAACAAAAAATGCTTATGATGATTTGTTGTACTTCATAGCACATATCTCTTCTTCTCAGTCATCATTCAAAAAGGCTAGAATGAATGAAGTTAAAAGGCAAAAATTAGCTGAAGATTGGTGTGCAGTAGCAACCTGTTGGAACTATTTTGCTGCATTGTGTGCATGATTATATTGCTTTTTAGTTTGCACTTGCAGTTTACTAAGAGCTAAGGCTTGTCTGCCAGTAGAATAAAAATACTACTGACTTTTATGACTTTATGCTTTGTTCATAAAATTCCTCTGCACTTGCAGACTCTTAAGACTTTTTAAAAACAGCATCAACGATAATAAGCGATCACCATGAGTGATGGCTCATTTTAAAGAAGAATCTTGCGCAGCCAGCAAGACTGTAGCGATTGCTCTTGGGACCGGTAAGCACAAGAGCAGTAAGCAGAGAGTGGTTTGGGCTAAACTGTCAGCAGCATGAAGAAAAATTGTCAAATATATTTGTTTGTTTCTTCAGTTAATAAAAAAGAAAGGCATATGCAGACTTCCTGTTGAATCAATCGATTTCTCCACAGTTATGGACCTGAATTTTAATAGCAGTAATGAAAAGCTGCTTTAATGTTTTTCCCATCACTTTCCTCATGTCTTAAAAAAAATAATAAAAAAAACCACTCTCCCAAATGCAAATGTACTAATGGCAAACATGTTATATACCACAAAATAATAGCAAAGGACCTAAATTTCCAAGTTTACAAGAACAGAGAATTATAAAGCATTTATTCTGTGGCTAACAAAATTAGATTTTAGTAATTCTCTGGCCATCTGGAAGCTATGAAGTCCATCTCTGGAAGGCACTCATCTTTTCATCTGTACATCTTCAAGGCTGCCATCCCATCCCCCTGCACCTCCCTTCTTAGTTTAATCAAAAAGATTCAGCAGTCAGCATGCCCCTATGGAATATTTGGGTCTTGTTGAATGAGTATTTTCTGATTGTTGCAGGTTGCGTTATTCCTTATTCTTCCTGTGCCTCTAGGTCTGCAAGTGAACTGTATTTTCTCATTAAAAAGGGCCTTATCGTGAGCTCTCTTGTAACACAAGCAGGTGAATATACTTCTCAGCACAGTAAACCTCTGAATAGTTTTTGGTTGTGATCCGCATGTGACTGAAGCTCTGAGGCTGAGCCCCTAGGTGCTAGTGCTCCTGCCTCCCCTAACCCCCGTGATGTCCACAGAAGCTGCAGCCATGCTCATCCCCATGCAGCTTGTGCTGCGAGGTACCTCCAGGTGGTTTAGCAAGTGCTCCTTGTTGCTGTGGATGCCCAGAGGTAGAAAAAGACTCAGCATATCGGAGCTTCAAAACTAATGATTTTTAAATCTAACATGGCCGAGTTGTCATGGCAATTATCGAATGAATGTTCCTATTTCCTGTAAAGCTGTGTTTTATAATGCTCTAAGCTACACTTTAAGTGACTACTTTGTGCAGGCTGTCTAGGCGAACATGCTGTAAAAGAAGCTAAGTGCCAATTAAAGCACTGTGAAGAACCTCTCTTGCATGAACTCGATGAGGCACTGCAGCATGCATAATCTCACTTAAACAAATTGTGAAATGTTGCCTTTCATTTCCAATATGTTATAGCAACACCTGGTTTATAGGACCCTGGGTATTCTGGTGGAAAATCAACAATGGCGTGCTTTTGGAAAACTACCCAGTTTGTTTTTCACGTGGTTGTTCCAAGACATGTTAAGAACAAACTGAATGAAAGCTTTTTGAAATTTATTCCACTGGTAGCAATAAATAATAAAAAAAGATCAACTGAACAGTTTGCTGTTAATTACATATTTACTGTTAGGAACTACTTAGCAGCTTTGGTGTCAAATTCTATTAGTCCTCCAAGATCAGGTTTTAAGCAATGTGGCTGATTATACTTCCCTAAGTTTTCATGTATTGTAATATTTCCTTATGTTTAAAACAGTTGTACTTTAGGAGACAACAAATAAATGTTTTCTCCTGTTTATTTCTTTCCACAGTCTTCTGCCTCCCTTCATGCACATATAGACGAATTCTCTGTAGTTTCTCCAGGGGATGGTAATGGCAAAGCTCCTTCCCTCTGGAAACACACGCAACTTTGCTGGCGTAATAAAAACACCAAAAAGGAGAACCAGCAGCAGATGCAGGTAGGTAAATTGCTAACCACCAAACTTAAATTACTTCCTAAATTATTATTGTGATGGTTCACACGTTTTCTGGTGTTTGGAAGGAGTCTGCCATTTTGAACCACGTTCCACTGTTTATTTTATTTTTACTTGTCAAAGCCAGTGGATTTGTTTCTTTCTTTCTTTCATCTCACAGGACTTGTTTTCCTTTTATTTTGTCTCCGTGGAAAGTGAAGCAGTAAAATCTTTCAAGAGGCCAGCAGCTGGGTATCCTGCTGTTGCCTTCAGCCCCACTGTTCTACTGAACAGTGGGAGTGAAGGCTTACCAGCCTTTTCAACTTATTCAGATTCAGTTTCCAGCATGCAAGTATTAAGCAGAAGCATGAAGGCAGCTCTCAAAGTAAGGGACAGCTTTGCAACAGCATGAGACTGAGCCCATTTTCTCTTTTACAGGAGGACGTAACTCACTCTGTTTTACCTGATGCAAAATTAAGTTGATATTCCTTTTCCTTCCCCTCATGAATTTGCCTGCTCAAGCTGTGCCACTGAATGCTCAGGAAAATGCAAAAAGAGTGTGTCAGGAGCCTGAAGAGAAGCAAAGACAAGTTACAAAATATGAAAAGAATAATTCCCCTATTTAAAGGACAGAAAAAATAAATAAAAATGTTGTAGGATAGATGTAGTGCATATCTGAAAGCAATGCTTAAAATGATGGGTCCCTTTGCTGGAAATGTTAGAGGAAATTAATTTCTGTTTCTAGGAAATCAAACCAAACCCACTTCAAAGCAGGCATTCAGGAGCATGTTGCTGAGTCACTTAGGATGGCAAGTGTACAGCACACAAGGTTTCTGATAGTCCATAAACTGTATTTCTTAGAGGAATGTTCTTCTAGTCCTTACTAACTAACATTTTCTTGCACTGGTTTCTGGGTGCAGCCTTGAGTTGTTTCACTGTAATTTTCTGTTAAAATGATTTGTCTCATCCCTCTTCTTGGGAATGCTTTTTTCTATTTAGATTACTCTTTTGGCAATTGGAAAGGAAATACAGAATCTGGATTGTCTTCTTGAGACAGATTTCCTTCAGTGCTGAGTTAGGACATCCTTGGGAATATTTCCTGAGGGAAAATATTCATTATGCAGTACTCTGTGTTTCCCCAGTACAGAATAGTTCTGTGTTCTCTGGAAGAACACCTAGAAACAAAAGCTAACTCAGTTATTTGTTTAAAAACCTCTACCACTCTTCTCTTTAAGCAAAGGAAACCACCGTATGCAAGCCTTTACTGCTTGGCATAGCCAAATAGGATTTGTTTGTTTCTTTTGTTTGTTTGTTTTCTGTCTAGATGTCATTGTCAATCCATCAGATACAGTTGGTAAAGTAGAAGGGGAGCATAGAGAGAGGGTACAGGTCATAAACTGTACCAGTGGCAATTTCTGGAAACTTTCTGCATGCTGAGTAAAAACAGTAACCAAATAACTGATGCACTTGCTCTGCAGCTGTCCCTTTGTCCAGGAATATACTTGGGAACCAAGATAAGTAAATGCCCTGTCACCACTTGAGAAGCATATTTTGTGTAGATGGATATTAGCAATTCAAAAGCTAAATTGGGATCTAAGCAAAGTCATTTGCTTGTCGGCCTGTTTATTTTTGTCTTAAGCAGTGTTTAATTTCAGAAGCAGAGGGACTGGAATAAGCAAGTGCAAACCTAAAGGGGCAGCTGGCAGCAGAGTGGTGTTGAAGCTGGTTCATCCTAAAGGGCAGCCCACTCACACCCTCACTCAAGAGAACAGAAAGGTGAAGACCAGGGTGAGAGAAAAGAGCCCCCCACTCCACCCCACAGTGGTTTAGTTGTGGAGAACTTGAGCCATTTCTGTTTCACTAGCAAGGAAAGGAAAAAGGAAAGGCCAGCCAATACAAAAAGATGTTAATTTTAAATACAGTATGACGATATATGCATGCAAATTAGGTGAGACACTCAGTGTGTCCAAGTTAAAGCAATGTTTTAAAAACTGTAATCTGGTTTTTGTAGAGCTCCTTAACTCCAGTGTGTATTACGAAATATATGCAGCGTGAACAAAACCTGAGCTTCCTAATAACTCATTGGTGAAAGTAATAAACAATCTTAGTATGAGTTTCTTATAAATAAAACATGCTAGCCTGTTTTGTTTAGGGTCCTTAAGTCCTTGGTGCTGTGCTGGTGGCTGGAATAATTAGGTTCTGTTCTGAAAGTAATGATTTTTTTTTCAATATAAACATGAAATTGTCACTTTGAAAATGGAATTATTTTTCATTTCAGAGATTTTTTTCATAGTTGGAGCCTCTGGCATTACCCAATACTGCTTCTTTCCCAGTTTACTCATCCTACACTAACCAACAAGAGTGTGCTTTGGGGGAGAGGTTTTTTGGCTGCCTCAGAAGAGATGCTGTCTTTTGTAATTTAGCTTGGGTTTGCTTGATAGCACTCCCTTTTTTGCCTTCCGCATGGAGGTGGTGTTGCAATACTTAAAAGCAATATCAAATAGATGAGGTGTGACAGAACTCCCCTAACTCTCTGTAAAAAGCTCTTTGCCCAATTCCCTCCTGAAATATCACTGAAGTGGTGTTTGATAGATTTGTGTAGCTATAAAAGCTCTCAATTGCTATTATTACACAGATCTCTGGAAATATATTGATAGGCTTAAGTCTCCATAGTTCTGATTCCACCTGCTAAACACAGCCCCAGTCTATCTCCGAGTAACTACCTTTCTCCTTGTTGCCAGACTCATCCGTTAGTTTCACTCTGGGAGGTTGTTTTTTTCTTTTTTTTTTCCTCTAAATAAATAAATAAAATTGCATTGGCCTCTGCACTAGCTGGGGAGGAAGGGTAAAAGGAATAAAACACTTGTAGTGCTCTAGTGTATGAATAGCTACTCGTAAAACTGAAGTGGGGAATCTGCTCACTTTTTCATTCATTTTTGAAAATGGGGAGTCATCCAAGCATGAACTGAAGCAGATGGTTTATCTCCTGTATAAAGGGAGCCATAGGTTTGATTTCTGGTAGTATTTCATGCAATTTTCCTTCTTTTTCTCTTTCCATTGGTGTTTCTTTTTGCTCTGGTGTTAATTTACAAGCAATTAGCCATGAATGAACCGCTTGCTCTAGGTTGGTGAACTTTGGGACTTTGAACTTTGGCTTTGGGGATCGCTGTGAAGCCCTTGTTCACATACTTCACATGAGAACTCCTCTGGTGACTTCACAGCTCTGAACTGTGTTTAAAAGACCAGACACCTGGGCCAAGGACAGGTTGTGATAGCAGCAGCAGTAACATAGGGTAGAGGAGAACAAGGTGCTGCTTGTAGTCCCCCAGTGCCTAGAGGTGTGGTGCTATTGCTTGTTAGTTTGGTACTTGGTCACTTAGAAAACTGTGGTAGTTGCCAACTTGCATGGATCAAGCAACAGGTAATTTGGCTCTGGTGAAGCATGAAACTAAGCAAAAGTCCCTGACGGTAAAGATACACTGAGGCACATGGCTAAGCCAGTCAGATGTGAGGCTGCACATGAGGATGTTTTAAGAGAAGGTAGACTAGATCAGGCCATTAAACTACTAGTTCTTCTGCAGTCACAAGGAGTGAGGGTGATGATGCCAAGGGAAAGAGTCCCTGCTTTTCCACAGACATGTACTGTCATAAATCTTTCCTGCTTGTCCTCATCCTATTATGCTCCTCCACACGTACACACTTCTGTGCTGAACCTAAACTATTCAGGACTACCTGGATTATGAATAACATCTAGATAACGTGGGCATTTAGTCCTCAAGCGCACTCACCAAGCAGCAAGACAACACTTACAGCAGCTTCCAGTAAGCTTCAGACCTAAAGAAAACAAGTTACAACTGTGTTGTGCCATTTACTTCTATTAATTCTTCCTGTGCTGTGTGCTGCACCTGCTTCATCAAAGCAAATTGTCTTACCATTCTACTGAAACAAATTGTGTTGGGCATGATAAGAGGATGAGAAATATTTTCTGGAGGTTGCCTTATCTCTCTATTCTTTGACAGTATGGCCAATAGACATGACTTGTGACTTATGGCTCAGGTTGCTCTTGAGCAAAAGCAACATGTTCGAATTTAGTGGCCTTACAGGCAACTTTCTGTCATGAATTTGTCCAGCTGTCTTTGAACTCTTGCACAGCTTTAGCATCCAGGACAGCATGTGGGAGTATTCTAGCCTTGCACAGGAAAAAGTACCTCCTTTAGTATTTTTGTCTACCTACTGCCCCTTAGTTTTATTTGAGGTCCCATAGTTCTTGAATTTCTTCTACGTGAATGTCATATTTTAATTTCTCCCCTCTCCCATTCAAATACATGTGCCCTCTTTGATTTTATTTGCTCAAGTAGAAATCGCACTCCATGTTCCCCATATGACATAACCCAGTATCAACTACCATAAGATGGCTATAAAAATTCAGCAGTGCACAGTGCCAAGAACTTTGATTCTTGACTTGGAACAGAAAGGAGAGGAAAGACCATTTGGGGCTCTTCATAATTAGCCTTATTCATCATATCTACCATATGTATCATATGTTCCTGTTAGCAGTATATGAAGAACAAAAGATTTCCTATATCAATTCCATAGCACAGTTTTCTCTGTAATATCTCCTATGTTAGAGCTTTCAGGAAAAAAAAAAAAAAATGATTTAGTTAAAGTATGGTTTGAATGCTTCCACAACACTGGAGTCTTTTTAGAAAGAATATTTTACAAAAAGTTGGTAAGGTCTGGGTTGTTGTTTTTTGCTACAGCTTTATTTTATTTTATTTTTGTCAGGTGAAAATGGCTTTCATTTTGAAAAGTATTTAAGGACAGCTGCTTCTATTGAGCAGCTGAGATGTCTAAAAGCTATTGATAGATAAATGGCAATTCATTTCTGTAGTGCTCCACTAACTGCACAACTGAGTTTCCATTTGTATACTAGGCACTTAAAGCATGTTTCCAAATTGTAGGTATGCAGGAGTTCACAACGTGCCAAGCAAAGCTTAATGATGATGTGCTTTCTGAGCATTCAAGGTTTTTCAGAGGATTTTGCAAAAACATGGTAATCAGATTCACCACCACCCTTATATCAGGTGGATACTTAATTGAAAAGAGGCAGGACCTGATGCTTCTGCAGCCACTCATTTTCAGGGCAACATAACGCTGCTTAGGCTGGTATGGTTACCTTGCTGTCCATTTGTGGTTCGTGCTACAGAAAACTTCCTCCTCTCATGTACAGTCTTCAACTATAAATGCTGCAAGCTAGTCAAATGTGTTGTTCTGGCAGAGGATAACTTTGTTGTTGTGAGGTGTTTTTTTTTTTTTTTTTTTTTTTTTAAGCCCAAAGGGGGTGGCTTCATTCTGGAACATGTTTAGTTTGGAGGTGACAAATGATCTGTGAACCCCTCAGAGGCAACTCATTATAAATGAGACAAGGCAGCAGAAGTGCCCACTGTTGCTCAGTGTGGTAAGCCACTGTAATTGGAACTATATAAAGTGAAACTGAGTTAGGATTTAGCAAGGTAATACCCAAAGAAGTCATAAAAATAAAGCAACTTGTTTCAGCTCCTTCCAGCATCTTGAGAATATACTGCTGTGCTTTCATTTACTTCTTCCCACATATGCTACATATTATTCCTTAATTCTCTCTTGCTTCATTTTACATCTTTGCCTAGAGAATGTGTTAATATTTTCTAAGTGCTGATTTGCTGATTTCATTTTTGTCAGTGTTTGTTCAGTCACTTCCAAAGACACACGAGAGAGACTGCTTCAGTTTGGTGCATTGTAGTATACAGGCCTTATTAGTTCAAGAAAACAACAATAGCAGCCAAATTTTCTAGCCAAATCTGTGAATTATCCATTATTTTGCATTATTTTTCTGTTCTCTTTTACAGCAATATTATACAGTAATGTACCACCATTTAAAGTTGGCTTATTCTTCCTTCCTTGCATACAGGGGCACATAAGGCTGGACCTTCATGCTTTCTAGCTGATAAAGACCAAGCCTGAAGGTGGTGCTTACACAGTTACTTTTGTTTTTGTTGCACCCTTCATATGAGCAGTACACTCTGAAGTAACGTCTTGCCAGTTTAGTTCAGGTTTAGTTTTCAATTTTTTTTTTTTTTCTCATAGTTTCTGGACATCACATGGTAACATTTATTTTACAGATGGCCAGCTTTAGTTTCTGACTTGCACATAGGAAACTAATCCCATATCTCAGTTTATCATAATGCAGTTAAACAAGCACAGCACAAGTCATTCTGAAGAACTGCAGAGACAAATGCTTAGAGTCAAAAGTTTAATAAGAGTTGTCTTTATAGGAAAGTTGCTGTAATAGATTTTTTTCCCCTCGATGTCTCTGAAATACAGTATTTTCTTGACTAAGTTGTCTGTTTTCATGAAGGAGACTGCTGGTAATAACAGTAATGGCAAAGAACATGACATTTAAATTGCTTTTAGAGTTAAAAAGAAAAGAAAAGTGCAGATGGTGTATGAAATTTTAAATTTATCTATCTCAGATATGCTCATCTGCTTTGATGCAGAGTCAAAAATATCAAATGATTTTCTTTGCCCATTAGGTAGATATCTTCACGTACTGAATATTGCAAAACTGTTATAGCAGAATTAAATACGTCACTTGCATGAGCAGCAGTACTTACTGCTCAAGCTGGATAAATGCTGGGAAGTCCCAGCCATGACACAGAGAATCTATGGATAAACACTGAATGAAGAGGCTCACCAAAATTTGCTTTAGATTTATCAGAAACTCATAACACTCAACCTCATATTAGCATGTATTCAGCTTCTCAGCTTTCAAAACGCATGAGGCCTTAAATAAATAAATTTTCCTAAAATACTACCTTCAAGCTACTCCTAGATGATCAGTGATCTTAAAGAGATTGAACAATGAATTGTACCAGAAGAGAAATACCACATGCTTGAGCATTTTTTTCTTCAATTTGAATGGGGAGGAAAGCGAAGATGATGATGATTGTTTTCAATAGCATGTATTAATTATTTAAAATCACAGTGTGAAATGGCCTTTGTGAGCAGAGTACTATCTACACATTGTAACCCTCAATCTCTTGTTATGGGTAAAAATGAAACACAAATTATATGTAAAGCCAAGAATTTATTTTGCATGGAATTAAAATCCTAACAGTCTAACCAAATAGTATTTATTACTTCACACTAAGTTATTACAGGGAGAGGAAAAAGAAAAAAACAAACAACAACAACAAACTACTACTACTTATAGAGAGAGAGCTTCTATAACAACAAAGAGTTGTGACACTCATGCTTCGTGGTCTCTGCTTGTTTTCCTAACATACTTCTTACTATTCCAGTGCCCGCAGTGTCCTAATATCGAAGATTTTGAATGGGAGAAGGGATCATGCAGCTTGAATCCTTAGATAGGAGGAACATAATGTTGTTGATTTCTCTTTCCTTAGCTTAGGAACATCTTGAAGTAATATTTACCTGTTTGTTAACATGCTTTGTACCTTACTTGCTCTTTATTGATTAGTTCATGATAGAACTGAATTTCCTACATACAGTAGATTTTTTGCAAACTGGATGCTTATTCTTTGTTCTCTTTGTACCTTTAAATGTAGTTTTGCCCAGCTCTGAGTCTGCATTTCTTCAACTGACCATTGGAGAGTTGCCTATAGTGCTGGGGCCTCCAGTGTCAGTATGTGCCACATCTCTTACTTTCCCATGCATGAACATCTCTAGATCATGCCCTATGTTCTCATTTTCAAGGCCTGTCCTACTAAACCATATCTTGTACAGAGAATAACTGTATTAAACTATGATTGTATCATACAAAGATAAGAAAAATAAAGCAAATTAGGCCAAACCACCTAGTCATTAGAAAAAAATGCTATTATAGCTAAGTCAGGAATTTGCAAGCAGGTCAAGAGAAGCTGAGACAAAGTAAGCTTGACAAGCTACCATCCTGAGGCCCTGCAAACCAGCAGAAAGTCTGTGGCCTATTACTAGGAATGGCAATTCAGTATTTTCTGGGCTGCAGGGCTACTCTGTACCACCTATGGAATGATTTATGTTGTCTTCCTCAGTGATATGTTTCAAGTTAGGAACATCTTTTGAAACAGTTTGGAACTACTTCATCTGTTTTTTCTTATGTCATTTCTATTGTGCCATATTTTCTCTCCTAGTAGGATTTGTGGTCCTAGTTCTTGACTTTTTAATGAGAAGGCTGACAGCAGGGTTCAGTCATTCCTGCTGAGGATGGATAATAAACTCTTACACTTCATGTCATTGAGGGAATGGGGGTTGTTCGGCCTGGAGAAGAGAAGGCTGCAGGGAGACATTATAGCAGCTTTCCAACACTTAAAGGAGGCCTAATGAAAAGCTGGGGAGGGACTCTGTCAGGGACTGTAGGGATTACATACGAGGAGTAATGACTTTAAACTAGAAGAGGGGAGATTTTGATTATATATAAGGAAGAAATTCCTCGTTCAGTGTGTGGTGAAGCACTGGCAAAGGCTGCCCAGAGAAACCATGGGTGCTCCATCCCTGGAGGTGTTCAAGGGCAGGCTGGATGGGGCTTTGGGCAACCTGGTCTGGTGGGAGGCATCCCTGCCCAGTGGGGGGGGGGCGGGCAGTGAGGTTGGAACTGGGTGGTCTTTAAGGTTCCTTCCAAGCCAAACCATTCTACGATTCTATGGCACTTCATCTGTTCTGACTGTTACCCATGCTGGGATCTGGTGATACTTTGGGGAATATGATGAAAAGCAGGCTCCTTTGTAGAGGGCTACATTGAAGTTTGCTTTTCTTTTCAAAGGCAGCCGTTTGCTTGAATTTCTCTTACTATGTTAAATCAATACACACTTCAAGGAAAAATGCAGTTAGGCACAGAATGCAAAAGAAATGAAGAAATATGGCACATAGTTGGACATCCAGGAACACATTTTCCACAATGTAGTAATCACTTTGTTTTGTGCCCTCTGGGTTCTCCCCTAGATCTGTGATTTACGTGGACAGTTCAAGCATATTCCTCCAGCATAGAAAGTAGAGGGTCTAGGGGAAATTTGAATTTGTGCAAAAATCCCTGGGATTTGGGAGAAAAATAACTTTTCAATTAATCGAGTCCTTTTGATGTAGTTGTTCCTCCATTGGCTACTGTAATAAATCACACCCAGTGAAATTATTCATAGAAAGTAAAAGTTGACTGACTTTTTGTGATTTTCTTTGTTACTCTTTAATTATACTATTATATATGTATAAATGTAGTTGTAGAGAATAAAAAAAAAAATTAGTATCTTTTTGCAAACTACACCTGATGGCTAGTTCCCTAGGATGATAAATTCACTTTCTCAATCTAATGGTAATGCATGTTTTTGTTCACTTTTGGCAAACGCATAACATAGATGGTATGCTCCTATTGGACCCAGCCTAATAGTGACCATAGCTTTTGAGTCACCACACTTGTTCTAGTATGTTCATTTTCAGTTCCCAGAGCCTCACTCTGGAGAGAGCAAGAGTATACATGACTGAGAGCCTGGCAGAAATAGGTTCTCAACAAAACACTTGTTCTACATAGGAGGTAGTGGAGATGTCCATGGATGGACACTTGGGTGCAAAACTGTGTTGAGGATTTGTATGCCAAGTACAGTTCTACTCTGAAAAATAACTTGTAAAAGAAATTTCAAAAGGGCACCAAGCTTCCGATTGCTCAAAATAAAGAAAGAAGGAAAGAAAACCAACCCCCACCCACAACCAGGCAACCCGCAACAACAAGAACAAAAAAGGTGATGGGGAAAACCTACTGTCCCTGTGATGCTCAGACAGATTCCACATTAGTGCTTTGTGGATGTATGATTTTAGCAGTCTATGAAGAAAGTGGTTTTCACCTGCCTTCAATGCAATTAACTAGCCTTTTTTGCAGATCTAGTAAGCAATGCTAGTGTATGTTCAGTACCTTTCTCTGAGCAGCGATTGTTTCCTAGAGCTAACAGCTAAAATTAGTAATGCCTATGTTATCATTTGATGTTAACAGGAAAGATACGGATTACATTCAGTGAAGGATCTATTGTATAAGACAAAGCCTTTCTTAGAGGCTCAAGAGAACAATCCCATATGAGAACAGTGCTGTATTTTAAATCATTAAAGATAACTTCTTGCTGGGGAATGCAAGATAATGATAGCATATAATACTCCTCTCTTGCTTGCTTCTTCCTCTTGTATTGATTAGTCCTATACTGTAGGATACTGTGTGAGAGACCAGGGTGCTTATCCTCTATTCCTCTGGGCACTTTGAAGAAATGACCACATTTTTCAAATGACAAACAAGAATCACCTTAGACAGTCAATCAAGAGACATCAAAAGCAACTGGGAAATTTGCAGTCCCAGGTGAACTGTTACTTGAAGATTATCCAGTTTCCTTTTAAGTCATCTCTGGTTTGTCTTTGTACAAAGTTCTGTTGAGCTCAGTCTGGATTCGAGAACTAAACACTGGGGTTTTTGTTTGTTTTCTGTGCTCCCTTCCCTCCTTTTCTCCTGGGAAGAAAAAGATAAAAAAGCAACATTGTTAAAGGGACTGGGTACTTGTTCCATGGCAGCTAAAGGGTTTGCCTTGCCTCATTAAAGATCCTTTGTTTGAAACAGCTTTATAAGTAATCATAAAAAGAAAACAACAAAAAACTCTGAATTGGTCTGTTTTTGAAATAAAACATTCTGTTCAATTGCAAAAGCACTAAAACAATCACTGTTACATTTAAAATATGAGAGTTTATGAGTTTGTCTTGACTCAGGTTTTTCAGGTAAGCATTAGGATTCTGGAATCAGCTGCTGTATCCAAATGCAATGTAAAAGGTAATAGCACTTGAAAAAAATATATAGTTTTGCTAAACACTGAGTTTACTAAGAATGAAACATGCAGTGATCAGTTTGAAAGATGTAGACCTTCCTACTCCTATACATGGAATATAAATACCATTTTTTTGCTTTGAAGTTGTAATACATTTTGGAATTTTAGATGGTTAGGAATAGGATATAGCAACAGTTTACAGGCAAGTTGTTTGCTGAATGTGCTTAAAAATTACATACTTTGGCCCACAAAAATGATGATCAGAGGAAGTACAAAGCTAAGTAAATCTTTCAGGTTCCTGAACCTAACCCCAGCATTTAGTTTCCAAGGAGAAATCCTGCATCAAGAACTGTTGCATTAGATCAAAGGGCAGGGGCTAAATAAACATCTGCTATTAGCAAGAATTTGCATCACAAAACTGCATGGTATAGTACTTCTTTGGATGACAAAGTGCTTTTGTCAGAAGCAAGCTTCTAATAGTGTGAACAAGGACATCTGCTTGTTTCTGCCATATTTTAGGAACAGAAAATTACTGTTTGGTCAAGTTATCACTTCATGACATATAATATTCTTTTCATTCTGATTTCCAATTCTGTCTTGCTTTGAGGGAAAAATAAATCATAAGACCTTCCATAAATATTTTTTTAATGTCTAATTGCTATCTTAACAATTGAAATTTTCCTTATCAAGTAGATCTGCAGTAGCAGTAGAGTTCCAAAAATTACTTAGCTTGTTCGTTTTTAGGTCATCTAATTCCATATTTCTGTCACATCATGCTCTTTACCAAATTATTCTACTGTTTTCCAAGAAGGGGCTTGATAGAGTTGTTGTTAGTGATCAGAGATGGAGAGACAGTGCCTCACATGTTGTAATTTTTATCCTTTGATCTGTAGTGACAAAAGGATAGGAAATGTTTTCATGTTTTATTTGCCTTTAGATCTGCACAAACTGTTTTCTGCAGTTCTCGCAACACCGATTTTTATACATCATGATTAGCCTAAAATGCAGTGGACTTGTTTGCAGTCATGTGGTTCACTCACTGCGTAGGCTGCGCAGCATGGCAGCCCACATACCCTTCTGCCCCATCCCCTGCAGCTGGCCTGGGCTGCCACCACAAGTGGGACACCAGGACTGGGTATAAGATAATTATCAGAATGTGTAATGGATTCTTTTTAAGAGCCATATCCCGTTGCTCAAGCTCCTATGTTGTTTATCTTGTAGGGCACATGTGAGACAACAGATTTTGCACAGGATTTCTAAAACATTTGCTTTCTTTACAGCTCTGCAATGAATTAAGTGGCATGCCATCCTGCTGCTGCTCCCTCATCACTGGCAGGAGTTCTGCATGGGAGGGACACTGTTCTCACAATCATTTTCTTTCCCTGCTCCATCCCTCTATTAAATGTCACTTCAGAAGATCAAGCTTTGCTTCTAAATCATGGAGTCTCCTCTCTGTCTTGCTGTTAACTGCATCTTAGACTGCTCCTGATTCTTGCTTCATAGGCTCTCCCTTTTTGTCTGTCCTCAGCTTCACAGACAATGTGCTCTGTATCTCTATCATGGCATCTGTTTTTCTGTTGCTTCATTGGATTTTCCATTTAAGTCACTACATTCTGGACAAGCTAGTTTTCTTTGGGGTTTCACCGTTTTACTCGGGTAAAATGGTGATTTTTAATAAAACTGTTTGTTTTATTAAGGATTTCTGACCGCAGTTTGTATAGTAATCAGATGCTTGAGCTAAACTCAAATCTTGCAAAAGCTACCTGCCAGAAGTATGATCACACAGGGATGGTCAGTGGTTGTGTAGATTTTTTGAAATCTGTTTTTAAAAGTAAAACTGAAATCACTTTAACTACAGAAGAGTAAATCATCCACATCTCTTGTGAAGTTCTTTGCAAGCTTGTCAATAATCTCTTTTTCCCTTCATCTCATTTAGTATTTCTAACCTCTTTGTTTCTTCTCTAGAGATTTACAAACAAGTTCTTTAACATGAAATATCAGATTTTCTTTTCATATTTCTCTCTTTTTCTAGAACAAATTGTGTCCCCCTACAAAGCTGATAAATTGGCCAGAAATTAGCACTAAATTAAGTTACGAGTTAAATTCTTCATGATTCAGCACTTCTTGTGTGGTGTGCCAAATGCACATTTCTTCCCTTCTTTGTACGATTTTTTTTTAATATTTCTTCTAGAAATGTTGCTTCTCAGCAAGTTAACTGATTGGATTACTTAAGTCTTCATCTAATTCTCCTTTTCTGCTGCTTGTCCATTCCAGCATCATTTATGCTTGTTTATCTTCCTAATATCTTCTTTATCCTGGTATTTTATTGCCTGAAAACATAACCCATGTTATATTTTGCAACAGTCCAATATTTGCAGCTCTTAATCCTGCTCCACTTATACTAGTCTGTTACTTCTCCCTAAAGGAATATGAGACAAGGATTTAATAAAGCTAAGAGTTCAAAACATACAGAATATATGAATTTACTTACTGTTCATAAATTGGACAAACAAAGATTTCATTAGCTACCATGCACCAGCTATCACAGGAATGCTGAAATTTTACTCTGAAATTTAATTTAATACACTTGTGTTGCTGCATGACTGGTTTGCTTCTTATAACGTACCTCATCTCAACTATTGACTTTTCATCTGTGGGAGATCTCCTCCTAGCTCCAAAACTGCCCCTTCACAGGGCAGAAAGAATGCAGGTGTTAGAGACATTTCTGTCCATACTGGAAAGCTTCAAGCTATGAGGCTTTTCCTTTTGTTCTTCAGACAGCTTTTTTATCCCATATTCTATTGTAGCTTCTGTTGCTTTGATTGAAATCCCTTGCCAAATGCTTTTGAAAAGCTAAATATAACTATGAAATTGCTTTTATCTAGGTAGTAATACCTTCAAAGGACACTTATAGGTAAAATAACTGTTCTTTCCACTGTACAAATGAGTATGCAATAACACTTCAGTGGTGCATGGATCCTATGGAATTTAGAAAAATGCACACATTATTGTGGTAGCTTTATACTATCTCTTTATGCTACTTATAATGCATCTTTTCAACTGAAGCATCATTGCTATCACTAGAGGTTTTTTGGTGTGTTTTTTTTTTTCAAATTTTTCTCTCAAACTACAGAATCTTTTCAGGATTTTCAGATGAAGAGAAGTCAAGGACTTTTTTGGATAATTTTTGCACTTAAGTCACCTAGCAAAGAATAGTAAGTGAATTCCTAAAATTTAGTTATAACAATGCAGAAAAATGATTCATAACGTGTACTTTCCAAAATGCAGAACAAACCTTTTATTCTTAAAAGAGAGAGAGAATAGTCATTGTTACACACTGTTTAAGTGAAACTAACTTTGCAGGACAGGAAATGTAAGTACTTTCATATTTTTAAAAAATTTGCATTTGTTTTCATGCATAAACATACGTTAGCTATTTATACAGCTTATGAAAATTTCATGTAAAAATTCGACTGAAAGTAGCTGAAAGCTGTTGCAGAATTATTACATATGGCTTACCCTATTCCTGTTCTCCCCTCAGCATTTTCTTACAACACTTCTGGGAACAGAATACATGCAAGGTGGATCCTTGTGCTGAAGGAGGTCACCAACTTAGCTGTAGTGATTCAGCCTCATATGTATGAAATTTTTACATCTGTTTATTCCATCCAGAAGGTCTCAACACAATACTATGCTGAATGAGTGCTTTAGTAAAGCCCGTATTCCTTGTGCGAAGAATATAATGCAATTAATTTGTGCACATAACAAGTTTTCCATGAATTGAAAATTTATATAGAGTAGCTTTTAAAGAAATACAAGGTGAGCTGTAATCCAGGTCTTGAAATAGTCTTTTTCATGATAATTTATTAAGCAAACTGCTCATATTAAAAGTCTGGATTACTATTTCCATTTTTTTGAAAGTAAAAAAATATGGAAGAAATATAAATTTGCATTCTGTTTATCATGCAGTCTTCTGGAGAGACTGGTTAACTCCAAAGCTCAAGACCTTTGAAAAGTAAAAAATGAAGTGTCATTTCAAATTCTCATTTCCTGAGTTTATTAAAACCAGAAAATACAGGGTTCAGAAAATACAAGTGTTCAGTAATGCCCATTAATGCTCTCTTGAATTGTCAACAAGTTGTAAAAAATATGTGTATGTTGCCTATAGGGTTGATCTGCACAGAGGTGTGGGGCCTGGTATGATGTGATGTGAACGTGCCCAGGATTCATAATCTTAGAAAGAGTAGGTGTCTGTAGCTGAGGTGACCTTTTTTCTCCACAGGCTTGTAAGGGTAGTCAGAAGTCATTCTGAAAGAGGCTTTGCAGCTTATTTCTGTAGTTGTTTCTTTGTGCCACTACGTCAGGGGGCATACTGAATCTGAGCATTAACTTAAAATGTCAGCTGCTAACATTTTGAGTGGTCATTTAGGAGCCTTTACCATTTCATGACAGACATATATAATTAAATGCTTAAATTTCATGCATCTTTTTCACAAAAGCCTTGTTTGTTAGGACCACAGATGGCTCTTCGTTCTGCAGGCAGGAGAGCCCCAGGAACAAATGTAAGTATTTCATTGTTTGGTTTTCTGCTTTTTGACAAACCACCTACAAAACAGAGCTGGGGTAAGAACAAAAATAGCCCATGCACAGTCAGTTTTTGGCTTTACATCATGCAAAATAGAAGTTTGCCCCAGAAAAAAAAGGTACATTTCACCATATAGAGACAATCTACCTGCCTGGAAAACAATTTACAGGTACTGGGGGAGCATAAAAGTTCAAGCTTTACACTTATTAATGAATAACACTGTAAAATCAAACACAGACGATTGTTAAATGGGACTAACTAAAGCAGAAGTCCAGGTGGTTATATAGCTGGAAGTTTCCTTTTCCTAAGGAAAATGTGAGTGGACACAAAAGAGTGCACCAGAACTGCTTTTGATCCATAAGGGGTCAGTTCTGCCATTTCTGTGCGTAACATCTGTAGGTGAAAAAAAAAAAAAAAAAAAAAAAAAAAAAAAAAAGGATGTATGCAGGAAGCAAGCTTTAAAAATATGTTTTCCGGGTCAGATATCTCCATCCGAGAAGAAAACTAGATCACCTCGGTAACAAAAAAAGCTCTCTAGCCTTTTTGGACCCTATGGAGCATCCCTTTGCTTCTGAGGTACAATATTACAATCTGTCATTTCCCTCCTTAAGTTAGCTCTGTGTTTGTGGAGTGTTTATTTCATACTCAAGTAATTTAAAATGTGCTTTCAGAAACAGTAAAAACTGTGCAAAAACTATCAAAGGAGATTCACTGGACCTAATCTGAAGTAAAATACCACAAGTTGTTCGCACATCTGTGTCCTGCACTGTCATTTGTGACTGCTGAGTTGTTTTCACCTGTGGGTTCTTGAGTAACGAACTGGCTGCTGTGCAGACATGGTAGTGACCAGTTGCTTCAGCACAGCTCTGCACGCTAAATACCAAGAACTCACAGCAAGACTGCCTCAGGAAGAGGTTTGTTATATAGCAGAGGCTGATGCGAGGGGACAGCTAGTACTGGATCTTGCTTGCCTTAGAAACTTACAGAATAAGTTTATCAAGGTAGATATTGATATTGATATTTTTAAAAAGGCTCCTTGCCCCACAAAACCCATCCTTAATATGCTGTTGGAGTGTATATAGTAAATAATCTTGTATTTTCCTTTCTGATTGATAAATAACAGCGCAGAAAACTTTATTTCAGATTCTCAGACAGTTTTAAAATAAGTAAGGAATAAAAGATGTTTCCCCAGGAGATCTGTATTTGTGTGTGTGCTGAAACACAAGCTTTCCCTTTGTCATTTGACAGCCAGAGGCACATGGAAAAGGGATATGGTAAAAAGTCTGCTCTGTTATATACTACACGGGGACCGTTAACAGTGAGAATAAGAATAGCCTAAGGTGCAGGGTAGATACAGAAACTTCCATATACCCTAAGTGACATTTGATTGTACAGCAAGGATTAATGCAATTAATGTTAAACTGGTTTGGCTAGGTTTTAATGAATAAATGACAGCCTTGCTCAGCATTACAAAGGCTACTAGCTTCCCTGGAACAATCTCCGAGTCTGCCAGCAATAAGCACATGCTCTTTCCACTGTTGTTACATGCCTATTTACATGTAGCTCTGTTTTCTTGATTCACATTTAGTGGACATCAAAACACAAATGTATGTTTAGCTCTTACTGTTTACTTTATGAGGGTGATTGTCTGGGGAACCTCTAATGTTCTTCTCCAGCATGTGGAGCTTGGTGTGCCTGTTAAAAAGTCATGCTCCTAAGACGTTTACCCTGACCATTGTTTCATTTTTTATTTTTTTAGAATAGTAAATATGCTGAATAAATTTTACTGTATCTCATATGTCAGTGAAGTTTCCTTGTGATTCTGGGCACTAACTACAGGTTTCAGCATCTCCACTTTGAAATTGATGTAGCAGTTTCAGGTAAGACTATGGTCTGGTTTACTGCCCTTGACGCTTGTTGTGTGAAATACCAAGTACAGGAGCATGTGTTTAGTATACATGGTATAGTTAGCAAGCTATTTGGAAAGGACATTCATATGCTGAACCACAAGCATTTCCAGTCATCTTACAGCTCATGAATGATAATGAAGCTCATCTTCTATGTTGGTAATTTTATTACAGTTATCAGATCAACTCAGAATTAATGCTTCTTGGATTTGGCAGTAGCATCTTACACAGTGATATTGCAGGTCGTTCCTTTGACAAGAGGACTAATTACAATGCTCTTCTGACAGTTTGTTTATATCTATGGGTTTTTTTTTCATTAGAATAGCTCCCAAACCATTTTTCAGACAGCTCACAGGACTTTGCTATAGGTTTTTATTCTATACCAAAAAAAAAGTAACTTTTCTTAAATTAGATTGTTCTCACATTCCCTCAAGCATCAAAAACCCAGAACCTCTTTTATTTCAGATGGCTGAAAATTCCACCCCCACATACATCTTTAAAGATTAAAGAAAAAAAAAATAGTGAACTAGATAAATGGCTTTGCTTTGGATAGAGACCAGGCCTCTAGCATTTCAGATTTCATTTCCAAAAGAAAAGGATCAGAATGTTAATGTATATACAATTGGGAAAATAACATTGTCACATTATAGCTGGTACAATTCAACCTGCCCAATGTTTCTGTGTCGTGCTAGAAGAAATAGAATGTCAGGAAGCAGTAAATAAAGCTGCATGTTAATATGAATCTGAATTATAAGACACGGGGTGAGTAATACTTGCAGTTAAACTGGCTGGGACAAAAACTTATTGTTGCTGTCAGTATTCATGCTTCAGGATGTACACTGATCACTCAAAAAGGTCAGGAAAAAAATCATCCTCTCGCAGTCCACTCTTCCTTCTTTCAGTACAAGTTTGTTGAATATGAGCGTATCAGTTGTTTGCATGCTGGTTTATTTGCTCTTCCCTGTTGTTGAATCCTAATGGAGATTAAATGAAGTATCAATTTAACCTGATAAAATAATTATCGGTCATATTTTCAGCTAGCAATAGTAAGGAATTACATAGCTTCATATGAACTGATTACTATTTTATTTGTTTTCTGATTTCCAGAAAAAGAGGTGTGTCAGATCTCAGTCTTTGGAAGATTAACCTGTCATTGAGCTAAGTACTATCATCAAAATAAAGGGCTGTCAGACAATAAGCTGAAAACTGAAAACCTGTTTTTTCCACGACAGTCAATCAGAGAAAGGTAAAAGCAGCCAGTTACACCCACGGTTTTCTACAAAAGCTGCAAGCAGGATGTTGCACCAGAAAATGGTGCCTTAAAAACTGAGGCCACTTTCTTGAAAATTCCACCTGAAAATCAGAATTAATATACAGGATGTTTGAACATGGAGGTATGTTCCCTGGAATTGTGATCCAACAGTGTATCTCCACTGTTTGTAACTTATTCTGTGAAAGCAGTGATTTGTAGGACAATTTAATGGTATCTTGGTAGGCAGATGAATCTTTGTGTTGCTGAATGGGCAGCTGTCTGTCTCCATGGTCCTACACAACCATGGGCAGTGGAGCAGTACACAGTCCAGAAAGGTGCACACAGCATCTCTTCCAAGCTCCCCAGGCATACCATTCAATGTATGGCATACATTCACATCTGAAACATCCCATAAAAAACTCAAGAACTTTTGAAAAAGGAACATAGTCTGCAGTGTGGCACAGAAGGAGACATCCCAGGGAATGACTGCAGACTATGAAGGGATTCAATTTAAATGTTGTTGAAATGTCTCCAACCTATCTGTTTCCTACAAAATTTTTCAGATACCCCTTTCCAGCCTGGAGTAAAATACCTGCTCAGTGAACCATGGATGTTACTATAATTGAAGTGAAAGATAGCGATCCAGGAATTATCTGTGTGAGGAATTTCTTTAAAGCACCAAAACTGTTATATGGGAACAAATTGTATCAAAATCAAGTGTGACCCTAAACCTTCTGCTGTTTAAATGCCACTTTTAAAGCTGGTGGCTTGTAATATTGTACTGCCATTGAGAATTGAGAGCCATAGTGCAAAAATATGAGTTTACCAAGTTTATTATGATAAAAGACCTTGTAATAGTAGGCAAAGTGTCATGGATGGTCTTTAGCATGGATGGACTTTAAATGCCTTAAAGCCAGTAATACTCTTAACAGGGTGACTGAGCACTCTAAATCTCCAGCTTAAGGTATCATTTGCCTTAATTACTTGTGGATCAGCTGTCTCAAACTGCTGGCGTTTTTTTTGAAAACATCATGTTGGTGATGCAGTGAAAGTCAACCTATAACCTGCTAGATAAGTTCAATTAATACTTCCCTACAATTAACTTACAATAATATTAAACTCTCTAAATAACAGGTTTATCTTTCCTTCTCTCTCTCTCCCTCCCTCTTTGGAACAAAATGATTTTTTTTTTTTAAAAAAAAAAAAAAGAGAGAGAAACCCTCATATGGTATATAGGAGGTGAAGACATCTATAATATATTAGCTTTCAGAAATGGAAATCTGATAGCCAGAGGTTAATTTGCAAAATTATAAAGAAATATAGGAAAAGTAATTTCCTGAAAATATTGTGAATTGAACACCCCAGAATCAAGAGGGTAAACTACCAGCAGAAGATAAATCAGAAAAGGCTTAGAAGATTAGCAGATTATTTAATAAAAATTTGTTGCACTGTTTCACTGTAGTGCAGAAAGAGCCTTTTAGAATACAAAGAGCATAATAACAACAAAATCTTAATGCTCTTTGTAATGATGAAAAGAAATCTCTACCAATTTATGACACCTTTGGTGGAGAAAGAGAAGGACTTCCAAATTAAGGAGCATTTTCTATAATTGCTGTGTGGATGGATTACAGGCTTGCATTAAGAATTAGCAGTCAATTTAAGAGCAGAATATTTCTGAACTCACTGAAAGTAAAATAATTTCCTTCCATTATATAATTGTCAGTAAAGATTTGAGTGCTTATAGCTCACAACTATTTCTCATAAAGGACAGGAAGCCTAATAGTGAGCAGTTCCCTGAAGTATGTGTCATTTAGTATCGGACCTCAAAACTCATCCATTTTGGGGTCATATCACAGGAAGCTGTTTTGTTAGTAGTCTTTATGATTAAGATGACACATAGCTATGTTGCTTTTCCTCACATTGTGTTCCATGCTTCTCCTGCTAATGAATACCTGGCTGTATGGAAATAATATGATTTTTAGGAGGCAGAATGTGTGATAGAATTGGACTATAAATTTGTATCATCTGGCCTGAGTTTGTGGATCTTGCCAAGTCATGTTACAAATAAAATTGCCTGACCGCTGTCTTTTCCTTGTAACAGAGGGTCTGTATTTCTGTTGCTCAGCAAAAGGTGAGTCCATACCCAGTGCTTGATGCTGTTAAGCCAGTTACATTTTGAGGTCACGTTCTTGTGTTACAGTGAAATATTTACTTTACTGACTAAGGATTCACTGTGATACAAGTTCTCCCTCTTCTGTAATCTTTGATCTTAATCTGTCTTGATGAATGGCTATAACCACACCACCACCCCCAAATGATAATGATTTTTTTCCTCAAGTTACCATGATACCTTTTTAAAACATTAACTTTTCAAAATTACTGCAAAATTCTTTCCAGATATGCCACTCACTACGATGCTTCTCTCTTCTAATTCTCTCTCTGTTTCTTTTAGCCTTAACACCACTGTCTCAATTTAAGGCATACGTTTAAAACATACATATTTCTTAGACTTAGAACTTGCCCAAACAGGGACTAGGTGATCACAGCTGACAATCTAGTCTCTGATTGTTAATGAAAAATTAGGTCAGCTGATTGCTCCTACCTCATGTACCTTTAATTGCTTTTTAATTAAGTTGTTCTGTGCTAGAAAATGAACCTAAGATTTAATTGTCTTGTGTTCCTTTAGCAGTTACTGTTGCCCTAAAGCTGGCAATTTGCAAGCTGCTTTTGTTCATCTCAACCCTACTTTATTTGCTTAACTGTCTGCCTGCGCAGTCTTTCTCTCATTTTTATGTTTCAAGACATGCAAACTCTGGCATTTTGACAGAATAAAAGAAGGTAGTAATTTTCATCGGTATTGTACTCAATCTCTCTGTTTTTTTTTTTTTTCCTTTTTTTTTTGTGAAAACTAGAGTGGTTCATCTCAAGTTGCTGGATATCTGGCAATTTTACATAAACTGAAGATCAGCCATTTAATCTGTCAGATGGAATAATGTAGGATAGATTTGATGGATGGTTCATAGAACACACATTATTCCTGTTTCAGGGGTAGTTGAAATGTCTGATAACTGTGCTTTATACTATGCTCATTTTATGTGTTCAGATAGTTCATTATTTTTCACACTTCTTACCATGCCTGAATGGTGACAATAATAGCTCCAGTACTGCTCTCTATTTGTAGGAATGTGATGCTAAGAACTGGAGTAAGTTACATCTGTCTTGATCTTTTTTTTTTTTTCCTTGGAAAGCATGATGTTGTTTCCTTTCCTCCTCTCTTCAATCATCTGTTGGGCCTTGTTGTCATTAGCTATGTCAACACACTTCAGGGAAATGCAATAGCTAAGGCTCATCTAAACAGACTTGAGAATTTACTGTGGCCATGAGTCAAACCAGAGCCCTTAATGCTGTTCTTCCTGCTGTCCTAATGTGTCCCAAATGCCCAGGACACCAACATCAATCTGGACTTCAGGAGTTCTCTATTTTCTTATATGCTTTTGTTTGGCCGTTTATTTTGGTGCCTCCATTAGCCTAGAAGCTTGTCCATCTCTTTTTGTGTGCTAATCATTTTTAACTTTCCATGACTTCTATACTGGGCATCTAGACCCAGGATTAAATTTACATGGCTAGACTGATTTGATCATAAGTGATAAACATCTTGTTTTTATTGCCAAGTTACAGCACTCTGCATGGACCTTTCATAAAACATCTTTCCAGGGTATCTGTACTGATAAGTGACAGTGCATGTGAATGAAAGGTAATCAACCCAAATCAGTCATTGTGGTGGGCTGACCCCAGACAGCAACTGAGTATCCACCAGCCATTTGCTCACCCCCCTACTTTCACCCTCCATGAGATGGGGAAGAGATTCGGAAGGGCAAATGTGAGAAATATTTGTGGGTCAAGATAAAGATAGTTTCATAATCTGTTTCATAATAATGATGAGCTAGTGTCTGGAACTCTGTTGGACTGAAGTGGGGAACAACTAGCAAGGAAGTATTTATAGACCAGCTCTGCATTCTTGAACCTATTAACATAAGTGGAGTTATGTCTGATGAAATAAAAGCAAAGACAAAGCAGGATCCAAAATGCCTTTGATGAACCAATAGCATCTAACTCTTTTTAGCTGTATCCATGTTGTTATGAGAAGCTAAGTAGTTTAACACCTAAAAAACTTAATTGTAAGTGACATTTTAGAGACTTCAGATTCAGGTGCTTTTTAGATTCAGGAGTAAGATAAGACTAAAGACTTCGGCATGAAGAAAGTTAAAAGTAGGCTTTACTGATCACAGGGAGAAAAATTGCTATTCTGAGCTTTAATCTGCATTCATGAGATTTCATTGCCTTTGAGTGAGCTTTTTGACAAAACTATTTACATAGCAGGACCAAAACGTTACTCTGCTAGTATTTCATGTGGAACAGCAACTAACCAATCTGAATGCCACCTGCCTATTACAGCTTTTTTACCTGAAAGAAAATTCATGCTGAAGAGTCTTTTGTTCTGCTTGCACTCTATAGAGAACAAAATGACGCTGCTGTGTAAGCTCTTTTAATTTTGCTATTTTAATTAAAAAAATAATAATAATTAGCACACATAATTTTATTAAAGGGAATCATGCTTAAAAGTTCTTTAGGGATACCACTTACAAATAATTCAGCTGATGTTCTTGGCCACGTCCATAGACTCATTTGAGAGCAGCAAAAATATTGGGAAGTAAACGTGTATTTGTTTGATGGGGATGACATTGTGAATGAAACAGGAAGCAGCTTGCTTGCTGGGTCTAAGCCAGACAGGTGAGAAGAGTAACTGTGCTATTTTGGTATAGCTGCAGCTAATGATACAAAACATAATGCATTGTATAGTGTGGACTGTGCTGTGTAAGAGTGAAATTGAAATTGGGGCTAATGATCCCCTCAGGTTTCAGTGATGAGATCTTCCCTGGAGAATGATGTCTTGTATTTATGCTTTATTTTTGGTGGCTGCATAACCACTAAATCTATTTAATTGATGTTATATAATAACCTGGTTACAAAAAATGTTCCAGTTCTAAAAATGTTTCAGACCAGAGGCTTATTTCTATCACCAGGTACAATGGTAGATTTGGAGTATCTTCATTACGACATTTAATTTACAATATATGAAAATAGAGTATTAATATTATCTGAGGATTTCATGACCAGGAGGATCTTTCTGATGTAATTTTCCACCTCCTCATCCCAGAGTCAGCTATGTCATATAACTCTGTTCATAACTTGATCAAGAGCCATATTTTAGTGCAGCCTCTCCTTTTACTGAAAGCAATAGAAACTCTTCTGCTTGTTAGCAACCTTTTACTGGATTTGAGTGAGATTGATTGAGTCTAATTTATGAAATTTTGCATTCCATACCAATTGAAAGTACGCTTATAAATATTTAAGTCATAATTCTACTTGATTGTGAAAAACTTCTGATAACTAATATTACATGCAATCTTTTTTCTCTAAATAAATGCCACTTGATATTAATGATATCTATGGCATTCTTGTTTATATTTCTCGTCATTTCCTGGTACTATATTTATAAATATATGGTTGATACAATAAACCTGACATTCTTGTTGAAAAACACAATTTCAGTTCTCAGAAAGACTTTAAAACCAGTGATTAAACGCCTATTACTCAAACTGCCATGAAACATATTTGTTTTTGTTTTTTATTATTATTTTTCAAGACAGTGCTGCAAACAGTTCACGCAGTATATTAAAGGCAAGGACTTATCCAAGATTTCAGATCCCTTAATCATGCTAACTTAACTTCAGTCATACATTTTTAGCGTGTAGTTAGACTGATATAATTACTACTTTACACAGCTGTAGGAATATATGAAGCTCTGTTGCTGCTTAACTCCAGTGTGCTAAACACAACACGTAGTCTTGCAAGGCATGGAGCCACATCTGCTCTCATAAATTTGCTGTAATAAGACTCCTGAGGCTGGGGTTGTTGGATGCCTAACACTAGTTTTGTCAGGATGGTCACGTGCAATGTAGAATTCAGGCAACTGTTTTGGCTTTGTTGGATAAATGAGTTTAAAAATCTGTAGATAGTTGTCACACAGAGATAAGATAAACAGAAAAGGTACATCAGTAACACTAATGTGGGTATCAAAATAATGCTGTATCAGAATGACACAGTATCTGGACAAATATGTTTCCTGCAGTAGTTCAATCATTTATCTTAATGTGGTACCTTGGACTGCTGCTGAGTGCAGTATTAATTTCTGAGCATTCCAGTTATGTGTTGAAACTGTGTGAATTGTTGATTTTGTTGCTTTTCTCATGTGCTTCTCTTAAAGCTCAGTGAAAGGAAGTAAATTGAATAAAGCTTTGTTATTAGCAGATTTCTCAAAATAATTTACTTTTTATGGAGGGGGGTATAAGTCAAAAATACTGGCTTGTCAGTACTAAAAGACTAGATATTTTGACATAAAATATCCAACAATTTTAGAAATCCAAAATACACCACACTAGCTGTTTCTTAAATCATAGAATCATAGAATATCCTGAGTTGGAAGGGACCCTTAAGGATCATCAAGTCCAACTCTTGACACCGCACAGGTCTACCCAAAAGTTCAGACCATGTGACTAAGTGCACAGTCCAATCGCTTCTTAAACTCAGTCAGGCTCGGTGCAGTGACCACTTCCCTGGGGAGCCTGTTCCAGTGTGCAACCACTCTCTCAGTGAAGAACCCCCTCCTGATGTCAAGCCTAAACTTCCCCTGCCTCAGCTTAACCCCGTTCCCGCGGGTCCTGTCGCTGGTGTTAATGGAGAAAAGGTCTCGTGCCTCTCGACACCCTCTTACGAGGAAGTTGTAGACTGCGATGAGGTCTCCCCTCAGCCTCCTCTTCTCCAGGCTGAACAGGCCCAGTGCCCTCAGCCGTTCCTCGTACGTCTTCCCCTCCAGGCCTTTCACCATCTTCGTAGCCCTCCTCTGGACACTCTCCAACAGTTTCACGTCCTTTTTATACTGTGGTGCCCAGAACTGCACACAGTACTCGAGGTGAGGCCGCACCAGCGCAGAGTAGAGCGGGACAATCACCTCCCTCGACCTACTAGCGATGCCGTGCTTGATGCACCCCAGGACACGGTTGGCCCTCCTGGCTGCCAGGGCACACTGCTGGCTCATATTCAACTTGCTGTCTACCAGGACCCCCAGATCCCTCTCTTCTAGGCTGCTCTCCAGCGTCTCATCGCCCAGTCTGTACGTGCAGCCAGGGTTTCCCCGTCCCAGGTGCAGGACCCGGCACTTGCTCTTAGTGAACTTCATGCGGTTGGTGATCGCCCAGCTCTCCAACCTATCCAGATCCCTCTGCAAGGCCTTTCCACCCTCATCCGAGTCCACAACTCCTCCAAGTTTGGTGTCATCAGCAAACTTGCTCAAAATACCTTCTATTCCTACATCCAGATCGTTTATAAAAATATTGAAAAGTACCGGCCCTAAAATGGAGCCTTGAGGGACCCCACTGGTGACCGCCCGCCAGCCTGACGCAGCCCCATTCACCATAACCCTTTGGGCCCTGCCCGTTAGCCAATTGCTCACCCATCGGATGATGTTTTTATTTAGCTGTATGGTGGACATTTTGTCCAGTAGGATCCTATGGGAAACCGTGTCAAATGCCTTGCTGAAGTCCAAAAAAATCACATCAGCTGGTTTCCCTTGGTCCACCATACGGGTGATCTTATCATAAAAGGAAATCAGGTTAGTTAGGCAGGACCTACCCTTCACAAACCCATGCTGGCTGGGACCAATGACTGCTTTGTCCCCCAGGTGCGCCTCAATAAGTTTGAGAACCATCTTCTCCATGATTTTACCAGGCACTGACGTGAGACTGACAGGCCTATAATTGCTAGGGTCTTCTTTCTGACCCTTTTTGAAAATCGGCACAACATTTGCCAGCTTCCAGTCTACCGGGACCTCTCCAGACTCCCAGGATAGTTGAAAAATAATTGAGAGAGGTTCCGCGATGACGTCCGCCAGCTCTTTCAGCACCCGGGGATGAATCCCATCCGGACCCATGGACTTGTAGGGATCCAGGTGGAGTAGCAAATCCCGCACACGTTCAGGGTCAGTTGGGTGTTTGTCATCCCCACCGTCCCGGTCCTCCAGCTCAGGGCACCCTGGGTCCCGAAGCCCATCATCGGCATTGAAGACAGAGGCAAAGAAGGCGTTAAGCGTCTCTGCTTTGCCTATGTCATTGTCTGTGAGGAGACCTTCCCTATCAAGGAGCGGCCCTATGTATTCTTTAGTTCTCCTTTTTCCATTCACATATCTAAAAAAACCCTTTTTATTATCTCTCACAGACACAGCCAGCTTCAACTCTAGGTGTGCTTTAGCCACACAAATTTTCTTCCTACAAACACGAACAGCATCCCTGTATTCTTTCCATGTCACCTGGCCCTCCTTCCAGTAGCGAAAGACTCTCTGTTTCCACCTAATCTCCATTAGAATGTTCCTGGTCAGCCACGCCGGCCTCCTGCCCCGCCTGCCTGACTTGCGATATTTAGGAACTGCCTGTTCTTGTGCTTCTAGGAGGCATCGCTTAAAGAATGACCAGCACTGGTGGACATCGAGGCCTTCAAGAGCAGCTTCCCAGGGGACCTTGCTGACTAGTTCCCTGAGCAGCCTGAAGTCCGCCTTTCCCATATCTAGGGATAAGGTTTTGGTGGCACTTTTCCTTCTGTCGCTGTAAATTTTGAACTCAACCACTTCATGGTCGCTATGATAAAATTATTTAGTCTGTTTCCAGTCTTCCTTGCTTCTTTGCAACGGTACCTATTCACCTGTTATTTGTTTGATTTTGCGCTTGTAAAGCTAATTAAGTTCTATGGTTTCATTTCACCAAGCAATTCTTATTTGTTCTTTAGTAAAATTTACAACTCTAGTTCACTTGTCTTTCTACTGTAGAATTACCTGTCTTCTGTTTGATGCAAGAATAGGTTGAACAATGTCTTCTGTTCAGCCCTGTCCAATATTATTGAACTCCAACTGAAAAAACAAACAAACAAACAAACAAAAAAAAAACCAGCTTATTTAATCAGTGTTTTCCTGTCTTACACTGTGTGTATCACCCTCTAACATACACAGCCAGTATGTCAGAGAGACTGTGGTCTTCCAAGCAACCTACAATTTTGTTCCCAAACAAAAGGATTTTGGGTAGCCAAGGTGCTTTCCCTCCAGTTCTTTCAAAGTCTTCCAGCCCTCTTTGAGGGCAAGCAACACCTCTTCCTTTAAGGCATTAGTACTGCCATAATTTGGCAGGGTCAAGTTTGTACACCCTGTCAGCCCTTCACTTTCCCTTTACTCTTACAACTCGAAATGCACATTTTCTGCTGACTGAAGAGTTTGGGACAGCCAGCCCTTACTCCTGCATTCAGGACCAATTGGACTTCTGGATCCTGCTGCAGGGCTGGGGAAAGTTGGAGTTGCCCAGTCCAGAGTCCCTGGGGCCTGTGCCCTCAGCCTGGTGGAGATTTCACCTGCTTCCAGGACAGGCTTGCAGAAATAGACTGTATAGTCTCCCTGATTTCAAGTTTTATTTGATGCTTACTGTGGCAGCTTTTAAGATGTTAACTGTAAGAAGGCAATAGAAAGGATATTTCCCAGCTCCTTTAAGTTTATTCTGTGCTCTGATTATTTGTAGTGCTTATTTGAGCATGGGCTACTCATTAGATGGGATGCAGTGACAGCATTCATGGGATCTAGCCTGTGCGTGTGGAGGAGGATGCTAGAAATCCCAACCTCTCATTTAAGGTAAGCTTTTGTGTACTTGAAGCTATCTTGTGTTCATCTTGCATACTTGTGGATTTGAACCCTGAATTCATTAAGGTGTGCCTTAATTTCAGTCTCTGATTCAGAGTTTATGCAGAAATGTAAACAAAGATTGAACACTGTGCAAAATATCCAGAACAAAATGAGTATCTGATCAATTTTTTTCCTGTATAGAACATGCCCAACCATTTTACCCTTGAGCAGAAATTCTCAGATGCTTGTAGTTGACCTAGAGAGTGCGCTTGCAGGACTGTGCTTGGGCAAGAGTTACAGTTTTGAGGACTTGGCTCTTCTGTGTTGTTTGTGTTGGGGAAATGCTATTCAGCTGCACAGGCAATCATTTTAAATAAAGGGAACTGAGATATTCCTTCCTTCTCAAGTTCAGTTCCCATTTGACAACATTATATAATTCTAATCCTGGTTTCAGGACTTCAGCAGGATGAAAGTGGCAGGTATTTGGCTCTTTTCTTGTCACATCACCGAAGCATAATGCTGGATTTAGCAGGGTGAAGTGAGGATTTTCATCTCTTACTACCGCTTATGTCTCTCTCTGAAACCATTCATAGCCATACTCCCTGTGGGTATTCAGGACTGGTTTTTCAGGGGGTGAAAGACTGTTGCTTCTTCTGGACAGTGAATTGAATTAATAGCAAAGCTGCAAGTAGTTTGTCCTTGGATAAGGGAAGAAATCTTCAGTTTAGTGCTATATGTGGTGGTCAGGAAATTGCATAAATTGAGTACTTAAAGTTTTTGGCAGATGCTGTTTCTACTGGATTTGAGGCAGGAATGGGGATTTGAAAGCGAAACCAAAACTTTGCATTTAGAATTGAAATTAGATGCATTGCAGCAGTAGTGCTATGTCAACTCCCTTTGCAAGTGTCTTTTCACTTTTTACTGGTCTTTAAATTTGGCTCATGATACACTGTGTTTCACACAGGGAAACACATAGGGAGGAAAGCTGAGTCACTTCCATGCTTCTGGGACTACCTTCTCTGTAGAAAAAATCCAAGTCTTATGTCAAGTTCTGAAGACAGAAGCAAAAAGACTTTTAGATATTTTTCAGACCATTTATCTCCTGAAGCAAACGGAAAAAAAAAAAAAAAAAAAAAAAAAAGAGTAATATACTAAGCAAATAACAGAATTAAATGCATGTTCCATACTCCAGTTACTTTGCTCATTAAAGCTGATAAGCTCTAGGTCAGGCATAGAGAGGAACTGGTCCCATAGTAGGGTTCTACTCTTCCAAAGTGTTTTACATTGAATAATCATCAGATAAAGCACAGGAACTAAAAGTAGATAGACAAAACTTAATCAGGCTTCTTATTTAAGAACTATCAACTTTTGAAGTGGAGACATTAAGAAGCTATTTGTTAGCAGAATTATGATATTTCTGTTTGACTGAATAGAGATGCTGTGGCCAGCTACGTCATTAAGCCTGTCAATGTAATTGCCCCAAGTCAATTTATGAGAGGAGAAAATAATTCCTAAATTAAAAGAAATCTTGAAATCACTCAAAAACCTCTTAATAACTTTGATAGAAGAAAAACTGCTAATGTGTGCTCTTACTATTTGATTCTACAAATGCAGTTTGCAAAATTGTGTGAACATGCTGCAAATGAATCGCCAGGCTCTAGTTCATGCATTAACCAGTTTCTTCAAATATGTATTATAATAACGGTATAGCAGCTTCAACATTATCATGGGTCTAAATCTGGGTAGTTGTTCAATAAAATTGCCAGAGGTACCACCAGTGGTTTCCTAAGGTGACTTTTATACCAACAGGGAGAAGTGCATTAAACCCAGCCTTTAAACACTGTTGTTGTTTTTTAAGGAAAGCATGGCTATCTTAACGCCAGAAGCACAGGTATCTGAAACACCATCTGTGTCAGTCTTTATAGTTGGAATTTTTGCAGATAAAATTAAGCTTGTAAGAAGTTTGCTTCCTGTACCCTGTGAGTTAAGTTGCACAATAACTGAATGTGCAAGCACATGAGGTTGCAGTATGGTTGCCAGGTGTTCTAAACCTCTGTCTGTGATCAGGGACGCACTTCATTTATTGAATAGTATCCACAAACTGATTATCATTCATCCCAAGGGCATTCCATAATTCAGTAATTCAGGCAGTGTTATTAGGGAACACAGACAATGCAATATGATATGAATATTATGCCTGAAAGAAGATCCTTTTCCCTTCTCCGTTGCTTCCCTCTTCATCCCCTTACTCTGTTGCTCCCCTCACCCTGCTTACCAAACTGAAAGCCACCATGCATACAGCTAGTGATATGAGTAAATATCTCTATGTTGCTCACTGGAAGCTGTTTCTTCTACACCTCTTCCAAGGACAGAGTGAACAGACTGGGTGGGAACTTCATCCCTGAGATGACAAATGATTAAATCAGGTGTCAGATCTGCATGTGCTCTTTCTGACCCCAGAATGGTTTCTCTATAGTTATGCTATAGCTTCATATCTGAAATACAAGGAAGTATTTTTGTAAAACATGTCCTTTTTCCACCAGTGATGCGAATCTAAGATAAAAAAAAGATTTCTGTCCTTCTGTTGACACTGTGCAGAAGACACATTGATGGCATTGGATAGCACAGACACAAAGTGAAGACGCATTGAATAGCACAAATAGTTGGCCTCCGGTCCAGTTCCTTAATTTTAAACACAGAAAATTATATATGATGGCTGCCAGATGGTTTAGTGTCATCTTCTACAGCTGGTTGAAAAACAGAATTAATTTTCATAAAATTGAGAAGTTTTCTGCCACTTAACATTGTACTAAATTGGAAACTGCCCACTAAGTAAATTTTCTGATAGCTCTTTTAATGGAATGGTGTACACTGAAATCTTGTAAGCAATGTTTTTGTGTAGGATTTCAACCTTCCTCCATAAGTCCTTTTCTTAATGAGCTACAAGAAGTTAAAACTTTGCAGTTTTTAAGAGCATAGTTTTACTTGTTGCATTCATTTTGCTTCACTCTACTGTACCAAGAGAGAGCTTCACTAAAGGTAGTGGTCCTTAACAAAAATGTCCCAGCTGAGTGACCAGGACATGACTTTCCTGGCCTTGTTGCTTTAAGAATCTTCATCACTGATGTACAGTTGTTGTAATTGTCATTGAATTTTTTTTTAGAGTTCTGCTGTAATTTTTTGCGAGACGAAAGCTATCACAAGAAGCACTTACCTGCATGTTGATAGGGGTTCTCACATCTATGCTTAAACTACCTGAACTTATAGCTGTCCGATTTGATTACATTCATTCAGAATTAGTGTGTCTTCCTCTAGAGAATGTCCAAGCTGGTATAATTAAAAAAAACGATGCTTCATTACTCTTACTAGGTAGAATATACTGCTTTCTTAAATATTCCTGACACACAGATACAGGCAGAGATCCAGTTTCATTGAAAACCTGGGTAACATCTCACCTGACTTACAGATGCACAAAGGCGTCACAGAATTGTCATCAAGGTGTGCGTCAGTGCGATCTTTCCAAATGAATTTTGTGAGGGAAGTGACTGTCCTCTCCTGTTTTTTGGTTAGGGCAGTGTCTGTCTGTGTCCCCATCCTTAGCTGCAGTGAAATTTTGGTTGAACTATTTTACTAGGCTCAGGTGCCCAGGAAGAGGCAGGGGGCTGGGGGGCTGCTGTGCAAGGAAATGCCAGGACTCCCCTGTGCCAGATCTAGCTGGCTCCAGTGGCCCCACCACAGGGCACAGCTGGGCCTAGCAACCATCCTGGGGACAGCCAGGGTAAGAGTGGACAAAACACCACACAGCAGTGAGGAATGAGGGGAAAACCTGTGGGAAACAGCCTCATGAACACCAAGGTTAAAGAAGAAAGAGAGGAGTAGGTGCCCAAGGTGCTTGCGCAGGAGTTGCTCTGCAGTATCTGGAGGAGAGCATGGTGGAACAGGTATTTCCCTGCAACTCCTGGAGAATACCTCAGTGGTGCAGATAACCACACCATGGCCAAGGACACGATGATGGTAGAGCAGGTGGATGTGCCCTGAAGGAACTGTGGCCTATGGAGAGCCCATGCTGGAGCAGGAAAAAGTGTGAGGAGGAAGGAGCAGCAGAGAGGAGCTGTTATGGACTGACTGCAACCTCCCATTCCCCATCCCTCCTGTGCTGCTTTGTAAGACAGGAGGTAGAGCAGTGGGTAATGAAGGAGTGAGGAATGAAAGAATGAGTCTGGAAAAGGGGGGG
>CM021731.1:91932420-92190644 GCA_011075105.1 Heteronetta atricapilla | reverse complement strand
TTTGTCTTTTTCACCATCCTATTCTATTTTAATTGGCAATAAACTATATTAATTTACTCCAAGTGAAATCTATTTTGCTCATGACAATAGTTGGTAAGTGATCTCCCTGTCTTCATCTAGACCCGTGAGCTGTTCCATTGTATTTTCTCCCCCTGTCCTGTTGAGGACAGGCAGTGAGAGCATTTGGGTGGCCATCTGACCACCAACCAAGGTCAACTAACGACCAGTAAATATGCTATGGGAGTAACTCTTTGTAGGTGCAAGTTTGGTAGGTATGTACTCACCTTAATTATTTTTTTTACCAGTCCATGTTACATGTGTTTTCTGCTTAGTTGCAAAGTTTTGATGTGAACAAATTATTACCCTCCCTTCTAAAACTTCACAGATCTGTGATGAACTCAAAAGACACCACTGCGGGACCATTCAGGGAAGCTGCAGCTCAGTCTACGCCTGTTAATAAGCTGCTTTCCTCTGGCTTCTAAATATTGCTAATTCAATTTAGAAAGGGAACATCTTCCAGTCAGCTTTAAGGTGAAAGTTAAAGACCAGCTCTCTTCATGCAAATTTTAAATTGCTTCCCCATCAAGGACCTGAGATACAGAGATTTTTTGTGGGATCTTTTTATGTCTTATGTTTTGTCATATGCTATCTTGCAGCATCAGTAGTTTACTATGTATGCATGTCTGCTGAGGGCTTAGGCACTGGAAGATGACAGCAGCTGGTTGTCAGAATTACACATTCACATTTTCTGAGGTTTGTTGCAGCAAGCCTGCCTTCAATTTTACATAAATTTCCAGGAATGGTACACAGAATTAAACCACCTGTTATGGATCTTCTGATGAGCTTCATTTTAGATTACAGGATTTGAAAATTATATTAGTATCTGAGGGCAGGTTTATCAGTTGTCCTGACTTTTTTTTCTCCAGTACTACAGAATTATTAAATACTCCAATAACACCATCAAGGCATAGGATGATAACTCATCTATGAAAATGTCATTATTCTCCAGCTGATGGTAAAGAATTAGTTCACACTTCTAGGCTTGCATAACCTCTTGAATTAATTGGTGTTTGATAATACCTTCTCCTCTTTTTTTTCCTTTTTTTTTTTTTTTACTTTCTTTCTTTCCTTTCCCCATTTGCTTTTCTTCAGCTGTTGGCTCCTTTACAAATTTCTTTTGATTCCTTTTATATACACACATAATACATAAATACTTATCTTCTGAATGTAAATACTAATTCTTTTTCCTTATTTCCTTACTTATAAGAATAACCAGAGATTCCTCCTGAACAATTAAAGAAGTCAGAATTGTTCTACAACAAGGTAAAAAATACTATATACAATTAATTTGTATTCCATGATGATGTGCTATTATATAGCTCTAATTATTCTTTGTGGATCTTACTTTCCAAGGAATAGAGCATTCTTTGATTTATATTCTTGAATTTAATAACATAAGTACATATAATACTCCAGAGAGCCACCTTAAATTATGCAGAGTAGACAGAAAGGTTATGCATAATACAGAAAACCTGAGCTCAGCTTTAACTTTCAGTTATTGCTGTAAAATATTGTAGCAGTCAAGCCTATCAAAAGCATTAATACAGAAAGAATTTAGTTCAGCCAGGGTTGTTGGTTTTGTGGGGTGAATATTTGTGTGTGTGTGCATGTATGTATGAGTATGTTAATTTATTGAAGACTGGAAATTTTTGTCTCAAAATTATTAGTCTGTGCACTGTACAAAACTTGGCTAGCTATCTTTAAGTAATCTTCACCTTTACAGGAACTGCTTCAGGAGGTGGATCTTCTGTCTTAGACGAATTATATCAGCATGGTGATTTTTAAAAACTGTGGGAGATGCAAGGTTATTCCATTAAAGATTAGTTTTCCAGCTTCATGCAAACAGCACTTTGTCAAAAATAGCATGTGTTTCACTGTGATTTGCATTTCAAGGATAAGGCCGGATTTAGTAAGTAAATGAACTTGGAGGACTTAGAATACTTTTCTTCTTTTGTATCTGCTATGGAAAAGATTTGGTAAAATCTTTGTGCTCACTGTTGTATGCTGAACATGTGATTTGTAATTTTTTCAGTTATGCCATCTTCCTGGTAGTTTCTAGCACTTCAATCGATATCAGTATCCTCTAAGAAAATGGAAGTTTGGAACAGATTAGAGAATTTCTAAAAATGCAAGCTTGTGAAATTGGAAGATCCGTTGAAGTTTCTCTTTCCAACTAAGTAAAATGGTTGATAGGAACCTACTTGAAAGTACAAAATGAATATGTGACCTCCACTTAAACTAGACAGCACTTTTCATTAATCTTTAAATAGCTTTGGAACCCAAACTATTTTCCCCCTTTCTTTTCAAATTGTTATTGCAAGTCTGAATCCAGTTTTTTTTCAGATCTTAGAGTTCCAGTGATTTGCTCTTAACAGTGAATGCTGATATGCTGGTCTATTACATGATGAAAATAGCTTAAATTTAAAAATAAATAAATAAATCTGTAATACATAAGCAATTTTGTCTGGAAACTCTAGATTTTACTTTCTAAACTCTACCAGATTTCCCATGTCTTTATTTTAATTGCATACTCTGATTAAGCTCCTAGATTCCTTTTTTAAAAGCACTGAAGTTGTGTCTTCCTGTGTATAGTATGCAACTTCTTAGTGTAGACAGATTATCTGAGATGTATTTGTCTCAGCTTTTCAGATTGAAACACAGAGTTCTCTGCATCAATTCTCAGTTAAAAACAAAACAAACAAACAAAAAAAAACCTTGAATAAATGTTGTTCTTATTGATATTTTTTCAGCTTAGAATTGCAGCAGTCAGGAACTATCTTTGGGATTGTGGCTGTGTGAGAGAGCTTTGCACAACAGTTAGTGCTGCATAGCACAGTGGTGATGAAATTCCTCTTGAGGAATATTAAGTATAAAAGGTCAAAAGATTTTTCCCACATCTTTCCTTTAAATTGAATTCCATGCTGTTTTTATCTTTCTGTATTGCCTTTCAGGATGTAATGCCAAATCTGATAATAAGATAAAATTATATCAATTTATTCAATTATATCAATTTATTCCTTGTTTTCTTTGTCCAATCCTTATTAACAGATCTTTCAATTATTTGGGGTCCTTCTGACAAAAAAAAAAAAAGGGCGGGGGGGAGAGATGAGAAAACAAAACTTCCCAGCCTTTTCAGTCTGAACTCAGCAATGCAAAAAGCTGGAATTTGGGTGGTAAAAAATCAAGGAAAACTTTTTGGATAGGTTATATATTAAGTTCCTGTAATCACCTGAGTTCATTCTGCTGTTGTCCATACTTGAACTGTGGATATGCTTTACAGGACATTGTTTGCATCTCATTTGTTCTGGGTTGCCATGATGGGTTATTAGCTAGTAATTCTCCATGTTTAAATGCTTATTTATAGTACTTCTTAATAGAAATGTGACAGAATAGAAAAAGTTCTGTTGGAAGGGACCAATGAAGATCATTGAGTACAAATGTCTGACCTCTTCAGGGCTAACCAAAAGTTAAAGGATATTAATTGAGGGTGTTGTCCAAGAGAGAGGAGAAGAATCACCTTTTTTGATAGGCTGGCAATGCTGTGTTTATTGCATCCCAAAATGAGGATTACCCTCTTGGCTGCCAGGGTACGCTGATGGCTCGTGTTGAGCCTGCTGTCAACCAGTACCCCCAGGTTTCTTTCTGCACAGCTGCTCTCCAGTCACTCATCCTTCCACTATACCTGTGTCTGGCATTACTCTGTCTCTGCAGCACCTGGCACGTGCCCTTGTTGAATTTCATGCCATTGGTGACTGATCAACCAATGCTCCAATATATCTAGATCCTCTGCAAGGCCTCTCATACTGTAAGACAGCCAACAGCACCTCCCAGTTTAGTATCATCGGCAAACTTGCTAAGGATGCATTCAATTCCCACATACAGGAAGGCGTACGGGCTTGCCTTTAGCCAAGATATAAAGCAAAATAACCTCTTTAGGTTTGAAAGACTATTTCATTCAGTTAAAAATAAATAAATATATGAAAAAAGTGAAAATAATTTTGTCCCTCACTTGCCACATCTACAAAGCAGAGTATGTGAGCAAACCACAGCAACACTGTGAATTGCAAACACAGCTATTCAAGGAAAGCTTATTAGCCTAAGGGGGAAAATGGCAGAATTACTGAAGTGCATTCAGAGAGTAAATGACATTCAATTTCAAATATTTCTAGCTATTGAACATAAGAAGAAAAATGTGGTGTGTCTTGGGCTTCCTAAATTGGCTGCATGTCTGTGTACAAGCATAGATGGACGTGGATTATTTGTAGTTTGGGAGATGTGCCCTGGTGTGCTGGAGCTCAATGTGCTCAGTTTCCTACCGAGTCTCTCTGTGCCCAGGCACTCAGGGGGAATGTGGTGCTTTGCATGCTGTGAATCCCTGTGCTGGTTCACAGAGCACTAATCCTGACCTTTAGATAATCCCAGATTCTGCACCAGCAAGGACTGACAAATGAAATGCAATTACTACTGTCAAATTAAGTTATGATTTACTTATTAAACATAAGATTTCTTTCCAAAGCTGGTGGTGCGCAGTGTGTTATGTTTGTTCTTCAGTTTTAGTTTTTACAGTCACTTTATAAACATTAACTGTAAAATTCACCAAAAGGAATTAATGAAACAAGGATCTTTACTATGCTTCTGAAGGAGGGATAACTTTTATTATTTTTCCCATCTTTTTCTTCTCACATAAGATTTTTGAAGGGAATAGTTTTTTTTTTTTTTTTTAAAAAAAAAAAAAAACTAAAACAACTAAAATAAAATAAAGTCTGTGTTGCATAAGAGTTTTAGACAATGATGTCACCTCACTTCTTTATATAAAGGGCTTTAGTAGAATTAGAATATTACTTAAGTAACCTTACCAACATTTTAGAAACAATTTAGAAAATTGATTTAAAGAGACATCTGTTAAAGTTTACAAGAACCACTGGTAATTAACTAATTTAGAAAAAAAAATCAACATAAGAAGAAGAATTAAAGATTAATTAACATCTCCTTAGTGTGTGCTGTCAAAACTCTTCTGATTTTCTTCTCTTACTAGCCATATCAGCGGCACCCGATTTTGTCGCTGTATACATCATGGCATTGATAGCAGGCAGATTCCTGTATGTTTTGCTTTGGCCTCTTAGAGAACAGGTATAGGACATAACAATAATAAATCACTAATTTACAGGTTTATTACTGTGTATTCAGAGTTGCATATTTTCAGATAGGAGCACACTGAAAAGCTTATAGGAAAATTTAAATAGAAAGTATCCTAATAAGGAAGCGTTAAGCCTGTGTGAAAAGATGATGGGAAGATGCAAATGAAAACTGTAAGGAAAAAATATCTGACATCAATAGTTTTATGATAAATACGCAAAATACAAATAAACTGGGTTTGCCTGTATTGTAGCCAGACATCCATCAAGGATAGGACCTTCTTCACAAACAGCTTTGTTTTTTCCAAAATGATTGGTCTTCATTCCTTCAGTCTGACCACCAGCTGGATAAAGATAAGGCAATTAAACATTCTTTGGATCATGTCTGGACTGTAAAAATAGCCCTACTCATTAATCAGCTCAAAAGTACTTCTGGTTTCCTGTTCTGTCCATGACAATAGCCAGGGGCATATACATGGGGAACAGATAGATACCACTCAGCCACCCTCGCTGCTTCTAGCAGCCCATGGCTGCTCAGTCAGATAAAAAAGTCTATAAATGAGTTTCATGGACTTTTCCTACACATCATTGTCTAATTGCCTTCTGAACCCATATTTGTTTACTACTGTGGGGCAAATAGTTCAATGGTGTAACTTTGCAAACATTTTTATTTTTTTAAGACTTCCAAGTGATCCTTTCTCAAATTATTTTGCAAAAAATATTTCAAATAATTCTGGAAAGGCTGCCTTAAAGTCAAAGGAGGGTAAGATTTTTTTCAGTTCGGAGGCCTGCAATTTTTATGGCCACAAGTAAGATTGTTGCATGTCACTGTAGCAAAGGGATCAAATAAAAAATTCTAAATGGTGCCATTTTCCTACATCCTTCAAGTGCAAGCCATGAATTGCAGAGACTGATGGTGCTAATATATAACACTTTGAGGCTTAGTCAGAATTTTGTTATGGGCAAAATGCTGGGGTTAGAGTTTTCTCCCTTGAAGCTTTTCCATAAAAGAGCTCTTGATGTCTCTATCATGATATCGTGGGATTTGCTGTCTGTGATTTAGGTTTCCAATGCTTCATTATATTTCCCCCCCATATGTCATATCATCATGCGTAGAAAACTTGACGTTAACTAGACAATTTTCAGAGACTCAAGGGCCTTTATTTTATAACCTGCGTTAGCAATCTTTAGTAACTTCCATTACATCATGAAGGTCTAAGTGCAGGTGTCATCTGTTAGAGTGTGCAGAGGCTCCAGGTGACCTGTTCTTTTGGTTCTGATTTTTTCCATGTCCATGGTTTCTTTCACATTCAGACACAGCAGTGCCTGTTTGAGACAGGCACTACTCAGGCAATAGGTTTCTGTGCACAACTGTTGATGATGAGGTCTTTGGAATGAGGAGTTCTTTGGAATTAAAATCTGTTTTTCAACCTGATGTGTAAACTCAGCTGCTGGTTTCCAGGCCACATCCTTTTTTATGACATCAAATTCACTTTTTTGTCATCCTTTCTTGTAGAGCCATACATTCTCCAAGTCTTGTCAGTCTGTCTGCTCTGTGTTTGTTTCCCTCTTCTGGCTTCTATTCCCCCAATACTGCATTGCTGTTACTTTCCCTGCAGATATACAATCCAAATTCTTCACTACCTTGTTATTCTCCCTGATTCTGCTTCTTGACTTTGCTTGTAGTGTCATACATATGAAGAAATGCAATCCCTGACTAACCTTGGTGTGTTGATAGAATGAGCCTGAGACAATTGTGCTTTAACTAGAGAAGTCTGTTTTCCTCAGAGTGAAAGTGAGGATAGTATTAAATTGCTAAAAAGTGTTGCCAGCACAACCCTTATATTCTGTGTGCACTTCATCACTATAATCCAACAGTAAAGCTTCCCTAACAGGAATGTGGCCTATAGGAACTACTTTGAAAATATCTTCTCCTACTCACATTTGATTCTTCTTCCATGTTTCCTTTTTCTTCTGGACTATTTTGCCATTCTAATTTTACATGATTGGGGTGTCCTAAATCTTTATTCACCTGAAAAATTAAACAGAGCTCAAAACACACAAAGGCAGCATGGTCCAGGGTCCTTCAAAGCTCCTTCCTTGTGCACATCCAACTAATGTGCCATAGAGATTAAATTTGTAAAGCATCTGTCTCTTGTGGCTGTTGTGTTGGCTATTCACAACTAAACCAGTCTGACTCTGCCCAAAAGAAAATTCAGGTTATGCAGCTACATGCTGCTCCATGGGAGGACTGCACTCTGCTGCAATTATTCAATTTCCCTATACAAAAGACACGGCCATTCACTTACTCTGCTGTGGGTCCCTCTTTTCCATCCCATTCAATCAATGTTTTTCTTGTACAACACACTGTTTTGTGAGACCAGGAAATACAAAGTTTAAATAAAGTTGTCTTAGCTAACTATATTTATTATTATTCAGTCTTATTGCAAGCATTTACCTGAATCTGTTTTTACAGTTGTTCTGTGGTGCAACCACACAAAAATTCATGCTGACCTAAGGGAAGGGAAAGCATGAGACTGCACGAGCAATGGCAGTGGAGGAACAATTTTTAGGACAGCAGTGGCTTATGCAAGGCTCAGACACTTGTAGAGATGCTTTCTAAAGACAATGTCATGCTTTTTGTGCTTACTGTATAGCTGTTTTCAGTTTTTTCAAGTTATCCAAGTTAAATAATCTTATGGTTTTGGCCATATACCTTGTACTTGGACCAAGGTATATAGAGAAGTATTAAAAATGAAAAGTCAGTTGCTATAAGGCAGCTGTCCAAAAAGTATCCAAAATATTATCCAACTATTATAATAAGGTTAAAAAATATGATGTTCAGAGAAGCTTTACTTGAGGGTGGCATTTGAAAACCACTCACCAAAGCATTATTTATATGCTTTCTACTATTTCAAGCTCTTTCAGCTCTTACAGATGCATCTTGATGTCTCACAGTAGGACTGAGGTCAACTTCTTGTTTCCTCTAATATATTCAGTAGCTTATCTTTTCTTTTGTGACCACTTCCCAGGAAAAAAAGGGTGAGAAGGGAAAGTGGCTGGAACTCATCCAACCTTCAGGCTACCAATATGCTGTAATTTCTATCAAGACTCCACGAGTTACTGTGAAGAGCATGTCCTTTATTTTTTATAAATATAACCACTGCAACAGTGAAAAGACATCTGGGCTGAAGGTCTAGTTAAAACTTTGTGAATTATTAAAACAGGTTTAGAAACTACTCTCAAAGTCCCTGCGAGTTGCTTACTCAATATTCATCCAGTTTACATAGCTTTAGCACCACAGATGCCAACTCGAGATGAGAATCAGCACAATGTGTCCTCGTGCCCTGCTGAGGCTCTGCAAACTGACTGTGCACAAAGACCATGATCAGCTGATAAAACCATGGTGCCCTGAAACTGGGCACTGGTAATCTTGCTAGGGTGCTATATTTACTCAGTCTATATTGGTAGCAATCTATAAGAGGTTTAAAGTAGCTCTCAAAGGCAGAGCTGGTGTTTGAATGATTGTTGCTGAGAAGCAAGAATGAACGTTTGGATGAATAAATACTGAAAAAAGGTTACCTGGTATGTTTGACACTATGGGTGCTGCTGGATCAGCCGATGATGTTAACGCCATGGAAATTCACCATTGGTACACAAAATTTATGAAGGAGTGCCCATCTGGACAACTTTGTCTGCATGAATTTAAACAAGTCCTGGATCTGCATGGACTTACTCCCGAAGCTAACAGCTATGTTGAACAAGTATTTCACACATTTGACATGAATAAGGTAAGAATTTATTTTTAACTTCATGACTTTCTTATGGCTCTACCATTTGATATATTCAGCAACGTGTCTCAGGATGCTGGTTATGCTGGCTATTCAGAGATAATGGAAGTGAATCAGAGGTGATTCAATAGAAAACTACTGGCAAATAAACGGGAATGGCAGGCAAACAATTTTGAATGCTCTGTTCCCAGCACATTTTGCTGTTTTGGAAATTGCCTACGTTCCAATATTTGTTGAATAACTTCTCATCTTTGAAACATGTATTTTTATTATTATTCTCCATGTGTGTTTGTAGTTGGAAGTTTATTTGCACAACTGCACTTGAAAAATATTTTTAAAAGCACTAAATTTTTGTCTGGGTCCATTGTTGTTAATGCTTTAAGAATATAAAACACAGCACGATAGGATTGCTTCTGTCACCAAATAAAAGGTTTCTGGATTCATTCTGAGCACCTGGTATAACTTAGGTTGGTATCAGTCAATCCCCCTTTTCCAAAGATACATCTTTCTGATTTTAATCCCTCATCCCAATTTTACTTCTTAACATCCTAGGTTTACACAAAAGCCACCAGCAGCTGTTGGTTGCCTTGCTCTCATTTGTTCTCCCCACTCAGGGTTCATACAGGTTTTTTCCAGCCATGAGACCCATCCAGAAGATTGTGCCTTGTTATTTTCTCCTTGAGCCAAAGGAGAAAATAAAATTTTCTATTAAATGCTACAGAAATGGAGAGTCATCTGTAATTCCTACAGAAATGTTTGTCCTTGACCAAAATAAGGTTCAGGCTTATTTGTTAATAGTAGAAACAACAATCAAAGTCATCTTCCAGCTGAAAAAGCAAATGGGCCCGTCATGGAGTAAAAACTTATTAATATATAAATAAGTAAAAACATTAGTGTATCAGAAAATTGAGCCCTCAACTTGCTTAAGTCACTTTTCAGAAAAATGGAATGTGAAATGAACACTTCCCGAAAATCAGATTTCTGTCAAGGTGATGGCATCCCAATGCAAGACCAACTGCAGGCATCAGGAAACTGGGTACTGGCCACGGAATAACAGAGGATGGGGAGAGGGAATAGGAAAGTACCATTTTGAATAGTTTTGCAGTGACAGAAATACCCAGGAGAATTTGTCACTGCTGTTGCTAGTGGTTCCTATCTTTAAAAATACCTATTCCACTCAGTAAATAGTGTAAGCAGTACAGGCAGCAAGTGCAGAATAAGTTTGATCACAAACTTTCAGGGTACAGTTGCTCTTCACTACCCCTTTCAGCTTTATCTACTACCTGTAGTCCTTGTCATGCTAAACATAATTAAAACTGTAACAGTTTTCTTCACTTGTTTGTAACATTCATTGTACTGAGAATGTGATTATTGATGTTGATATTTGCTTTTTATATACTCGAGGCATTACAATCCAACAGGTTACAGTTGTGGAAAATAGTTTTCCATGTCTGGGTTATTTCCATAAGAAAAAAATTACATTGCCAAAGTAACTAGCCTCTCTGTACGAGGACATGCCATGTGTGAACCTGGCACCTGTCTGAACAGGGAGAGAGCTCCAAACTAAAAAGGGGGAGAGTTTTTTAAGAAGGGAGGTTTCTTTTAATCGATTGTTTGTTTTTGTTTATTTTTTTTTACCAGTTACTGATGACAGAGCCTCCCTTGTCGTACAGATAGCTTAGTACCCAGGGAGTAGCTTGCTCAGGTTATCTGATGAATATTAAGACATAGGCCTTAAACTTGCCAGGTTATACACCCATCAGAGTTTTATTGTTACATGGTCCTATATAGCATCTATAATCCCATTCTCTCCTCAACCCATAACATTTTAATCAATTGGCTTATTTCAATAAAATTTCATGGAGTAGGAATTTTAGCTAATTAGTTCCTAAAGTTGTCATAAAAATTGGCAGCTGGGTAGCAGGGACACACCCAGGATGATTGCCCCACTCATGCAGAACTCAGCTTTTATTCATTGTTCAAGGCAGCAGCTGGTTGGCACAATAATCAGGCACTTGTTTTCTTTTGCCTGGTGGGGATACAGGGTGGAGCCAGGGTACTAGGGTGAGGAGATTTAGCAGACAATAGACAGAGTCTGTACAGATGAAGGCTTTTGTTTTGCTCTTCCCAGAAGAGCTTGTTTAATTAATGTTCCATGTTAGACAGAAAAAGATGTTTCAGTATTTTATCCATTTGGAAGTCTTCCCCCCATTCTGATGAAATTAAACAACGATTTGGCCTTTGGGGCTTCATAAAATCCACTATAAAACTGCTTATGCTAGGCTTAAAACTTCATTATTTAATAATGAGCTCCAGCTAAAGATCTGATCTTCATTTCCAGTTCTGCAAGATGTTTTAACAATCTGCCATTAGCTACTGTAATCTGAGGCATAGATTTCATTGTATATTTTCTTAATTGAGCTGTTGCTGCAGAAGGCTCAGGAAAGCTTATTTAGAAGGCAGGATTGGCAGGGCACATTAAGAATAGTTGTATACCTGAGATTGTACAGTCTGTATCCTTTTGCAGCAGGAAATATTAAGAATGTGACATCTACTCCCAGATAAAAGGCTGTCAAATTTTTCTCCTTGTCCAATCTGTGAGTATAATTTAGTGGTTGGAAAGGCCTAAAGAAAACCATTAACTGAACTGCAATGTTATACGACAGAATAGCTACGAGATTTAGACACAACACATACCATCTAGATGAGCTTGGTTATGTTTTTCTCTTGTAACATGTATAGAATTTGTATAGCTTGTCACAGGCTTTCTTAGAAACAGTATCCTCATCACTGTTCTTGATCATTCTGACCATATCAACTCTTCCCCAATAAGAGTGTGACTTCTGAGTAGTGCAATCAAAATGGATTTGTCTTCCGGATCTGGTTTTAATGCAGAAATCCAGCTCGAGGCTCCTTTCCATGCTAAGCTCAGCCAAAGGATCTTATTACAAGATGACTCAGCTCTTTGCAGGGTTATGTGAATCAAGCCTCTCTGCCCTCCCTCATACTTCAGTGGAATAACAGCCTGACTGATTCAGTCAGCAGAAACAATTTAAGTATGTCTTAACAGAATAAGGAGATATCCTCTTTTATCTGTTTTTTAAAAAACTACATATAAATCAACGTTCTGACAGGTCATAACATTTAGAGATTAAAAGTTATTATTCAGACTGTCTTGCCCAGTGCAAGCTGAAAACTACAGGGATGGTTTACTTTTTTTCTGAAGTCTACATGTTATTTTTCTACTGCTAGAGGATTGGATTTTGTCTCCTGCTATAATGGTAAAAATCTCTTGCCAGATCTTTGACATTACTGAATGAGGAAAATTTGGGATCTAATATCTTGCAGTATGTCTGGCATTTAGGAATTGAGATTCCAAGCAAATAACAGACTTGGGGTGCTGCAGGCTTCTTTCTGAACCTGAAATTGCTGGCAGTGGCTTTATCAGCTTCCAATTTCTATGATATGTGCTTTAAATATTCTGATTTTCATCACTGTATTATCTGAGAACCCATCACTGAGATTGTGTGAACAGAACCTGTGTTAAATGGATTATGCAAATGAAGCAATATGATTACATTTCAGTTACTCTTACTGCTTAAGAATTATATAACTAAGGGCACATTTTACAACTAGATTATATGAGAAGTATTTACCTTCTACTTGGGTTAGATAGGACGTAACTCAAATTCAAAGTATGTATTTCAATTGGAGGGTCATGGAGAGTGCTTTCAAACCCTTTGAAAAGGGCCCTAAATTTCATTAGTTCTGATTTATGTACTTTCTTCTGGTTCTGGTGTGTGATTTTTTTTTTTTCTTTTCTTTTTACTTTTTTTTTTTTTTTTGTATTTAAATAACCTGATGTCTCCTGTGTGAGATTATCAGAACATTTGTTTTCAGTGCCAATGTTATCTTACTGTATTGCCTGTTTATATATTATTCTCCTCCAACTGGATGAACATGCACTAGTAGTCATTAGTATCACCATATTCATCATTAGTATTTTACAGGATTTTTGATTCTCTCTGTTTTCCACAGGGTGTAAGTAAAGCCCTCCAAACAAAGCACAGCATCACCATTTCACTGTTTGAGAAGCATTCAGATTTATCATCATAGCCAGCACATTTTTAGTGCAAAGTATTATGAGTTTAGCAAGAGTACCAGGGCTGCAAACCTGACACAGGCTTGTACACAGCAAAGCAAAAACATCACGTTTCATCTTCAAGACAGCCCCTGAAGATGCAGGATGAGCCCTGAGAACGTGTCAAGGTGTTGAAGTAGCTCTGGCCAGGGAGATGTATGTGGTTATTGACAAACCTGCCTGTGTTCAAACAGATCGCAGAGGATGATCCTATGGAGTTTCTATTTTTGCCTAATAGGGATTACCTAATCTGCAGGGATCTTCGAGAGGTTTATGGTAGTTTTACAGCTCCTGGACTGTGGCTCAGCTCTAGTTGGAGGCAAGCCAGGGAACACAGGAGCACTGTGCAAAGGTAAACAGTGCAATGTGGATGGAGAGGAAGGGCAGACGGCGTTATGGGTGCTGGGGAATCAGCAGATGATTTTGCTGCAATACAAAACAGTCAATGGTACAAGAGATTTATGAACCATTGCCCTTCTGGACAACTTACTCTCCATGAGTTTAAGACAATACTCGGTCTATGTGATATGAGCCCTCAGGCAAACATGTACGTTGAGCAGGTGTTTCAGATTTTTGACATGAATCAGGTAAGAAACTTTCTTGGACTATTTTCCTCATGAAGTATGTATGTTCGCTTGCACAGTGGAAGACTTTAGTTCAGTGATATCAGATGAGAAGGTGTAGGTAAACAGAAGTTGTTTTGCTGGTTTTAGGTTTTTTGTTGTTGTTGTTGTTTCCTCATCAGTTTCCAGCAGCTGTGCAGCACTACTTAAATTGAGAAAAATAGATTTGTTGGATTCTTACCAATGTCTTTTAGGTTGTTTAATAGAAGAACTCTTCAAAAATCTACCAAAAATGTTTGATTCCTTTCAGGTAGGACTGGCCAAGAGTCTTAAAATCATCATTTTCCTCTCGTTAGCTACTGAAATGTTGTATGAATATTTCTGTCTTCATTCTCCTTTTTAAAATGTTTTTTTTCCCCACTGTTTCTAAAGTGAAGTCTCTTCAGATCTATTAGGCTGCATTTTTGGGGACATTTACAATTAATCTATTTTTTTTTCCCTTTATCTGATTACCTGAATTTTTATTCCTATTTGGACAGGTTGTAAAACAGTAATATAGCTGCTCTATTTCCCTTCCCAACTCCTTTAAAAAAAAAAAAAAAAAAAAAAGAGAGAGAGAGAGAGAGAAGCAAAAATACAATTAGACAATAATAAGATAAGTAGATAGCAGCCATCCAGGAGGGAGAAGAAATAAGAAAACTGGAATATATATATATATATATATATATATATATATGAGAAAAAATATATATATATGAGAAAATATATATATATATATGAGAAAAAAAGTGCAAATATACAAAATAGAAATAATTGTACTAAGAGAGGAAAGAAGAAATAATGTCTAATCTCAACTTGATATATTAGTTCAAACCCTTGTGGAATTGAAATGCAGGTTGCAGAGAAAGATAGTTAAAATCTTAGTGACAGGTCCCTTTTTTATCAGAAACTGAATTGACACTTGGACAAAAGAAAAACATGCGGGAATAAACGTGGTAGTTTGTTGAGCTGCAGTGCTGCAGTAAGAGCTAAAAGAAGAGGCCAGAAATAGCAGCCCCAAGATCCAGCACTTGGGAGTATTGCTCCACAGAGCCCACGTTTCTCACAGGCTGGGGAAAGCACTTGGACAGAATTGCTGAACACCAATATGCGATTGCTATTTAGCAGCTGCAACAGATCATTGCATCGCTAGCTGGAGCCACTAGGAGATGCAAGTCGCTCACAGTGTCTGCTGGGCTTGGGAACGGCTTGAGACACCAGGAACATCTCCACTCAAAACGATGGTGCCTAATTAAAGAAGGCAGACTCTCCTTTTAATCAAATGTTTACTAATGTCTCTGTCTATTGGCTGTATTTCGCCTCTTCTGAAATGCTTAACTCGGTGGATTTTTTTTGCTGTTGAGAGGTGACAGAATAAATAAATAAATAAATAAATAAATAAATAAATAAATAAATAGGATGCTTGAATAGCCAAAGTTCTTCCAAATGGCTGTGCTGTGTAGGCAGATAAAAAGAAGCAGCTGGGATTTAGAATTGTTAAAGAGCTGTACGTAACATAATTAACGTGAAAAATCCAATTTGTCTAAGCTGAAATCCTTTATGAAAACAGTCTGTGGCATCAAAATGTCATCAAGGAGGGAGTTAATTCAGAGACATGACCCTTAATACAAAGATTTAGGGGACTCTTGAAATGAGAATTTATTAACTTAAATTGGAAATTATTTTTATTAATTTAGGTTCAAAAGGTGCTTACAGACAATTGATAATTGAGTGGTTTTTTGTTTTGTTTTTTTAATTAAGTACTTTTTTTTTTCCTTCCCAGATTATCAGCATGCAAAAGTTGCGGGATTTGTTTTCTTTTTATTTCTCCCAGTTGGAGCCAGGCCACTTCCTTGACCTCTCAGTTCTGACTTGATGAGAGGACCGTTTTCTGTCAGTTAGTAAAACCACTTAAAAGTAACAGTTTAATAGTCATTACACTGCCTTTCTGTCCTCAGACAGAGGTTTTTAGTCCCACTTGCTTGATGTCCCCCTACCAAAAGCTTTTGTCAGTTCAGCAAAATCAGTGAATATGCAATAGCTACAAAAAGAAAGTATTTCTGACCCCACGTGCATAGCTGCTTGAGGAGGATATGTTTCTCTGGTGACTAGAAACCTTAATGAAAGTAACAGCTTCACAAGGAGCCCCTTATTGTGTTAAGTCTTTGATCCCAAATGGGAAGCATAAGGAAGCATCTCAGAGTGCTTCCCGTAATCATTAAAATAAAAACAACCACACTGCAAATGTTTCTGTGGGAAGTATAAGACATTATTTCATTATGCACGGTCTGATGGTTATTTATAGATACTGGTGTGTGTAGCTAACCAGATCAGCAGGATCATGTCTCTGAGTGCTTAGTTTAATGACAAAAATGCCTGGGCTGGAGTACACACAACTCAGGTAAGCACAGTTCCTTATCTCATCACCAGCACATGTATCATTGTATTATACTTATAATCTCCATGTCACGAAGCATAATCTCCATGTCATGAAGCAATAGTACAAAAAGGAGTCAGATGTAAAAGGCTTCTGTAGATATACTTCTAAATGGTTACTGCCTTCTCTTTCTGTTTTAAGTTCATACACAAACCCAAGGAGATCATTGTAGAAATATAATAGAAGACATACAAGGAATTTGATTATGACCTAACAAAGTTGTACCAGTGCTAGGTCAGTGTTTTCATTGAGAGAATAATCAAGTGACTGTACACCTTTTCCCACACACTTTGCCTTGTATGCCATGGGTAAGAGGCCATAGGAAACAGTAAAGAACTGTCTTTTCCTCCTCCCCATGCTTGAGTTAGCAGGAATTTAAAGAGTCTTCAGCTCTCAGGCAGAGACTAGAGATCATGTCCCACTATAAACTTGCCTCATCGGGGCAAAAGCTGTCTGGTTTATGGAGGAGAGAAATGCATTTAAACCTTGTCGTTTGCTACTTCGAGCACTAGCAGTTGTCTTTTTTTGTCTTATGCATCAAATAGGTAGTATTCAGCTGAATCTACCACAGTCTAAAGATATATGACCTTGTTTTGCAACACAGGGTTTTAGTATCTGCTGCTCACAGTTGAGTTACCACTGCTTTCATAATAAAGAGAATATCTTCTTTAATATTTTACTTTTCTGCCATTTTTCACATCAAGATAGTTCCTAATAACCCTGCTCTGAAGGCAAAAATAAATAGAAGACAAGAATGAAAAGAAGAGCAACCACTATTATCAGCCTATGTGGAAGGGTTAGCTTTTTTTTTAATTTCTAAAGAAATTCATATGGCATCATGCCTTCCAATACTGATGAGATTTTATACCATTTTCAGAGCAGGATTAATGAATCTGATGTTTTTCTCATGTTTGCCTACAGAGAGAGTTTTGCTTTAGCTACAGCGTGAATTTTCCATGTGCCCCATGTTCTTGCAGTTTCACAGAAGTCTGTCCTTGAACCAGCAATCTTCTTTACTACAGGATGGTCATTTTCAGTACAAGTACATTGTATCTCCGTTACCTGGATGTACCTCTTTCTTATTTCCCAAATTATTGTATAGACTCCAGAAAGCTCCTTGGCATCTCTAATGCAGATCTCAGTAGATGCTGCAATTTTATCTTTGTCTTTCACCATCAGTTCAGTTTGCCATAGATTGCTCATTTGAAATTGATTCACTGTGCTTTCTATCTGCAAGCTAGTCCCTATAAAGTTGTTTCAGTGCTCTTTGAGATGGCTTTGCTATACTAATTTCTTCAGTTCAGCTCCATATCATTATGAGTTTTTCCTCTTTTGTTGTTTAGAAAAGTAGAAATGTTCGAATGCCATTGGCTTTAGGAACAGGTGACTTCTGTAGAATTTCTATCATCTCAGCACACGCTTTGTCTGGGAGTTTATTAACTGCTGTCAAACTATGCAGCAGGTTATAAATTTTAGCCTTTTTGTGCTCTATAAAACTCACCCTGTTTTTTTTTTTTGTTTTGGTTTGTTTTTTGGACATGTGTAATATCAGCATTACATACTATTCCAGTCTCTCACTAGGCGTGAAGGATGCTGTGACAGTGAACTATAAATCAGATCTCTTTTTCCCCAGGCATTTTTGCTGTCTTTTACAAATATTTTAGTTATTGTTATTAAATGAAAGGGATCCTGAAAACAAGTACTAAATTAAACTTGGAATGATTTTAAAGTAACGTTTTCTTGTTAGTTTTATGAGAAAGTGCAAAATCTGACAGAAGTCTGACTTCTAAGGCCCCATCTTTATGTCAGCACAGCAGACTTTGTGATGTGCTTCAGTCACCATGGGTACGCTTTCCCATGACTTGTTACTTGGAAGAAAGTAGCAGAGGAAATGTGGGGAGTTTGGGGGCGAAAGAGTGGGAAATATGAGTGGGAGTAGAGATGGATAAATAGATGTCTGCAACTCCCAACTTCCCTATGCCTAAGAGTGATCCTGGGAGCAGCGTTTGCAGAAGGTGATGTGATTCAACAAGAGTCCTTGTCCTTGCTTCCTTTTTGCTTACCCCCACTACCCCAGCCTACACTCATCTGCAGACAGCCAGTGGATTTCAGCTGGGGTGCTCCTACCTCTGCAGAGAAGCATTCTGTGGCACAGATGGGATCCTGTTGCGTCTCCCTCCCTTTTTGCCTCAGCTCAGAGACTCCCTAAGCTCCACAAGGACTCTCCTGCCATCCCTGATGGATGGCAGCAGAACTGCTTGCTCACCCCAGAGCCTCCCCCATACCTGCGCCCTGCACAAGACGTGTCCCCACTCTCCCTGTCAGAGGGATCACACAGCAACTCGAGGGCTCAGAGATGGTCTCTGGGGGAAGGACAGCACAACCACCACCCAGTTTGCTGGATGTGCTCTGCCTGCAGGAACACCTTTGATAAAGCCATGATAATGTTTGTGTTTTCCTGCTCAATCTTCAAAAGTTTGTGGACACTTCTGAGGAGTGTTCAAGCTTTCGTACTCATATGCCTCACTAGGATGCATATGATATTAAAATTAATAATATCCTTGTGGAGAGAACTGTAGCAAAAGCCATTAAGAGTGTGTGGAGTCCTTTTCAGAAATTGACCAAAACCCCATAAAATATTAATTGTTCTCTGGCTACAGTTGTGCTGAAGGGAGGTTGCTGTTTTTCATAAGGCACTCAGCACTTCACAGGACTGTGCTCTTTAACTCCACCAAGTGATAGTAAATGAACAGGATAAGCATGTGGGACTGTCTTGCTCCTACATCTCTAATATCCTGTATTTTTGCACTGGTATTTATAACTCCAGATTTGTCTGTGACAGAGTAATGCCCCTGAGCTGCTCATCTCCCTGTATAGAAGCTAATCAGTACAGAAGTATTATTGATAACTAACCCCTTCCCTGACCTCACAGAGGAAGAAAGAATTCAATTCCTGAAAGCTGAAAAATAAAAAGCAGGACTACAGCACTGATCAACAACAAGGAAACTTGTATTTAATCTATTTAACAGACCAAACTGATTTTTGTTAAAGGAGCTCCTGTAAAAGATTCCTCCTTTGCCCAGGTTATGTCAGTAGGCTCATGACCAGAGCGTTGCATTTTATTTGGGGACCCATGCTATGAGGGGGCTGATAGGGTGCAATTGCACACACCTACAATGGAGAAGATGTAACAACGGGCTGCCTGTTTGCACTCTCAACTTTCTCCATCCTTATTTATGGCATAAATAAACTTTTATAAATAAATAAAGAAACTATTTCTTACAGTCGGTCCAGGATTGGACATTTATGTGTTGCTAATGGTTAGCATATAATTCATAGCCAACCACTGTGAGGATCTCCTATTTTTTCTAGTATGCATGTTTGTAGTGAGTGGGAGAGTTTAGCTTTTCAAGAGCTACAATTTAAGCATGGCTCTGTTTACTTCCACATTAGCCACTTTATCAAATCCCATCTGGTTTAGAACCAGGCATTAAAGGTAATCTTACATGGGTACAAATAGTCACTAAATAAATATAGAAACTCAGTTGTAAGAGGTTTACCATGACCCTTTAAATGCAGAACTCACCTGAGTTCTAGTCATGAGCAAGACTCTGAACCTGGGAGATAGAATCGTGAACAGAATAAAAGAGACACTTGTGTAATAATATGGGTGCCAATGAATCATTGCCAGGTGATGGCCCTGTCCCAGAGATGCATCATTATTACAGCAAATTTATGAGAGAGTGCCCGTCTGGGCAACTTAGTCTGCATGAATTCAAGAAACTCCTGGGTCTGCAGGGGCTGGATCCACAGGGAGATTTATACATTAAACGAGTGTTTGATATCTTTGATCTCAACCAGGTAAACCTTCTTTTATTTATGTCTTTAATGTCATACTATTGTTTGTGAGTTGTAGCCTGCAGGCTTTTCTTTGTGATCTGTTCACAAAACTGCTGTCGTGGACAGGGTTGCTGCTGTGGTGCACTGAAGGTGAAGAGGTGGCACTGTGCTTTGAGAGCTTTGGGGAGGACTCTCACTAGTACTTTCCAGGTGCACTTGAAAAATGTCAAGAAACAATTCTGAAAATGAGATGTAATTTGCAGTTCACTGGTTATTCTTCTATCCTTTGCTTATCCTATGCTTGTATGTGAGCATATAAAAATATTTGTATGTGCAAATACAAAGTTAGTTAACAAATTCCTTTTTCACAACAATGTTAGAAAAAAGGGAGAATACAGTCTCCACTTAACGAATGAAGTGCATCACAGATGAATAGATTTGCCCCAAGTACTGTATTGAATGTGTAGCACAGAGGAAAATGTAAACAAAATTAGGAAATAATATACAGTGCCCAAATTAAGAGACCAGACAGACTACTAAATGAAGAAGTAAAGCAGATTCTCTGAGTTATATCTCTAAGTTACTCTCCCTGAAACTGCTTGTGGTTGGAGTCAGCTCTCCCTAACGTATAAGCAATGTCCAGGTTACGGCCATCTGGTACTCGTGTGCAGCACCTTTCACTAGGTGTAGAAAACCTTAGGCCACGTGGTTGTGAAGGAAGAAGGCAAACAACATCGGAGAATCTAACAATTGAGAGACTGCCAGGCAAGTGTGAGCTGTTTTCTAGGTCTGTTCTGAGGGACTGCCTTATGCTCACAGGTCCCGGAGATGGCCAGCTTGCACCTTCCAGTCATGGCAATGCTGGAGTGTCCCAGGACACAGCCTACTAGCACATGCTCTGCAGATTTTTGAGACTCTACAATTCTGGATTGATAGAAAGGTGTGGAGAGTGAAATAAATGCAGCTTTCAGAAAGAACATGTGCTCAGGTTTAGTCGCTGTGGCAGTGGCCAGATGCATTTAAAACGGCAACACCTTGCTAATAGTCACTTCTCTGTCTATGGGGTAATGTAGAGGAATTCAGTCTCAGAAAAATTGGTTTACTACTCATCATATTGCTAACCTTCACACCTTTTATGAATACATCCTCGGGAAACAGCAGGCTATAGCTGTATAGCCAATACAAGAGGAAGTATTTCCTACTACTGCCTTTTTCCATGTCTCTGTTCTGAATCTTTATTTCTGGTTTGTTGTATTTTAATCTCTATTCAGTTATAATGACTGTGTTTCTGTTACCATACAGCCTGAATTACTTTGCTTCTTTTTCTAACACTCTGTTGTTAACAACACTGTTTTCATAACTTTAATTATATTTTTTGTTTATTTCTGAGACTGAAAACTACTATTTTAAGGTATACTTTTAAGTATCAGGCAAACACTTTTCAAGTACCTGTCTATGATGCTTTTTATGTGGTTAAGCTGGGAATAAAGTAGCAACAGACCAGCCTCTCAGGGCAAGAGAAGGGAACAGTGTATGTTACTGATGAGGTAAAATAAGAGGATATCCTCACTCCACATGTTCACTTTTTGTCCTGTACCCTTGCTACCAATTTTTCTTCTCCACAGGGGTTTTTGGTGGAAATGTAGGCTTTCATCCTGAAAGGTGCTTTTAGTTAAGTACAGATATGTGAAGAGTGGTCAATGGATAGCTGACTGGGAGTATCACACTGTGGGCTCTTATGATTGTACAAATAAGGGGTCATTATCCTTCTACAACATTATGTAGAACATTTAGGCACTCTGCAATATTAAACAGATGATAATCTTTCATCTGCAAACCACTGAAGTTAATGTATGTGAGTGGTTGCATGCATAATAGACACGGATTCAGAAATAATTTGGTCATTTGGGCTTTTTCTTACAATCAGTTTCCCTTGGCACTACACAGACATCTCAGGTTTGTAGGTCAAAATTTGATTTCTTTTGCTTTTTCACTCTTCTCTGATTGTTGCTTTCTAATAAAGGGGTCATTACCACAGTGAGTGGTGGAGTATATAAAATTTCTTGGTAGAAATGATTTCTTTTCGCTTAATAGTACCCTTTATATAGCAGAGCTGTTTAGCTGGAGAGCTAGCAAACTTGAACATTCTCTCATGTTTTGCCTAGCTGACTTTTATAGATATATGACCTAATTTTTACCTTGTCTAACTTTTTGTAGCCAGATAAAAACACGGTTTTAAAGTGGGGTTTTTGCAGTTTAAAACTGTCATGACTTCTATTGCTGAAGTTTATATATGAAATCATATAGTCTGTGGACTGGTTTAAAGTTCATCTAAATCTGAACAAACTAATTCTTGGAAACTTAAGTCATTTAATCAGGTCCTCTTCTGTCAGCGTAAAATATGTATTTCTCATGTGGGCTTCTGTTTTCACACAAATAGAAATCTGCTCAGAAAGCTGTGCTAAAGTGCTAGGCCTGAGATTAAACTACAGTTTCAATTATAGCAATTTAATGCTTCTTGAAGTAAGTTGGGGTCACCCATGCCTAGAAATATTCCATCACGAATATCATAATTAAACTCTCTTAAAAAGCACATAGGCTTTCTCCTCCATGTTTCATTTATGCCCAGTTTAAAATCTCTAGAAGGTAAAATGTGAAACATTAGCCTCATAGGAAGCCAACAAGACCTGTGGGGAAAAAAAAAAATTGTGAATTGCATTTCACCTCCTTGTTAACCTTTCTGCCTCCAGTCAAGGTTTGTTACAGACATCTTTTGCCTACTTAGGATTTTCATTTAGAACAAAACAAAGCAAAACAAACATTTACCATTGAACTGGAAACAGTGAAAAAAATATTGTGGTAGCAGGTAGGGGTTTTTTGTTGTTGTTGTTTTTCTTTTGTTTTTACCAGTTTGTGATAGATTGATAGCCTAGTCAAAGTTTGGTTCGCTCCCATTATATAAACGTTAACAACAATGCAATTGCAAGCCAAACCTTAGAGTTCCCTGGGTTTCTTTAAGTTGCAGATAATAGTTCAGCACCCTTCTTATGACATTGGTCAGTCAACATGTGACAGTGGGGGATACACCTTCACAGCACAGTTCAGTCTCGTGTAGAGATATTGAGGTTACTTCTGGCCTTGCCCATAGCCAAAGCATGTTAGCTAGGAATATTGCACTAATGTACAATGCCGAAAAGGCAGTGCTACTGTGACTGTAGGGCTTTCTGGACCCATGAATCTTGCATGTTTGTATGTGACAGAGCATAGCACTGTACAGGTATTCAAGCCACTGTCTCAACAGAGCATATCTGTTCAATGGATAAAAGCTGTTTCCAGTCAGTGCCCATTTCTGTTGGAGTTTAGTGACACAAGCTTTGTCTTCTCAGGAACATAACTCTCACTTGAAATCAAAAATCCAGATCACTGTCATCAACATCCAATGGCTTGCAGATAGGTTTGCAACTGCTAAATTTAATAATTGAATTCTGCAAGAATAGATTGACTGAGTTCTTGTGACCTGTGAAGGACAAAATTTACATAGCCATTTAACATGTGAAACAGTGTACTGAAAATGGGATGCCGCTATGGTAGTTCTCTTATTGCTTATTTCAGCATTAATTGAAACTAGCTACAAGAATAAATGTCGCTTTGTAAGAAAATTGTATTTTAAAAGTTAGATACACTATGAAGAGTAAAGAAGATTAATAGGATTTTGGTATGTAGCTTCAGAGGAAAATCATGGAATTTCAAGGATTTTCTGCTAACATTTTGTAAAGCATTAGAAGGTCCTCAACAGAGAAGAGTAGTTTTTGCTGAACTTCCTGTGCAGAGATTAAGTTGGTAGATGCAGAAAAATGGATGTTCCATAGCAAAGAGTTTACAAAAATCTTTAGATAAGTAATCAACAACTGATGTTAATCTGTAGTCATCCTTCCAGTTTGTGCTTTTTCATTTAATATTTAAAGTAGTCCTGTGAAAATAGAGTTCAACTGACATCATTAGGCAGATTAGGACAGAAAAAAAATAAAAAGGAATCCATTTTAAAATCTAAAGAAGAAAGTCACAGCACATTATTTACTGTAGAACAGATAATAAGAAATGCAAAAATGTGTTACTTCAATAGAACAGTTGCCTGTCAAAATGTCTATATAGCAATGAAACTAAATCTCAAAACATCTTTTGCTGGGAGCCAGATAACCACTCCCTTTTTCCTCACTCTACCTCCTTCCCTACTGTACTTCTGTGCTTTTATTTTTTTGATTTACTGTATTTTTCAGGTTCATCATCTTATTCTGTGGTCTGACTATAAATAGATATTATCCTCTCTGGTTACAGTGGCTTGAATGGGATTAGCCAATATCTCCTCTTGGGCATTGTAGTAGAAGGAAATGTACATCATTTGGCTATGAAATCCTCTGTGAAAGCAGTAGTTGTAGTTCATTCTAAGAAAAATACAAAAACACTCACAGAAATATTTAATGTTTTTCATAGATGTTTTAGTGATAACTGCAACTCACTGACTTGCAGTTGTTTCTCCCTTCACTTTTTCCCCCTTCTTAAGAAGCGTGAGAGACAAAGAAATATTATTTTCTTTGTCATGAAGTGGTAAGTTGTAAATGTTTGATATGGCCCAACTATGCAGTGGTTTCCTAACACTATGTGACAGCTGCCTTCCATGTTCCTGTGAGAGCATGAAGAGCTCTTAAAGCACTGCTAGTGAGCAATACTTCAAACACTACCTGGAACCTAAACATTAAGTGTTCACATTTCTTATGCAATTAATTAGAATGACTCAGGGTATCTCTGTTAACTTTTCTTTGCTTAAAACTTGGCTCTCCAGTTGGGCTTCCTTTCTTGGACTGCCTTCCTCTGAAGTGTCTCAAGGACCCCAGATAGCTGCTGTGATATGAATTGTCAGGCTGCCTAAGAAACTGCCTAGACTGATTGTTGCAACCCCACATCTCTAGAGGCACTACCAAAGTTGACACACATTTGATGTTACAGCTTATAGTTGTGAGAGGATGATAATTATAGAAATATTTTCCCAGACTTTTCTGAACAGCTTTTGGTTTTCCTATCCTAAGTCTTCAAGCAATTTTGGAAACATAAGTTCAGCTGCACATGTAGTTTTAGGGTATCTTTAGGCTGGCATAACTTTTGGGGCAAGTACACTTTTCCTAGCTTACACTAACCAGCCAGGTTAACCAAAGCAGTAAGGCTGGAACAGCAACATAAGCATTGCACGCTGCAATATGGGGTCAAGAGTCATATAAGCTGAAATTGTGCTTGCAAGACACTCTAGGGCTTATGCCATTTCTTTTCTGTGCTTCTTGAGACTCTTGTGTTGCTTCAGCACACATGGGTAGTGCTACCACTTTACCCAGAGAAGTATAACTCTTGCTTTTTCTGGTTTTGAACACTTTTTCATTCTCACAATTGCCTCTAAATAAGTCTACACAACAGGAAATATTTTTAAAATGTTTTCCTTTTCATGGCAATCATAGCTGTCACACTGGAAAGTCAGCAATAAAAACATGTGTCAAAAAATAATTAGCTTCTAAACCAAGGGCTAGATGAAAATAAGAATAGAAATGTCTCTTAGTCAGAAATAATCCTTCTGTCAAAAGTAATAGAAATCTACAGCTTTTCTTGAAATATTCTGGCTTTTTGCAGTTGATATGTACATGTAGAAATCCTTTTCACATTAGTTTTGGACAGAATCCAACAAAAGCAACAAAACCAACAAAGCCAGACCATTTGTTTCGCCTTAATCTGAAGTAATGTTGCATAAAATTATCTCAAACATAAAGTAACTAGTCTGATTACTGTAAATAAGGACAAGATTAAAATATGGTTTGCTGTGTTCAAAGTAGTATAGTTATATAATTTTTGTCAGTATGCTTAAGTGCCTTTTAAATGTGCTGTAAAAAAATATCCGTGGAATAGAAATGATTTTCTATAACTATTTAATCTGGCTCCAAGAAACATTACTCAATTTATAGATGGTTTTAAAGAATGTCTTTGTTCTTCTTCTTACCTCCAGATTTTTTTTTAATCATTTTTTAATATTGATTCCGAAAGGCTATAGGGATCTTTTACTTTGTAAGGATTTCCCATAATTATTGGTGCAATTTCACAATCCTAATTTTGTTTTCTAATGGTTTGGTATAGGATTTACTGCTGTAATAGTACTAACTTACACTATAATAGTGTGTCATTGCCAGCTAAAAGACTATTTAAATAATATCAGTAAAACCATCACTTGCTATATGTCAGTACAGAGGAATTCTTGAATTCTTGAGTACAGATGAATTCTGCTGCACCCACTAACGCTTTGGCAGCTGGCTGTCAGGAGTCCCCTTTCACAACAAGACCCAGCACATGAGATCTGCACAGGCTAAGACTGCTCAGCCTTTAGGTCCTGAACAAAAGGAAAACAAAAGGAAAGCTTTAGAGATGTCTCCTGTGCACCTACTCAATGACCAATCTTATACATCAAGCTGAAGCAATTACACTTTTGTAGCAAAGTGTGTAGGGCTTCTTTGAAAAATTCATTTAATTGTACACAAATTAGCATGTACCCTGCAGTTGTCACTGAGCTTTAAAAGCACTTGAAGCATGGTACTAACATTACCAGCTAACGCTGAATTTTATCACATTAAGTGAACAGGCAATGAGATTAACTTTGCACAGTTAATCCTAATTACTTTAAAATACTGCTTGTTAAATTATGATATAGATAAAGAGAACAATAAATTTAAAGAGAGAGAGTTTGGTAATATGTTTCTTTTATATAAAGAAATTGTAAGTATTTTTCAGAAGTTCAACCATAGTTTTTTTCTATTTATTGCCTTAATAACTCTGAATAGAGCAGTTGAAGGCTACTCCTAGTTTACATTTTGTTTTTTCTTCATCATTTAAGTGTTGCTTTGAAACATCCAAAAGTATGCAATTGTGACTAACACATTTGTTAGTGATAATGATATTGGTGAACCAAGCTTTGGGAATGACAAGAATTGCAGAAGAAATGCAACAGAAATTGGATGATCTCTTTTAACTAACTTGGTCACAAACTCATGTAATGACACTAAATTTATATTGTTTTTGTGATGAGACATGTTCTATAATCTTCCATTATTACAGAAATAAAAAAAGTTTATGAGGTAGAGAAGGTAATGTGTTAACTTTTTTCTTCCTTGAGGTCCTTTATCTGATAGTAAAGAGTAGTCTAGAGAATGATAGGAAATGTACTTTAATTTGGGGGAGCTTTCTTGCATACATTCCTTGAGACACTAATGTCTAAAATATAATCCACCTGTGATCATCTGCCAAATGGAGCATCTGCCACTAGAAGGCATCTGTGTCTTCAAAGTGCTTTTTCTATATGTTTGTCAAGCAAGAAAAATTTGTTTGAACTGTCAACAAAATTTTGCTGGAAAAACAGAAGGCTATGGAGTCATGGCTGTGTTTTGTTGTTGTTGTTTTGTTTTGTTTTGTTTGTTTTCTCTTTCTTGCCTACTGCTTTATTATAGATGGAGGATGCTCCTAAAAGCATAGGTGGAGGCTCAAAATTAGGGTATGGAGAAAGCTGAAACCCATCATCTGGGAGGCAGTGGCGGAGGGCTAGGTCCTTGGGCACGTGCTTTCCTTCTGTACAGCCCTCCTGGATTCTGCTCTGCCATGCTGCAGGCTGAGCACAGGGCCCAGCCTTGGTGACATCCCAGTCTCCCTGCTTGGCCAGTAACCTCGAAAAAAAATGGTGAGTGGTGGCAGCTAGCTGGGGAAGAGCTGTTAATTTTAAAGAAATATAATGGTTGGTCATCCTAGCATTTTGGATTTCAACAGGTTTTGCCAGGGTGGTGAACACACCTGAAAGCCTGGTATTTTCTGTCCCCAGGTCTCATAGGTCTCAAGCTTGACAAAGCAGAACCTTGCATAACAGGCTGGTCAGTATAGCCTGGTCTCGTTATGTAACAGTGGGTATGCAGCTATCACAAAACCACTTAACGATTTGCTGCTCCTAATTCCCTGCTTCTCTCTTCATCCTTACCTAATAGCCTCTGCTTGCCAAGAGTTTCCCCCCGCCCCGTGAATAACGCCCGCTTTGATTACTGAGGAAACTGGTGGTTCTGGACACAGCCTGAGGGAGGCCTGCAGTCCTCTCCAAACCCCAAACTCCATTAGACCTCTGGGACATGTCAACGTAGCACAGTCACACATAGCTCTATATTTCTTCAGTAATCTTTATGCTGCCTTTGATGAACAGCTGAAAGTCTTCAGAAATTAGAAACAAAAACAAACAAAAAAGGCAGGGAAATTGGGGAAGATGAAATGGAGCCAAATGAATCCACCTTTAGTTTTCTGAGGATATGAGGATGGAGATATCGGTATTATGAATTGGTAAAGCTAGACAGAAAGGGAGGAGCACACAGGATTAGCTATAAATTTCACACGGTTATTCTGAGCTGTTGTAATCTGCTATTTGACCTGTGCCAATATATACATAACAGCTTCTCTCCCCGTTTTATCAGGTTTAAATAGCAGTCTAAAAGACGGGGTGGGGAGGGAAGGTGGCTTAATGTTTTAAGCCCTTGGTTTGAAATACCTGGACAGTCTATATTTGCATGCTTGTTAATCCAGATAAAGTCTGTTGAGCTATTCTCCTGCCGTCATGTTGAGTTTTAGAGATTTTTCAGGAGCAAATCTGAAAACAAGGCACCACTTATAGACACTTAATAGAGTCCTCAGGACTCTAGATAAGACAATGAGTTCACTATTAGTGGGGTTTTGCGGGGACAGAAAACGTCCCTTTCTATATGTGTAACTGTTGCATGTGGCAGGAGATGGCTGGCTCACCCAGCGTCTGTCTCCATAGGGCTGCATCACCACTGGCAGGAAATCGTGTTCAAGAGCTTACACCCAAAATGTCCAGTTCAGGTTGTTCTGCCCAAACCCCGAATTACTGTGCTGTTTAGGATTAGCTGTGTATTCACAGATTCCAATTCAATTATTTTTAAGCTGTATCCAAATAATTTGAAGCTGTGACAGTTTTCTAAGGACCTGTGAAGATTAACAACACTATTTGAGGAACCAAAGCATAAAGCCCTTCTCAGGCTTTCAGGGTTTGAGTACTAATTGTAGCATAAGGCTGCCATTCCTTCATTGCCCTTTTCCTTCAAAGAATACGGCTCTCTGTCCTGACTGAGAAAAGTGGGCAGCCCCCAGCAATTGCACAAAAACTGACATCCTGAAACAAAAATATCTCACCAAAAAAAAAAAAAAAAAAAAAAAAAAAAACGTGCGAGAACTGTAATTTAATAATTAATGAATAATCCCACTTTTGTATACCATGGTGCCCTCGTCCAAATTCAGGGAAATCTCATGTTTCTGGCACAAAGGAAGATGTCACCTGTCATTTGCTTCTTTCTAGCTAGGTTTTCAAGCTAGTTATTTTCAAACATGTGGAGATGCCTCAGATCATTCAATTTTGGGATGGTAAATCCTCAGACCTTGCCACCATTCTTTCCAGTATGTGGGCTGAATCATTCTGCTAGTCTGACCTTGACTGAAGTGAACAGAGGCCTTTCACCCTGTGGTATTCACTGTTGCTTAAAACCAATTTAGTTGCAAGTTCTTCACCTGAATCTTTTTCTTCAGAACAGATATTCACAGCTCCAGCTCACTTTTACTTTAACCTTTCCAATATTGTGAGGCTGAGCTCAAATTCTCGGGCATTCAGCTTTGTTATCTTCTTTCTCTAGTCCTAATGTCACGGAGCTGCTTTTGACTGATCAGGAGCTGGGCAGTGGGATATGTGACACAATGCTAGAAGCTTCTGTTAGCAGAGTCAAGGGTTGATGGCAGGGTGAGACCACTGACCGCCTTTATTGCCTGCATGGGAGCTTGTTCTCAAATGAGTCTGATGCTTCCAGGTCACAGGTGTGCTAAAAAGAAAGGGACAAATTTTGCTGGGTATAATCAGTAAGATCTCCACAAACAGAAGGTCTTGTTTCATGAACGCCCACTTGACACAGCCTGATGGCAGTAAGTAGCTTAGCAAGCCCAAAGACATGATTTCCAAGGCAGGTCCCTCAGCTGTGCGGTTCTGTCAGGAGGCAAGGTCTGCACAGCAGGTGCAGAGCATTGTGCAGGCCCTGGAAAATGACCAAGAAGGGAGAGAGAACTCAGCCCTATAGGGGCTGAGGGTGAATGTGGCAGTTTTGTGTTGGCAAGCAGCTAAGGCAGGATGAGCACAGGGCAGCCATCGCATAGGCAGGGCCTACACTGGGCCTGGGGACAGCGCGCAGGCCAGGGCCTCAGGGGATGGCACACCTGCAGCCCAGGGAGCAGGCATGGGGTCTGGGCAGAGCAGGGCAGTCTGTGCTGGGACAGTCAGAGCTGGTGGTGCCCTTAGGGCCCTGACGATTAGCATCATGTAATCAAAAAATTCTCCTTCCAATTTTGGAGTCTGCTTTTGTGCTTCTTTTGTGAATGAAACACCGTCACAAGGGGCTTCAAAAACGCCCATCAGTGAAATGAAAGCTAATCACAGCATCAAGGGGAACTAGCGTGCACAACCATCATGTGGTTCAGTCTGCCCTTAAGCTTGCGGTTCTCCTGATCAAGTTGGTGGAGGCTAAAAATACATTGATTCATTTATTTATTTTTATTATCTGTTAAGGTAAGGAGTAAGCCTATAAGACTAACTCAGGGGCATATGAAAGAAGTTTTGAGGGCTTTTTTGGTGGCTCTCAGAACCATTTTGGGGAGATTTCACCCATTTCGGGAGGGAGATTTTCTTCCTTTTCCACTGTACCTAGAGGGTGTATTTTGTGAGCTTAACCCAGCAGACTTCATGTGTGTGGGCAGGGAAGGAAGGATAAATTCACCCACGCTACCCCGCCCCCAAAAAAATGCTGGCGGTATTGAGAGCAGCACATTGCCTCTGAGGTAGGCAGATGCCAGCTCCACACAGGCACAGACAATACGCCCTGACACTCAACAACTCCCTCAGTCACCCTACTCTGTCTGGTGTCCTAAAATGTCAAATAAGCAGGTTTCATTAGCACTAACTCCTTTGAATAAAATTATTTTGAACTAGCACTTTGCAATAACACAGTAAGGCACTGGAAGTAAGTAATTTCTGCCTTCCAGCTGGTAAACAGCTCTTCATATTATGGTTTTGGTGTTTTGTTGTTTTTAGTTTTTTTTTTTTTCCTTATTATTTATTTTATTATTTTTATGGTGTTCCTTTGCTTGTGATTGAGTGACATCCTAATGAGCAACAGATACTTTACCATGTGTGCTGCACAGCATGAAGCTTTACAGAGCCTGGAGACACATGAGGAAATACCTAGGCATTTCTATTGTGAATGGTTATAGAGCAGCAGATGGGTAAATCAGCACTGCAGTATTCTTTTAATAACATCATAATACATTTATTGTACTATTTATCGTACTTGAAGAAGCAGGGGATTATCTTCATAGGCTACTGTTATGATTTTTTTCCATTATTTAATGATCTATTCTATGCCTCTGTAAAAAGTGCAGCATTTCTCTTTATTTGAGAAAGCTCTGGATATGTGTACCATGATTTCTATAGCTTTCACATCACATAAACATTTTCTGCCTATAATGTATGTTTTTTGATGGAGAAAGGAAAAACAGCACGCTTCTTGTCAATGCCTCTGTGCAGCGCGCTTCTGGTTCCATACCATGTAGATAAACATGTTGGCCTTCTCAGTATTTGTACTCCTGGAGCAGTGGCTGCTGAGGTTAACATGTTGCTGGTGGTCTTTGTGTGTCTACAACTATCTGTGTCTGGGGCTTTCCTAGCAACCACAGCATCTCTCAGATATGTTTCAGAGATTGGTTGGTTGTTTTTTTACCTGGGTCCTCAGTCTCTTCCTGCTTGGGATGGGCCAAATAACCCACCAGATAAGAGTTCATACTACAAAACATTAAGCTGATTTTTACATTTCCCAAACATCTGGTATTCTGTTGCTGGTCAGAGCAATGGAAGTGAAACAAAGACATAAGAAGAAAACAAACAAAATACAGTTTTCCAAAACCCAGAGTGAAATATAAAGGAGGAAAAAAAAAAAAAAAAAAAAAGAATCTAGTCACAGACATGAAGAAAGCCTAAAACTAATCTGTAGTTTCAGTAAGTGGTAAGAAATTCAATAAAGAAGCAGCAATGTGAAATTCATCTAACCACATTCTTAATAGATGTATAAAATTAGGGGGTGGAAATGTAAAATATCTGATTAGATGTTTCTTGAAATAATATTTCCAAAAATAAAATCCAAGTTGGTGTGCCAGAAAGAAGCACAAAGCTTGTGGTACATGATGTGCCATTTTTTGGCAAAGTATCTTCTTGTAATACTGGGCCTAATCTTGTTGGAAAACTACATGCAGTTACTGTCAGATTTCATTTCATCCCAAACTGCATTTGAGGGGTTTCTTTGGCTTCACTGAATTTACTGTAACTAAAATTACAGTAAACCCAGCTAACTAAATCTAGTAACTAAAGTTACAGTAAGTCCAGCAACGATGGCAGAACCTGCACAGAAAGTCTGTGAAGCCATAGTTAGCTTGCACAAGATATGCATGCACAATTTTGGCCTGTACACTAAATTCAGTGTGTTGGATTGGATTTACCTCTTAGGTGCTACTGCTTTGCGCAGAACAACTTTGCACAGAAATTAAAACAAGCACTACAAGTATGGCAATGAGTCACACCATGCCTTTACAAGACTTCTTTTCCTTTGTTCTAATACAGTCAGGAGGACACATTAATGCCTGCTGATGTATGACAATAAAAATAAGTAACATGCTAAACCTAGTAGATACTCATCCAATCTTCTAAGTCACAGACCATCTGAAGCTGATGACGGTCTTTCCAAGGTTTTCCAAGTGTTTGGATTCTGACCAATGTAACGATCACAAGATTAAATTTACCAGCTGCTAATTCTTTTTATATGCACCTAAGAAACAGTTGGAGCAAGTACTTTCCAAATTCAGTAACTGTTCTTCCACCCTCACCACTTTTTTACAGAAACACAGGAAATGTTACAGTAGCTTAGACCACCTGACCATGGAGTCCTGTCCTGTAGCTTCAGAGAAGGAAGCAGAAAATAAGGAATTATGTCAGTATCAAATGCTCCTTCCCTATGAATATCCCCCAACCCTCACTGTTCAGAAACTAGTTTATGACCTGAAGGCTTTATATCCCATGAAAAATGTATCAGTCAGAGAGACCTGATGCTTACATGGATACACCACAATATCTGGAGCTCATGGGAGGTTACCGGTTACCATGTACAATTCTTATTGCATTATCTCTCAGGTGAATAACACCTGGAGCATCTCTGTTGCACTGGAAAACATCCATATTTCTGCAGCAAACATATGAAGATAAGCAGCTCCACTGCAGAAATCTCAACAGTACCAAACTGGATATCCCAGACTCCCCTTCTTTGCATGTAGGAGCCTACCACAAACTTGTTTTTCTTCTCTTCAAACAATGTCAATAGAAATTGCTCTGAATTGATTTGCTCCCCCAGCAGCTTTCAGGGAAGAACAAAACTATCTGAGCTAACACTTCTGCCTACCCTGCTTCCAGCTGAGCTCATCCTTTTTAAAGACCACAGGAAATTCCTATGTTAAGGTGCTTTATAAATCGGCTTGTATATTGAATTCAATGACCTGTTTCTGTGAAATTGCCAGAATGAACAGAAAGTTAACATTATTAAATGGGGTTTTTCTCTCTTTCTCTCTTAGGATGGATTTATAGACTTCTTGGAGTTCATAGCTGCAATAAATTTGGTTATACGAGGGAAAATTGACCAAAAATTGAAATGGTATTTTAAGCTATATGACGCTGATGGAAATGGATGTATTGACAAAAAAGAACTATTAAGCATATTCACGGTAAGCAAATTATGACCAATAATAATTGTATTTGGTGTAGCACATTATCTCTGAAATAGTAGTTTATCACATGTTGTATTTTACCTAATGCTTTACAGTCATAAAATCAGAGCTGTTCTGCCTAGTGACACTCTTGTCATTAGTTTCTTGCTTACTGAAATAAACATATCTAAGCAGTGTTTTACTTTAAACCATAGTTCTCTATATAAACTGCTTTACTGAAAGTGAAAAACAGTAGGAACAGTAGAAACATTATTGAGATAAACTGTATAAGAAGGCAGGGTAGAACTGAAGTAGCATAATGAATAAAACAACTGTTTGCAAGCATTTGTGCCAGTTTGTTGTGGAAAAATGGCTTCCCAAACTGAACTTGCCGCACAAAAAAAATATATAGATGTCATCAAAATATTCAAATATTTTCATTCTATTTGAAAGGCTTTTAGATTTGTTTACTACAAATGCCATTACTTGCTTTTTTAAATTAACATGGGGAAAGTTAATTTTATCATTAAATCCTGCACTGACATTTTGATACAAATATTGTCGATAATTATATTTTTTTCTGAAAATGGGCCTATTTCAAACCCACAAACCAAAGCAGTGTAATTCTTTCTGCACAATGATTTCCATATTTTTCAACTTGCTCTGGTGAGCTAATATTTTGCACTTCAGTAGCTGCTTTCAACCAAAAGATATTATAGGGTTCCTTGTAAATATGAATGACTTCTAATACTTCTTTCTAAATTTACAGAACTTGTTACAGATCAAGGTTTTGCTGCAGGGAGCATAAAATCTATATAGGGATTTAATGTCATAATAAACAAGGAAAGTAGTTTTCCAAGATTCTGTCTTGCTGCTGGTGCCTGGCTAGTCATTGTTAGAGACTTTCAAGAGCTGCTGCCTCAAATGAAAGGAACCAGAGCTAGGTTAGCCACGTGGTCAAACAAATTAAGTTGATGTATCTCCTTCTAAAGAATGGCTTTCTAAATGCAGAAAGAGAGGCTGCACAGCCTCAATTTCTCCTCATCTAAGACTAATGCCATCTTTCTGTTGTTTCTATTCTCCATCATTTTCTACTTGAAGGCATTGATGCAGCTGCCTTTGTCTTGGACTCTGTCCAAAAAGAGAATTAAAAACATTTTAATGTAAAGATTTCTTCTTTAGCTTAACTGGTTTTAAAACTTCCACTTCTCTTTTGGAGTAAGAGAACTTTAACTTAAACCTGTACAAGTCATCCGACTTAGGTTAGATGAAAATAGGTGGACTCTAAACAAAAATAAAAATACTGGCTCACAGCCAGTAAGGGCTCTAATTATACTGAGCATCAGTAATCAAGGGTTTATCCAAAAAGATATATCAGATCTGAGACATTAACATAAATCAGATAAGTCCTATTAAAACTTCATCTGTCCCTACAGCTATACAAGCTTTGGACCAGCAGATCATTTTAAGCCACCAAAATTCTTGCCAGAGTGCCAGGCACCCTGTCAGTGCTTTTTTAACAGCCCAGATAATTTATTTTATTATTTAGGGGGATTTTGTGGTACTCAGTGATTCAAGTACTTCAGGAAGCACTGCCTTCCTCTTAGTGCTGCAACAAATTTAACTGTGATGGTGGTACAACCTTCTGAAGGCTTCATAGGGGTCAGGCATATACAATACCAAAGGTATGCATAGTATGAATGAGTTTTATACCTATATTTTGTAAAATTCTTGCTGCCTTTCAGAACTCTGTGCAAAATATGGTAAAGATAGTGATGATTAGGAATTCTGCATTAGTGGTGAATGTGTTTAGCTTGCATTTTTATTCTATATAATGAGTTCTAAAATAGTATCTAAAATAATATGGTGAATTATCTTACACAACACCGTTGGTCTCATGATAATTAGATGTAAAAAAAATAAAATAAAAAAAAGCCTACAGCGTGCCCATTATATAACATAAATGGATGTTTATACATAGATATCTATCTATTTTCTCAGGCACTAATTGTGATATTGATTCTGAGTCCAACTATGTAAACACATGCTTGTTGGATATGGGCTGATGGTTATTAATATACAGGCTCCTTCTTTATTGGCCAGAATGATCACCATAATGCAAAAATGATTGTCTCGGTGAATGGGACACAATTTTGCAAAGGTATTCATTTATACCTTTACTCCAAATATTGGATACCTTTGCCACAGAAAAAGCAGAAAGGAGATTACTTTTCTTAAGTTCTTTGGAGGACAAGTAAGTTCTGCCAACTTTCAGGACTGCTGGTCTAACTTTATTTGTGATTACTAAGTTAAACATTTTTTAATAGAAAAATGACTTAGGCTTTCTCATCATGTGCTTTCAGCTGTGAAAAATAATACTATATTTAAATCACACAGAGCATAGGGCACTCTTTCAACACACAGAACTCTCTAGGGTGAGATAAAAATGCTGGAGTGGAATCTAAAGTGTATTGCAGAACAGAGGTGCCACATGGTTTCAGAAGACCTTCAGAGATATGTAAATGAGGTCTGTAATCTTCAGGCGGTGTTATGTTAATTAAATTTCCAATCCTCATTACTGAAGATTTACTTGAAATAGCTATTTATTTAGCGATTTTGAAAGGGTTGGTGAACTAAAGAGCTGCATCCCAATTACTGCGGTTGCCAGTGTATTGTTTTCACAGCTTGAAGGAAAAAAGTCTGAAAGAACTTTTTGCGTTTCTGTCTTCAGGCTATCCAGGCTATTAACGGACACACCAACATGTCCGCTGAAGAATTCACAAACATGGTATTTCAGAAGATAGATGTGAACAATGATGGTAAGGATCTAGGTTTTCTTGGTCATGGCAGGGGTTTTTCCCCATGAGAGAGTGTAGGGTAAGGAGGGGAGTTGAGCACACTAATGAAGAACTGACTGTTTTAGATGAACTGAAAACCTGTCTGCTTCCTTACTTATACTTATCCTAATTTACAGTGAGGTGTAAATCAACTGCCTCTATTAAACTGGCACAGGAATTATCTGCAATAGTGGCTAAAACACAAAGGTCTTACACTGTTCATCCAAAATGACAGTGCTTTGGTTGCACAGCGAAATTAAGGCATTTTTTCAGTAGATTCCCAATGGCTTAATCTACCTGAACTGAATACAAAAACCAACTAAGATGCATGGTTGCACATGCCCTATCATGTCTGAAAGGTTGGACAGCGTAGTGCATGTCTCTTGATGTCTGAATGTTAACACATGTTAAGACACATGCTATTGTTTTTTCTCAAGAGAACTAGATTAAGCCATTTGGATTTACAATTGGAAACTAAGACTTCAGTTCACTGCGTTAGAATTACTTCTAATAAAAAGCTTGTCACACATTTAATGTCTTCCCTCCTATTCCTAACCATGAAAATGCTCCTTCTACCGGCAACCACTGTAGTAATTGACAAATTAGAAATGATAGGAAAGCATTGCAGAGCAAGATCAGATCCCAGCCAAGAATTTGTGCCTTTTTGTTTGTTCTTTTTTTTTTTTTTTTTTTGAGGTCTCATTTGGTGTATTAAAGTTATTTTTAAGGAAGCTGTTTGCAATATATAATCAGAATATAAATAGTGATCTTGTGATACATATGAATAACTGATAGAACATTTTTCCCACCTGTTTGGTCCATTTTGGGGCAAATTACAGACTCCAAACAACATAGTCATATTCTAGAATGTAACCCCAATACTATGATAATTTTTATTTTGACCCCTGCTTTGACCATATGTTTACTTCCAAGTAATAGTTGTATCTGAGCTAGACCATCAGCTAAAAAATAACTTGTGTCTTCAATATTAGCAATGAGATACCAGAACATGAATTATTCAGAATCTTCTTCTTCATAATACTCCAATTTCAAACTGTTTTCCATAACTAGATACTTTTTTAAATAGCTGCAAAGCAGCAGGACTAACTCAGCCTGAGAAATGGGACACATTTTTCTAAGTTTATCTTAAGCTATGCTACCTCCTTGTAGCTGCTTATTAAAAATAAAATAAAATAAATAAATAAAAGTAAATAGACAAATAAGTTGTGATGGCCTTCCTCACATTAAAGTACAAGAAATAATCTCATGGCAGCAGGGAGCAATCCCTAAAACAAATCTCCTGATGGCCTTGCAATTTATTTTCATTCCCTGAAGGAAATTTCAGGCTCATCACAGTCCCAGTGAGCCTGGACATGCTAGCATAACTTCATTTTGCTGGTAACTGCAGTGTTCTTTGTGCACTTGCATTCTGGTATTGTTAGTTTGAAATATATAGCCCTGGGATCAAAAGAGGAAAGTCAAGACCAGCTGAAGGGAATGGACAGACCATGAAACAGACAGTCCAGTTCTGACGACTGAGACCTGCATAAGCAGGAAGGCAATGCAGCAGGTCCCTCTGATGAGTCCAGGAACCCTACTCATACATTCCAGTTAGTGAAAGGTGACAAAGAGGGGAGGAGATGGGGAGTAAGAGGAATTTCTGGGACAGGGGAAAGATCTGAAGAAGTGAGTGGATGAGTAGCAAAGCAGAAGGATGCAGACAAGTGTGCAGAGACAGCTCCTTTTGGCTCTGCTCCTGGGATTATATGAGGGCACTGGGGTTGACAGGGGAGGAGTGACCACCCTCAGGACATCAACCACTGGAGAGGGTCTTACTCCTCTCACTACAGCCTAAGAGCAAGGTCTTGTGTCAGAGGGGCTCTTTTCACTTAGTGTGTATGTGAGCCTGCTCACAGTGCAGTGGGGACCATATGACAAAAGAGGAAGCAGCCTTTATTGCTGATGGGTCATTTTCAAATTCTTCACATGATGATCATTTTTGGTTTTCAATCACATTAAGCTTCCAAAATTCCCATGAACAGAAACCAAAACAGAAACAAAACAAACAAAAAATAAAAAAACTGCAGGGACCACTTAAATGTGAAAATAGCTAAAATTAATCTACCTTAAGCATTTGCCAGAAGTGTACGTGATTTAAATTGCTGGGCCCCAAAATACAGGGGCCCTAAGTCATCCAGCAGGTTTCTTTTTGCCTGGCCTCTTTCAATTTCTTATTTCAGTAAAAATATCAATCATTTTTATTATTTTAATAAAAAAAAAAAAAAAAAAAAAAAAAACATAAGAGGAAAGAATCACTCTTCCTCTTAAACCAAGGCCTGTTTCCCCTCTCAAATAAAAACAATATCACTGGAATAATTTCTAGCCAGAGAATCGTGTACACTCCAGTGTACCTTGCCAGCAGACAGATGCCTAGGACTGGTCTTTGCCTTCGCTGCCAGGGAAGTAAGCAGGAGAAGAAGAATGTTAAATGGTATTCCTGTTCCTGCAAAAAGGAGGTTGTCTTGCAATTTCCAAAGTATTGCCTGATTTTGGAATGAGTCCAAAAAAAATCACACACTCCCAACAAATCTTAAAAATCATGACCATTTCAGTTGCTTAGAAGAATTTCTCTAATCAAACCACTTAACTGACTTTTTTTCATCATCTTATCCTGGCTCTAAATAATCCTTGTAGTCAACACAGGGTATATGCTTGGTAATCCTCAGCAAATCATCCCTTAATCTCTGTTAAATCCACCTATAACATAAACTTCAGTTAGGTTGGTAAGTATAGCTCCATGCAGCTAAACTATGCCAGAATGAACCCTTCATTAGAGCCCTTTTCCCCACACATCTGTCATCAAAGATGCTAAGCACTATAGTTGTCTTAGACTTCTGTGAAAGTGGTGTTTGATCTGTTTTAACAAAGAAAAGTGAATCTGAGTTCCAAGATCTGATGCAAAATGGGAAAACATATGAAAATACTCTTCCTGCACTTGCATATCAGCAAAGAAGTACAGGGAATCTTCTTAGGGGATGCAACCTGGCATGAATGGCCTTGTGTTAGGTTGAGAGTGATTGCTGCATTCCTTGATTCCTAAGGAGTATCTGATTTCCTTTTAGGGGAACTGACTTTAGAAGAGTTTATCAGTGGTGTGGAAAGAGACGAGGACCTAATGGAATTGATTACAAAAAGTTTTGACCTTTCCAACGTACTCAAAGTCATACAGAGCGGCAGGCGGCACAGCATCTGAAGGATTCAATGATGGATGTGGCATCTGTTGTCATTGTTTCAAGGAAGATAATATTTGATATATTCAGAGAGCTTGATGTTGTCAAAACCAGCCCAGACAATACCAATCACTCAGCTCCAAGAATAATTCTCCCTTGGAATTTTCACTCTTGACTCCACATCTCTCCTCTTCTGTATTCTGTCTCTCACTAAGGACTGCAGCAGCTACAGAACACAAACCTTTGCCCACATATAATAGAAAAGATGTTTGGCGCAGTACAAATAACTTGTTTGTTTTCTATGAACACTGCTAAGAATAATCAATAAAACAGCGACAACATCACAAAATGCAACCTTTCCAGAAAGCAGAGAACTAATTAATTTATTCTTTTAAATACAGGTTCTTTAACCTGCTATCTAAAATGTGGCAATAAGCATTTAGGTAGGATTGGCTCCTATTAGGGCCAATTAAGAACAAAGCCTGGCTTGTATTAACTTAACATTTGATCTAATCAGTGCTCAAAATCGGAGTAGATTTTCTGGGAAACACCTCAGTCAGCTCAATATTCCAGAGATGTGCATCCTCTTTAACAAACCATCTAAGACTCTTGGTATCATTACATCTGTAAATTAAAATAACATGATGTTTTGATGTTTTTCACAAGGTTCAGCTACTGTTCTTTCAAATTAACTTTTATAGAAGCACTGGGATGAAATTTTGTTATCTTTGTAGAGTAGCATTAGAAGTTCAAAGAATTTTTAAAACAAATAATTTCGTAAACACTGGAACGAATATCACCTGGTTGCACAGAGATGTGTCCTTTGATTTGTGACTGCTGGCGTCTGCCAAACAGACTGTTTAACAGCTGAATTCTTCCTGCCTTCCCCTGACAGGGAGTACTATGGTATTTTTGTCCTGCCCAGATACCTGGGCGATAGCTTTTAGCAATTTAGTCTCTTTGAGACTTCTACCTTCTTTCAAACTGGGTTGCAATCATCTCTGAATGTGGTAGCTGTTAGGTGTACAGAGAGACATTCACAGATGGCATGATCACAGATGTCTCATTTTCTTAGGAAACCAAGCTAAAAACAACTCAACATTACTTTCTAACAAACAAGATTAATTCTTTGAGCTGAAATGTAACTGCACGAATTGTCTGAAAAGGGAAAATCATAGCTTTCTCCGGTTCTGTTGGGATGGATTCTCTCTCAAGTCTGCAACCAGTTCTATCAAATCACTACGTTATGTTGGAAGAGTAAGTTCTCCTTGGCTGGCAGTGCCCTGAAGGCAACACACTAATACTAGATGCTGTTAGAAACATCAGCTTAACACAAAATCATTTGTGCATGGGTAGATGCAGCTTGAAGGAAACACTTATTAAGACTTAAGTATGAAAAACTTTTTCTTTTTTTCTTTTTTCTTTTTTTTTTTCCTAAGTCACTACAAATCTGTGTCCATTTGCACAGAAATGTGCTCCATCATCTGCAATTATTATCCCAGGTTCTGGTTTGATCAATGGAATATACTAAAAGTATGCAAGAAGCATCACTTGACATTATAAACAGTTCTGACATTATAGTTCTGACATCTGAATCTTTTATATCCTTTCTCAAAAAAGAGAATGATGTATGAGATTACTGTTGGGTTCGAACTTTAAGTTCTTGTATTTATTCATCATTGACACATTAATATCTCACTGTCAGTATCAGTTTTCTCACACCTAGACTTCAGAAAATCACTTTTCTTTATCTACTGTTTTGTATTTAGATTCTGTGAGGATGGTGGTCTTCAGCACTGGCTCTAAAATATTTAAAATACAGTGGTCCAATCTAAGCAACTTGGGTATACAGAAACAGCTGTGTTTTGGATTGTTGCTTTTAAAATAATGAAGTTTCTGACTTTGAAACGTGACTACTGTCTACATATATTGCTCTCTCTCTCTCTCTCTCTCTCTCTCAATAAACAGATTGTAAAAGAGAGTATTTCCATCTAAATTTGCCTAATTTTTCTGTGTAACTGTAATTATACAATGGGAATTACCAAATCAAGGGGAGTGCTGTTTTGTATTAAAAAATAATGTATGTAAGGAAGTTCTTAGTTCTTAGTCTCTTTTTTGTGTGGGTGTGAAACTAAATTTTAAAGGAATACCTGACATGCTCACTTCATACACTTCAGTATAAAATTATTTAGCAGAAACCTACATAATTAAGAAAAAGTACCTTTTCTGTTTAATGTAAACATTGTGGCACATTTCTTAAAATATATACCTACAATAATTCCACACATTCTGGGGGCTGTTCACAAGATTCCATTTAGTTTTGTGTAAGTTTCCTGTAATGACTTAAGCACAATTCAATATACAGGTGCTTGAGATAAATGCAATGCGGTTACAATTTTCTACTGATCTCAGTCTTTTAAACTTGTCAGGTGTTCATTGAGTGTATCAGAAAAATCAGGTGGCACATGCAAAAACTGTCTAATCTGACTCCCCAAAGTTTTGTTCTGAAACACCTGAAACTGCAGCTCATCACAGCACAGGTGCTTTGTAGTAAAGAAGAAATATTGTAAGCTGACCTGTCTGTTCAAATGCTTATTGCTGATTTAATAGACAGCAGAAAAGGAAAAAGCAAGCCAAATGTTAGCTCACATTACATTTACCCCTTAGTAAATATGTAAGTGGTTAAGGGGTAGTGATGAGCCACTGATCTTTTGCTACAAAACCCTGCATGGGAGGAAAAAAAAAAAGAGACAAAAGAAAAAAACAACCCACGTTATAGCATATGCTCTCAAGAAATGTCTTTGTCAACAAGACTGATGCAGATGCCAGCTGTGAAAGTCTGGAGAAGCTGGGCTGCCTATATCATCATCACAGGGGGTAGGTTTTAGTTAGGATAAATGCGTCCTGAGAATAGCTAATCGTTTTGTCACCGTATTCACCTTGGAAAGAACCACAGGTTTCAAATTCACTCTGTGCAGCTGGGTGAGCCTAGCCAATCAACAGGGTAATTGGTAGTTTCTCTTCTAATATAAGCTCTTTTACTGTTAAGAAATCCTTTTGACCTTATGCTCTTTTTATTGCATCCAAACAACTAAAGGTAATTAGTATGACAGTTCTCTTTTTCTAACAATTCATAATTGTCCTAACATTATCTCCTTTTCTATTCTGGTAGCTTAATATGCTAGAAAAATAAATAGGCACTTTTTCTTCTGAGAATCTGGGAATTCAAAGCGACAAGAAAATTACCTTTTCTTATAGATATGAAATTGCTTAAGCATTAACAGGCATGATTAAACCTTATGCCTAGTTATGCATCCCTGACAAAGTGGGAGGAAAGCTTCCCGTGGTGTGGAAAAGATATCATAGCTGCATTTAATTTTTGACCTTATGTCAGATTAGCTGTATCATGTAGAGCATAATGGTTAAATATTCAAGCTTCGGGTTCCCTGTGTGTTAGGACATATGTCCACTTGAAAAAACTGGCTCAATATATACAAAAAGTCTTCAGGGGTTATAGAAGCTACTAAGGAATTTAAGGAGGGATTTTAAAACATCATTTTTAAACGTTCTATTAAATATAGAATAAATATTCCAAAAGTTGGAAACACATAGCTTTACACTGTACTTTTTTGACAGGCCTTTATTAGAAAGCTGAGGGAGAAAGTAGCTGAACGACATGTTTTTTAACGTGGCAAAATGTAGCTTCTGGATGGAACAGGCTCTATTCTCTAGTCCCTGCCCAACTGTTTGCATCATTAACATTTCTACACTAATAATAAAGCTTTGGTGAACACTTGCTTTGGTCTCCAGTGACCTGACAACTGATCTAAAGATTACGAAAGGAGCCATGGTTTGGCAGGTATGTGTAGCAGGCAGGGACCCTTTTACTTCTACAGTTTGACTGGGACACTGAGCAGAAGACAAACCTCTGGCTTGTGACTCTGAAGACAGAAGGATGGACTTGAAAAATGATGTTATGCACTCATTTTCGTCTAAAACAGCCATGTGAGAGAAGGTACAGCCGTCAAAGGTAACTTATTTGACAAAGAATTTTTTTCTAAGTGTTTTCCTGTATCTCCACTTAGTTATTATTTCCCCTTTCTCTGCAGTAGAGCTGAGAGAGAATTTAAGACTCTTAACTACAGAGTTGTTACCATGCCTATAATCAAAACTGTAATGAAATACTATCTTTTGAGTTGTAAAATCATCAAATTCAATTGCTTCCAGTTTGAAGTTCTAGTTATTTAAATAAGGTCTGAACTAAACTATCACTATGTCCCTCACAAAATACTGAAGAGGCTGGGAGGGCAGAAGGGAAGGAGGCACAGAACATCCTACAAGACCATGGTGAAAACAAGCAGTGGAGGAAAGCTGAAGAGGTAGAAAAAGCAGACGGCAGCAGGCCCCGTGAAGGAACATCACGCTGTCATAACCTTGTCCCATAAGGAGCATGCTGTAGAGGAAAAGCCAAATATTAAAGTATGGAAAAGACTCAGGCTGTGAAGATTCATGTTCATGTTTTATTTGTTCAGTGCTTCAGACCCTGCCATTCATGGACCTCATCATGCATGAGGCCGAGTGGGTCGGGATGAGGCCCATTTCCAGCACTTTCTTGCCCTCTGTTTTTTGTTGTTTTAGTTTTTGACAGCACTTTCATGTGCCCCCAGCCTCCTCCCCCAGGTCCTTTCACTGTGACAACCCCCGACAAGGTGCTCTGCCTCCCCCTCAGTGGAAAAGCCAGCTGCCATCTTCACCATGGGCGTGCTGAAACAGCAAACCACAGCTGCTATATACAACAGGCAAAATGTGAAGTGCAGAGGCAGCTTCTGAACTAGGCCGAATTTCCAGTTCACCCAAACTGTTGGTGTGATGTGGTAAAAGGCCAATATTTAAACACATTAAGTGCCATTTCTTGTACAGGAGAAGCCTTTTTTCTTCAGCCAGCTTTTCTTAGGGCTCCCCCTGGGTGGCAGGGCCTGGTTGTGAGGTCCTGCCCTACCACACACTGTCAGGGAGCAGCCTGCAGGCAAAACCATGCACAATAAAATAAACCTTTCTGCTGGATTCAGCAGAAACAGTCAAAGAATTAATGACTGGAGAACGGAATGTGAAATGGCCACCAAAGTTCCTGTCCTTTCCAGTCATTCTCCAGCTAGCCCATGGGGTTGTGGTCCTGGGGTCCCAGAGGAGGGGGCTGTCTACTGGCACCACTGAAAGTGTCACCTGTCCACCAGCACAGAGTTTTCAGATACCATGCCATTCCTCTCCAGTATTCTTCAAGAAGCCATTCCTTTTCTATAAGTAAAGCTAAAGAAAATAAAATAAAATGCTATCAGCACACCAAGTGCCTTGGAACTGTCCATTATAAAAACATTTGCTGTTTTGCCAGCATAAAAGCGTAGATGCATTTTTCATAACTGCTAACTGTCTAAAGCTGATTTCTATTTATCTATTTACTATTTGTGAGTTCAGATGTAATAAATCTTACTATTGAAATGCCAGAAATAAAGACATTACTGGCTGTTTTAAGCATTGGTATTGTTATGTGGTGGAGTTGTACAGCCCACAAGTTCTGCAGTAAGGCTTTACCCTTCTTCTGGTATCAGCAAGGCACAGTTTTTCTGTCAGCACTGCATTTCCCCCTGTGCTCAGCGGTTAAATCACATCTGTGGTGAGCAAGCCAGCCACAAGAGCAGTGAAGTAGGATGTACTTAGGCCTGGTGAGGTCGCACCTCGAGTGCTGTGTTCAGCTTTGGGCCCCTCACTACAAGAAGGACACTGAGGCCCTGGAGCATGTCCAGAGAAGGTCTATGAAGCTGGTCAAGGGCCTGGACCACAAGTTCTGTGAGCCTGGACCACAAGTTCTGTGAGGAGCAGCTGAGGGAACTGGGGTTGTTTAGTCTGGAGACAGGAGGCTCAGGTGAGACCTTATTGTTCTCTACAACTACCTGAAAGGAAGTTGTGGGAATTGGGGTTGGCTTATTCTCTCAGATAACTAGTGATAGGACTAGAGAGAAAGGCCTCAAGTTGTGCCAGGGCAGGTTTATGTTGGAAATTAGGAGACATTTCTTTTCAGGAAGAGTAGTCAGGCATTGGAATGGGTTGCCCAGGGAGCTGGTGGTGTCACTGTCCCTGGGGGTGTTGAAGGAGAGGTTGGATGTGGTGCTTAGGGATAAGGTTTGGTGGGTGACATAGGTAGTAGGTTGATGGTTGGCCAGATGATGATGAAGGTCTTTTCCAACGTTAATGATTCTATGATTCTACACTTAACAACTTGGTTAATTCTATAAATGCTCAGTGTAGCTCAGTTTAAACAGAAGGTAAATAGTATTTCATTTGAGCTGGGATTTGTCATGCCTTGCTGCCCTAACGAAATTAAAAAACCTTACCAAAATGCACCATTTGAAGGAAGAACCCAAATGAGGTAATATGTTCTGCCCTGTATACAACAGTCTCCTGCTAAAAAGTCAAACCAAATTTGCCTTCTGAGACAGTCTAACATTCAGAAATAATCAGATTAGTAATGTCACAAACAGGGTTTTGAAACAGTGATAATTTGCACTAGCGTTTTTTTCTGCCTGTATTTGAATTAAGTATTTGTTGCACTTTATTTCTTAGATACCAAAGGAATTAACCACTCAGGATGTCTTATCTTTCTTCAAAGAGGAGGTCCAACAGCCCAGCAAAACAGATTTACCTTTTTTCATTCTTCTTTAGATGATTTTAATTAGTTGTCCAAGTTATCAGGGTGCCAGCAAGTATGTTTGTTTAACACAGAGTAGAATTTTGCACGCTGTGGGAAACTGATTATTACGAAGCACATTAACTTCTTTTCCCAGGTCACTAAGCACCTTCTGAATGGCAATGATACTCAAACATTGCTTTTCACAACTCAAACTGGTAAAATATCGACGGAGAAAATGCTTGGTATTCCATTCTCCTTTCCCATCAGGCATCTAGTCTTCTGGCTTTTTGAATATAGTAATTTGACCATAGTAATTACAGATCTCTTAAACTCTACCTTTCTTGGAAAAGCTAAAGTATGCTCAGAATGCTAAATGAATGCAGACTTATGGAGCCTTTGTGGTCCTATGAAAGTCAATGATCCCATTGATTGCAAACTGGAACAGAAATTCTTCAAATAAAATAAAGATACATAAAATTCTTGATTTATTCTGAATCTTATTAACCTTTTATGCAGCACAGTGTTTCTATGGGCTACTGCAGACAGGTGTAGGGAAAGAATGAAATAAGTATTCTGGGAATACTTAAATATATATATATGTGTATATATATATATATCAGTGCCATGATTATTTTCCTGTTAAAAGCAATTAAATATTTATGGAAAGAACTGGCACTTTGTGTGTTTCCACAGGAACTAATCTGCTATACAGCTTTAGGCACAGCTTTTGATTCTTAGCATACATCCACACATTCCTTCTACCTTTGTCCACAATGCAATAAGAATTGGGGGAGGGTTGTTTTTTAAAGGGGGAGTGGGGTTGGTTGTTTTTTGGTCTGGGTTTTTTATTTTCTTTTTTTGCATTGGCAGTGTACCTCTGGGACATAGTTTTAATAATTTTGGACAATATAGGAGGAGTTGATGCATTTCCTCCTTTTATTTAAATTACATGTATTTGACAATCTCCTTCTGTCCTGCAGGATTTCAAAACCTCTCAAATTTAAAACACAGCTCACTTTTAAAAAACTGCTCATACTTCGAGGAAAAAGTTGATCAATTGTAATTTTTTTTTTTTTTATTGCTCTTGCATTGTCCCTTTCATATGCTAAAGGTTCGCTATGGCAAAAGAGGGTCTTGAATTAGTTTTTAATTAGGTCAGTCTTTCCGATGATATCCTCTTCACCAGCTCAGCCTCTAATGGTGATGTCAGCTAGCAAACAACTTCTGGTGATGATCATAATAATTCAGTGATCTTCTAACTAATGAAATGACTTCAAACAACATTCTGTAATAGTAAACATCAAACAGCTCACAAAACACAAACGATAATTTGTGACCAGAACTACCTACCTACTATTCTAAGCAGAGTATTTCTTCAGTTTTCCAAGAAAGTTTAGGCTCTTCTCTAGGACTTCAAAGTGCAAAAACAAATGGAAAACAAATACATGAAAAATCCAAGCTTCCTAGTTATCAGTCTTTTTTTCCAAAGCATCCAAACTGGTGAGATTCCTGAGCATCTAAGCTAAGAGCTGACTTTCCCAGGACAGTGGAAAGAGAAAGCACTTGTGTCCATAGGGTAGAGCATCAATATTACTGTCTAAAGAAGTTGATATGAGCAATCAAACAAAAGAAAGGCATAATGCTGCTCTGAAAAGAAAAAGGGAGGCTCCAGAAATGATGTGTTCTGCCTGCCAGGGTTAGTGAATGCCTCTGGAGAACACAATTATAAATCTTAATTTGGCATTTCCTCATAGGTTTTGATCGTTTCAGAATACACATTTGTGCCCATTCAGATTTAGGATGTGCTCTGCTGTCAGCTTCTCTGCCTCCTGTCTCAAAAAGTGCCAAATGCTGCCAGGTGTCTGAATAGAAGCCAAATGCACAAAACAGCCAAGAAGCTGCTCCCAAGACTGAAGGTAAGTGCTGATCAATGATAGAAGAGAGCTCGTAGTGAATGGGGAGGTGTAAGAGATGGCCATAAGTGCATGCCCTGCAGGTACACAAGCTAGGGGGAAATAGTACAACAAATAATCAATACAGTTGCTTCAGCTGGCAGAGAAGTCCTCAAAGCATAGCCTCCTGACAGCCCCCAGAGTTTTTGATGACAGTGACGATGGCAATGTATGTTTGTGATGTGGCCGTCTGCTGCTAGTAGGAATGTAAATTTTGTATGACATAAGCAAGTCAGATATGAATAGAGCATGCCAGCTTGTTTGTCCCTGTCTTTATCCTGTTGCCACAGTTTCAGTCTGCTTGTGGCTTATTTTTTTTTCCCCATATATTCATTCTGCTTTCCTCTATTTACCCAAAGTACTACTGGTAGCTCAAGGGAGATGGAGTCAAACCCTGGCAGGAAGCAGGAGAGGACAGAAAGCTGGCTTTCTGGCATCTGGGGAGTAGCATCTTGCTGGAGAAAACTGTTTACCCACAGATGTGCTACTCTTGCTGCTTATTTTGATTTCTTTGATTTCTGCTTTGCATTGACATTCAAGGCGCACTCAGAAGACGAACTTTCCTGTTTATTGCAAAGAGATAATAAAGTATCCTTTCATATATATCTAAAACAGATATCTGGAAATGCGAGCCGCAGAGCAAAGAGGCCTTGTGACACTATTCCCATGGCAAGGCTCTGCATATCGGACTGAAGAAACACTTCCCATATTGGGATAATTTGCAGTAAAAATTGCCACAGATGGTGTTAGTTAGCATTTGTGGAGTTTATGAGATTAGTATTTGGCGACAGATCTATCTCCACATGTTTTTATGATACCAAAATGAGTGCAAAGTTAGAAAAGCCTGAATGAAGGCAAATGTTTTGTAAAGGACCCTTTTCTTGAAATTAACATTACTATAAGCTTTTTCAGTTGTATGGTCACCAGATACAAATCCAGCTCTCATTTCCACTCTTTTAGAGTAATTACTTTTAGTAATCTTAATCTGTATCTGTACAGGATTCCTAATCATTGTATGTTCTCCCACATGCTGCTGATCTGTTTATGATATCACCAAAGGCCTTTAAGACATTTAAGCAGGAGACAGAAACTTTGTTTAACAGCTCCTGTGTTCCTTCCCAGCACCTACGATCTTTCCATTTATTTTTTTTTAAGGAGAGGTGACACTAGGAAACACTGTCCTGGCTTGTGTAACAGGTGCTCAGTTGGAGCTAGTGGTACTCTGGTACAAATCTAGGAGTGTTAGATGACAGAGGACATGAGTGAAAGCACAGGGTGCCTCAGGACACAGCAGCTGTTTAAAACCCCTTGTCACTTGACTGTTTCCTTCCCAGATAAACTGGGAGAGGAATGAGTCTATATCTTCCTGATTTTTTTTTTCCAAGCAAAAGAAATGTAGTTCTTACTCATGTCTTGAGAAAAGAGCCTCCAAGCATCCCCACTTGAACCATCTCTTGAGGGTTCAAGGAAGTTTTCCAGGCTTTCCCTGTTCCTCTTGGCCCTGCTCCTATTTTTACCCATCTCCACACAGGCTACCACTACCAATGTGCAACAATTTTTTTTTTTTTTTTTTCTGCCGTAGCACTTTGCTACCAAGTCTTTATCCATCCTCATCATTTTTTTTTTTTTCTGCAACCCAGTCTTCCAGCCACCTTCACGCAGATCTTGTCTTAATTTTAAAGCCATCTTCATGTATGAAATATCTTCACAATTGCTTGAAGAGATCCCACAGAAGAAGGCAGGGGGCGAGGAAGAGGAAGATCAGAAATTCAGAATCCCACACACCATTGCAACTGGCCTTTCTACTTCTAAAGTGATAAGCCACCCAAAGAAAACTGAAGGCTTCGTGTCTAGATGGTTTAACTCTTCCATGTTCGTAGCCATGAATTTTTACCGGCTTGTAGCAGAGGAAGGACCCTCACAAACGTACAGCTTATTTTGGGTAGGATAGAAGGCAATTTTACAACCTGTGAGAGTCACCCAACTCTAGCTTAGCTACACCAAAACCCTTGACCATACAGTAGTGTGCTCGAGAGCTCCTGGGGGCAAAAGGGGGGTGCTCGTGCCCTGCGCAGCATTACCTTCCTTGCTGCTGTTACAATTGCAGTTGTTTGGAAGCTGCTGAGCTACTGCTGCCCCTGCTATGCTCACATCTCTGCTTGCAGGACAGAGCTGGTGAGAGATGACTTCCATAAAGTTTGCCACAACTGTACAAGAAGCAGAGAGCTGAAAAAGGAGGAGGGGAAATAAGTGCTGAGGTACGGCTCTGTTTTCTTTTTGTTCTCCACAGCAGCAAGTCTAGCTCAGAAAGGTGTGAACCTTCATAACTGCAGCCCAGCAAAACCATTTCCTGTTTTCTCCTGATGAGCACCAACTTCTTCTGTGCTCTTAAACCACATAACGCTTCTTTATCCAGACTCCACAGCAATGCTTGTATCAAAGTATGCTGTTCTGAAAACGCCCTTTTACTCTCTGCATACTGTAGTTCTCTCAAGCAATTGCAAATGTTAATGAGCAATTTTCTTATAAGGATATGTCCACATCATTTTAATGCAACTAATCTTTTCCAGCTGAGGAACAGCTATAATTTCATCTGGTTCAAGTGACCAGGCATATGCTCTTGAATGATGCAGACCAAAGATTTATTTCGACCAGTTCAAAAATACCTTGTGGGCTAACACTTGTTTGCCCAGCTCTTTGTTGAACGATTGCAAATGAGAAACAAATTCAAAAAATCACAGCTTGTTTATGCATAATTTGTATGCTTGCAGTCGAAAGGGCTATGTATCTCAGCTAAATCATTTGCAATGAATTCTACCGTTCAGTACAGATGCAGAGCATTGGAACTTACAGAACATTATGGAAATGTATCTTCCATCCTCAGGAGATGTGACAATTTTAATTCCTGGCACTGAAGGCAGGCTTGAATGAGAATATGATTAAACTTTTATAACTGCTTGATGTTTTCTTGGCTCAATCAATATTCTTTTCAATAAGCCCTTGGCCTGTTTCAGAAGCACTGCCAATATTTGTTGTTGAGTAAATGTGGCTTTATTTTTCACTCCCGCTGATGTGATCAACAGAATGACATTGATGACAATGGGTGCTGTGTTCAAACATTTTAAAACAATTTAATCTGCCTACACAGGACACAGGTTAGGTAGCCATACTGATTACAGCACATGTTTTGCTGGCCTGTGTTACAGACAAGTATGCTTTGATATCGCCTCCAATGCATCTGATCGTGATCATTCATCTGTGCAAGCAAGCAGGAATGGACTGGGTCATGCAGACTGGTCACTTCCTTCCCTTCAAAGCAAGGCCTAAAGGCATGTGGCAGACAGTCATGCATTCTTCAAGAGGACTGGCACACTGGGGACAGACCCAGAGCCTTCCATCCTGATGTTTGTGAGAGCACTCAGGGGAGTTACCTACAATTAGTTAGATGTCAATACTGTCAAGCAATAGGATGTTGAACTAGAATTTAGGACATGCTGACAGCCTACTGACCAATATGCCAGCATCGCATGCATAACTTCGGGCAAATCACTTGGTTCTGTACCTCAGGTTTTCTATCTATCAAACAAGGATAGGAATTCTTACTGTATTTTTGAAACAGTTTGAAATTTATGTAGGAGAACCATGATGTGACTGTTGAGTGGTGGCGTTCATTCAGCACATTGATGACACTCAATTCTTTGCCAATACAGGCAGGAGATACTTCTACAAAATGCTAGAGAGTGAAGGATTTGGAGCAAAAGTCAATCCAGTTAGTTTTAGTTGATACTGAGAAATTTACTCTTTCTATTTTTGAACAAACAGTAGTATCAAATACTTGTTTAAATATTAAAAGTGGGTGTTTTGAGCCTGCAAATTTTAATATTGGCTCTAAAACTCTGCTTTCATAAGTACCATTTATTATACCACTATATTTCTGATGTTTGCATAATGATAAAAGGACCTCAAAACTTGAATGCACAGACGGAAATATAAGCTAATAGCCTTGAATATGTCAGTGTGCTATATAGTGGCCTTTGAGGACTGTCACGATAACCCTTTTTACATTACAGAGCTAATGTTTTAGTCCTAAATTTTCAGGACCCCTTAGTACAGAAGAGAGCTTTATACAATTACTGATGTGAATTTCTCTAAAAATGTATATTTTTGTGTCCAGTTGTTATTATTTAAGTGTTCCTTTGTATAAATTTATGTATGCTCCTAAAACAAGAAAGGGGGAGTAGGGGTGTGACCCCCAGGAAAAGACAGATAAAGTACGCTATGTTCTTAAATTTGTTAAATCCATGGACAGAGGAAGGTCCTTGCAGCTATCCGTGCAGGAGAAAAGGTGACAGACAGATCTAGGAGACAGATCTGGGAGAAATTAAGTTAAAGAAAGAGCACAAGTCATGGTAAAAATAATAATAATAATAAATATTGCAGCACCGATCATTGGGAAGGGCCCTACACTCTAATAACTTGGGGGCCCGAAGTTGTGCTTGTGTTTTAACAGAAGCCGGTCCTAGATGGGTGTCAGCACCATGGGTCCGGCCGGCAGTCTCATCATCTGCCTTAACAGCACCCTCCTCTGCGGTTTGGACTCCAGCTCAAACAAAAAACAGCGTCTGGGAGGGTCCCGCTGGCATATGCAGGACCCACAAACAAGGACTTCAGGAGTTGGAGGGGCTGCCAGAGCACTCAGTGCCTGCCTCTCCCAGGGATGTGTTTACAAAGTCTGTTAAAGATAGAATTAGTATGCCTGGTAGTTCTTCTCTGTCTTTTAGTTTGTGTTAATCATGCTTTCTTAATTTGTGTTAATCGCTCTTTTTTATATAAAGAAGGGGGAGATGGAGTGTGGCCATGGGGGTCGACAAGCCCCATGGTTGGTGGTAACATCAGATTCTTAACGATGAGGCCATCAGGAATGTAAGGAGTTTAGAGGAGGGAACAAAGAGGGGTGATTCAGGAGATGCCTTGCCGTCTTGGCTTGCTTGTTCTTCAGCCGTTGGGGCATGGAATGGTGCTAAAAATATTATTAGAACACTTAACACCTAGATATGGGATAATCCAGTACATCGATTCTGATCGGGGCACACACTTAACTTCTAAAATGATACAATTATTATGTCAATCATTAGGTATTCAGTGGGAACACCACACTCCGTGGCACCCACAAAGCTTGGGGGAAGTAGAAAGAATGAATCAAACAATAAAACAACAATTGGCTAAGTTAATGATCGAGACACAAATGCCCTGGACGAAATGCACTTTTGGCGCTTTTAAACATTAGAACTAAACCACACAGGGAGACTGGATTGTCACCATATGAAATGTTATATGGCATGCCTTATTCTCAGGGGATGCCCCTAGGGAACAATGTAGTTGATGATCATAGTATCCAGATAATTACCATTGGTAGAAGATTAAAAGAGCTAAGAGAAATTGGGATGATGGGTCAAACACCACCTTTAGGATTTGCAATTCACCAGTTAAAACCGGGAAATAGGGTTCCAATAGAAACATGGAAAGAAGAAAGCTTATCTCCCTTCTGGGAAGGACCCTTTCTTGTTTTATTAACTACAGAAACAGCTGTGAGAACTGCTGAAAAAGGATGGACATATGTCGCGAGTAAAAGGTCCAGTGGAAGAGTGGAAAGTAACATCTGAACCAAGAAAAACTAAAGGATCAGACAGACTTGAAGAAGCCTTCATCAAAGAGTATAAGCTAAGTTGCTGTGGGAATTTTATTGTAATTACTCCTTTATTGTAATTACTCCAAATTTATTGTAATTACTCCTGTAAAATTAGTAAACAGAGAAACTCCTGAATAGATACCTATTAAGGGAAGAGATTTATCAATAACAGGGATCAGGTAAGCATTATCCCCTGAAGGTAACAGTAGGCTATCTGCAGTGTACACCCCTTTAAGATTAGGGAAGAGAGCAAAACCGGATAGGGAACTGTTGCTGCGGCTTGGAAGGCCTGCCAAGGGCTGCAACCCCTTCGGGCTGTGACTGCCGATCACCATGGCCCTTACCGGACCTCTTCTAGTCCTACTTGGGGTGAGTTTCTTGTCCCAAGCTATGGCCAACAACTGAAGTCAATGTATAGTAACTACTAGAAAAGGATGGTTGAGCTCCCAAACATTGGTGTATCATACTGTCTATGACTGTAAAGGCCAGAAAATAGGAAGCTGCATTTTTTAACCTAATTCAGCATGCTCTATGCAGAGGTGTCAGGACCATAAGCTATGGTCCAAAAGAACTCCCTTATCAGTATTGGGTAGAAATGAAGACGGATTCGAAAGTAGGCAAATTAATTGGAACAAGTGAAGTTGTAACTACCCTGAATGCCTCAGTGTCGATAACCTTCAATGCCTGTGATATTATAGATGAAGACCCATGTACTGATTGTGAAAGCCTGAGTTGGAGATATTATAGTAACCAGCCCAAGTGTATTTGTCCTAGAAAGGGTGGAACAGTGGCTTCTACATGTTACACTGATTGGATAAGAGATGATCCGTTGGCCAGGAGTTACCATTACTGTGGACCCTCAAATTGGGGTTGTGCTTGTTGGAGTATGGATCCCAGTTGGGGATGGCTTCAGCAATGTGCGGGAATGGGATTAGAAGCCAAGACTGAAAACGGAAAAGCTTCCCCAATTGTATAGACTGGACTTGTAACCCTGTCAATATAACCCTTTATAATTTAGAACACTGGAAACCGCGTGCAAAAATGGGACTTAAAATATATGGAAAAGGACAAGACCAGGTGCAATTATCAAAATTGAAATCAAAGAAAGGGCAAGAGAGTCAGTGCAACATAGACTGTTATTCAACTCATTCTATCAAGAAGTGGAAACAGGAGTAAAATATGAAATACCCACAGTTGCTAAAAATCTATTTGTAAATCTAGCTGAAAATACTGCTAAATCACTGAACGTAAAGAATTGTTATGTTTGTGGTGGAACAAATCAAGGTGAACAATGGCCATGGGAGGCCATGGAGAGCAACACAAGCAATTCCCAAGTATGGAAAACAGTGGGAAAGGGTAATAGGAAACAACAGCGGGTGCTCCAAACAAATAGAATTGGAGGAGTTGTTGGCAAAATCTAAAAAGCGAAGGAAGACCAGTAGGTTACCTACGGAATGTAACTCAAAATAGCAGGGATAAATGGGGAAGCCCACTGGAAATAAATAATCAATTTAGAAATTGGACTAATTGAACAAACATACCAAATGGTTGCCCAACACCTGAAGGATATTATTGGATTTGTGGCAAACTAGCTTATGCATATTTGCCAGAAAATTGGACTGGTCCTGTGTATTAGGAACTATAAGACCCAGTTTTTTTCCTGTAACCCATAAATTGGGGAGAGCGATTAGGAGTCCCAGCGTATACCGAAGCTGATGAGCTAAGAGAAAGGCACCATAAATGAAGCTTACAAAGGGAATTGGAACGATGACGAATAGCCTCCTGAGAGAATCATAGCCTACTATGATCCAGCTACATGAGCAGAAGACGGATCCTGGGGCTATAGGACCCCAATATATATGCTTAATAGAATGATTAAGTTGCAAGCTGTAGTAGAAATAGTTGTGAATAAAACCGGAGATGCACTTGGATTAACTGCAAAACAAAATACCAAGATGAAAACTGCTTTGTAGCTTTGTATCAAAATCACTTAGCTTTGGATTGTTTGCTAGCACAAGAAGAAGGAGTCTGTGGAAAATTTAACCTTAGTAATTGCTGTTTAGAGACTGATGATGAAGGAAAAGCTGTTAATGAACTTGTAAAAAGAAATGAGAAAAAAAAAAAAAAAGCACATGTCCCAGTTCAAACTTGGAATGAAATCAATTTAAGAGAATTAGGGGGGGGACTTTATGGGCTGTGGTTGGCTTACTAGAAACAGGATAGTTGTATTGGAAATATGTGGAGGGCTGTTAATAATTCCATGTTTAATACACTGTTTTACCAGATTAATACACTCGGTTATACAAGGAATGCAAATATCTGTGGTACCTGTTGACCCAGAACCAGGGGAAGGGAAAACCCATTCCCTGATGATAGTAAGAACAAAAGAAGATCCAAAATTGGTACCAATTCAGCAAGTATTGACTCGATTGGAAAAGAAAACACGAATCAATGCCATGAAAAAAGGAAACGGGGGATTGTGAATGTGTTAATTTGATTTGTGTCAGTATGGAACAATGCTAGGGCCTCATGATGAAATATAACCTTCTAAGAAAAACAGAGTGATTAGCGTACATAGTTCTAGTATCATGCAAAGGAAGGGTCCAGCAATTTGTGTAAATAGGTTTGAAGGGTGAACATTAAGACTCGGGTCTGGGAGGTAAGAGAACCAAGGAGTTTTTAGGAAACTGCTGACTTTTAAATGAGACGCTGCGCAAGCCTCTGATATCCGGCAAAGAGATCACCAAATAAGGAGAACGGGGGAGTTGAAGGACGACCAAAGGACAAAGCCTGAGAGGAAGACTACGAACCTTCAGCATGAGTGACCCCCGGAGAGACCACCAGAGACTGATACGTACAGGAGAGGGTTTGTATTCCAGAACTAATTATAATAACCCTGCCTTTTCTAGGAGTAGTGATGAATATGTGTTAGTCTAGGAGCATAAAAAGCAGCCACCTGATGTAATAGGTGTGCGTCTTGGTGGAGCAGAGACTCCCAGCGCACCCAGCGCTGTTTGCTTGCCTATATTCGCTTAATAAATTACAAACTTTAATTTGGATCCTATTTGGGACTCAGTCATTTATCACAGCCCATTACTGTCTTTGGGAGCTCAGCAAATTGCTTGGCTCGATGGGTAAGATTTTTGATGACTTCCTGATGGCCAAGTGTTGGTTTGGCAGTGATGTTTTTATACTATATATGTAAAAAAAGTTATAGACTGCTTGGGTGTGTTTATGGTTTGAAACCAGTTGACTCTTTTAACTGAGACACTCATGTGAGGACTGCCTTACGTAAAGGAACTGATTTCTGACTCTGGACAGAGTTGTGAGTATGGGGGAGTACAATACCGTGTCTGTCCTACATCTGCAAGAGCAGGGAAGGCACAGACATGTGAAGGCACAGAAGTACCCCGTGCTTTCCTGGGATGCTCACTCTGTCTTTCCCACAGGCTAGCTTTTCTCCCCGCCTACAGCTATTTCCCTGCTCCACCACCCCGTGGTTTTGCATGGCCTCCTCACGCCTTGTTATATTGACTGACTTGACACAAGCTGAGCTTTGTAAGGGTTTCTGGAAAGGAGTAGTTATTTTATGCCTACATACTTCCCTGTACAAAGAGTGAGAGCAGCATGTAATCCTAACAAAATATACTGAAGAGAGATGAGTTTGCCATTTAAATAGTCAATGTAATGTTTTGGCTATATCTGAAGATCAACATTTACAGAGAATAATGTGTAAATTCCTTTTTATATGGTTCTTCAGAGGTTGCTTCCAGAAAATGATTTACTACTCCAGATGCCTAAATAGTAAAAGATATTGACTGACTGGAGGGAGTTCAGAGCAGCATAGTAAAAACAATCATTTAGCACAGATGTTTTGACTTATTAAAAAAAAAAAAAAAAAGATTAAAGGGATAAAATACAGCTTGAGATGAGGCTAACTGATGAGCTAGAAAGAACGTAGCTGTCCTGAAATATGAGTGATGTAAACACCATGAATAAAACAATTACACATGGCAATGCATCACAGGGTAAGCAATGGCACATACAACTCTATCCTACCAATTATTCTTCTCTAAGCCAAACGTAATTAAAGAGAAGTTGAGGTTAAATCTTCTGTCAACCATTTCTTTGCAGACATAACTCAATAGAATGGCAGAAGACAGGATGAAGTTCTATCTCTTCACAGGGACCAAAAAAAAATTCTTGAAATGTCTGGGTTTCTGGATCATATTAAATAGCAATATTCTCTCTTATAGCAAGAAAAAAAAAAGACACAATGTTCAATGTTTATTTAATCACAAGATTAAAAAGATGCTGGCTGTCTTCATACCACAGGAAATTTCCTGCTGATATCAGTACGCCCCTCCCCTGTTGCAGAACAAGAGTGAGAACGTATTTAAAAGTAAAGTATCATAAGTCTGGGTGCATACTGACTGCAGGACTGGGACGTTTTCGTTTCTCTGCTGGTACTGTCCAAGACTCATGTCTCCTCACAGCACATAGCACAATTATATCTCTACAGCCCAGCCACCCCCACTCAGATGAGAATTGCAAAACACATTTCCCAATACTAAGCTTATTTATGATTTCAGAAATAGCTTTAACGAGTTGTTAAATATCGCTATTGGAGTAGAACCTAAGACAAGGATGTTGTTATGGTAAGTGCTGTGTTAATGCAAGACGAATGGGTACTCCCTGTTCATTTACAATCTCAATAATTAAGCAAGGCATGGCAAGCAACAGATGCATAAGGAAATACAGAGGAACACTAAGAACAAGATTCCCAACTTCATGGTCATGCAAGACAAATGTCAGCCACTCTGTTTCTTATAGGGAGCTTAACAAACAAAGTTTTAACACTGTTCTTTCTTGGTTCCCTTCACTTGCTTGATTACAGGTTAATACACTACATTGCTTTGTATTCTGCATAAACACATCCCCTGACATTAGGCATTACCTAATATTTGTTGACTTTGATTCTTAAGATTTAAATTCATTTGGAATTTTTTTGTTACTCCTTGGCTGGACAGGATGATCTTGGGGGTCTTTTCCAACCTTAATGATTCTATGATTTCTATGATTCTAAAGGATAGGTTCTCACATCCCCCGATGAGGGGATAGATTTGCAGAAGCTCTCTGTGCTTTCTTGTGCCATTCACTTTGATTTAAGCTATGCTTTGACGATTTAAAGCTTTATACAAACTTAGTAAGACTTAAAAACAGTACCTACTCAGAACAAATCAGATTCTCTGCATCTCAGATTAAGTTGCCAAAACCAGTGGACACTCAATACTTTGACCCAAGTCATAGAATCATAAAGGTTGGAAAAGACCTTCAAGATCATCTGGTCCAACCATCAACCTACTACTACCAATGTCACCCACCAAACCATGTCCCTAAGCACCACGTCCATTAACTCCTTCAACACCCCCAGGGACGGTGACACCACCAGCTCCCTGGGCAACCCATTCCAATGCCTGACTACTCTTCCTGAAAAGAAATGTCTCCTAATTTCCAACATAAACCTCCCATAGCGCAACTTGAGGCCATTCTCTCTAGTCCTATCACTAGCTATCTGAGAGAATAAGCCAACCCCAATTCCCACAACTTCCTTTCAGGTAGTTGTAGGTCTCACCTGAGCCTCCTCTCTCCAGACTAAACAATCCCAGTTCCCTCAGCTGCTCCTCACAGAACTTGTGGTCCAGGCCCTTGACCAGCTTCATAGACCTTCTCTGGACATGCTCCAGGGCCTCAGTGTCCTTCTTGTAGTGAGGGGCCCAAAGCTGAACACAGCACTCGAGGTGCGACCTCACCAGGTCTAAGTACATCCTACTTCACTGCTCTTGTGGCTGGCTTGCTCACCACAGATGTGATTTAACTGCTGAGCACAGGGGGAAATGCAGTGCTGACAGAAAAACTGTGCCTTGCTGATACCAGAAGAAGGGTAAAGCCTTACTGCAGAACTTGTGGGCTGTACAACTCCACCACATAACAATACCAATGCTTAAAACAGCCAGTAATGTCTTTATTTCTGGCATTTCAATAGTAAGATTTATTACATCTGAACTCACAAATAGTAAATAGATAAATAGAAATCAGCTTTAGACAGTTAGCAGTTATGAAAAATGCATCTACGCTTTTATGTTGGCAAAAGAGCAAATGTTTTTATAATGGACAGTTCCAAGGCATTTGGTGTGCTGATAGTATTTTATTTTATTTTCTTTAGCTTTACTTATAGAAAAGGAATGGCTTCTTGAAGAATACTGGAGAGGAATGGCATGGTATCTGAAAACTCTGTGCTGGTGGACAGGTGACACTTTCAGTGGTGCCAGTAGACAGCCCCCTCCTCTGGGACCTCAGGACCACAACCCCATGGGCTAGCTGGAGAATGACTGGAAAGGACAGGAACTTTGGTGGCCATTTCACATTCCGTTCTCCAGTCATTAATTCTTTGACTGTTTCTGCTGAATCCAGCAGAAAGGTTTATTTTATTGTGCATGGTTTTGCCTGCAGGCTGCTCCCTGACAGTGTGTGGTAGGGCAGGACCTCACAACCAGGCCCTGCCACCCAGGGGGAGCCCTAACAAAAGCTGGCTGAAGAAAAAAGGCTTCTCCTGTACAAGAAATGGCACTTAATGTGTTTAAATATTGGCCTTTTACCACATCACACCAACAGTTTGGGTGAACTGGAAATTTGGCCTAGCTCAGAAGCTGCCTTTGCACTTCACATTTTCCCTATCGCGCGCCCTAGCACAAGCAGGGGTGCTGACAGGGACATTCAAGCTTGGAGTATCAACAACCTTGATATATCAAGAACACAATTGCAGTGGCTAGACTTTAGCTACGACACAAGTAGATGGGGGGATTCAATTTCTTAAGAAACAAGTGGTGCAACAAGTGATAAGCCAATGTGGAATCAGCACATCCCCAGAGGAGTCACACCCAGGTAGAAGCCAGGAGGATTTCTCCAGTGCTCTGCAGGGAGGTGAGCTTTTATGCTTTAAGCTTTCCTTCGGCAAGACACAGCTAAGGGCAAACATGTTTTGCCTGTTGCGTATAGGAGCTGTGGTTTGCCATTTCAGCATGCCCATGGTGAAGTTGGCAGCTGGCTTTTCCACCGAGGGGCACGCAGAGCGTCCTGTTGGGGGTTGTTACAGTGTAAGGACCCGGGCGAGGAGGCTGGGGGAGCGTGCAAGTACTCTGTAAAACTTAAACGGCAAAAAACAACAGGGAAAGAAAGTGCTGAAAACGTGGCCCCGCTCAGCCCGGGGCACTGCGAGGCCCGCTGAAGGGAAGGGCTGTGCAGTGCCTCGAGTAGCCAGGCGCTTCCTGTCGCCGGAGGGCGGGCGGGTGGTGCAGCCCGCAGCTGACGCCGCAGCCAATGGGAGCTCCCGGTGGGTCTCTGTTGCTAGGTAGAACAGCGACTGTTTGGCCGTTGTCAGCCGTGAGCGCAGTGCCCAATGGTAGGATTTTGAGCCGTGTTGACGCGACCGCGGGCGGGCGCTCGGCATCCTTGTCACCCAATCAAAGCCAGGAGGGCAGGGCGCTGCGCGCTCCGATAGGCTGATGGCCGGGACTGACGTGATCGAGACCCAATGGAAGACGAGAAACCGTGAGGGCGGCGCGCAATTCGAATCGGTGTGTGTCGGAGTGGGGGTGTCTCGGTTCCGCGCCATGGTTGGTGACCTGGACGAGGGGCTGCGCTACAGCAATGACCGCTTCGTCGCCTCCATCAACCGCATCGTGGAGCAGGTGAAGCCTCCCCTTCCCGGCCGGCACTGGGGCCCCCTGTAGGGCCGTCACCGGGAGATGGGTGCTGTCATGGGGCGTCCCCAGCTGTCACGGGGCTGTTCTCACCCAGCCTGGGTGTTGGGGTACCGGGACGGGTGGGTGTGCTGCGTGCCTGCTTCCAGTTCCTTAACAGCGAGCCCACAAGAAACCCTGAAACAGACTGACCTGACCACTTCAAAAATGTTGAACCTCCATCTTGTCAGTGGCTGCCTTATGGCCTGAAACTGAATTACTTACACACGTGCTTCATATATAGATATATTTGTTTACCTAGTGTTTCATATATATATATTTGTTTTTCTTGGAATACCTGTTTCCAGATTGCTGGCTCCCAGCTGATGGCAATAACACAGCACACTGACAGTTTCATGTCTCGCTTGAAACAAAGTTCAGTAAAATTCCTTCTAAAAGCCTTGTTAACTATTTATTCTAATCTTAAACACTTATTTTTATGTAGTATAATCACCCTTTTGAAGATGATTATCTTGTTTCCATGGAAACCCTCACTTTTGATACCCCTGATGGTAAGAACCTCTTTAAACTATGCAACCTGTTTAGACTTAACGAAGCATACTGCGTATTACACAACTGCAGGCGGTTACATAACGTGAGATTTCACCAAATACCGGATGTTTTGTGCTCAGGTGTGGTATTTCATCTGTAAACTTTGCTTAGAAATACTTGGAGGGATGGTTCACATGCACCTTTTTAGTCCATCGTGTGCTCTGTTTTAGACAATGGAAAAGAATTAGTAGCAAAGTACAGGAAAACAATGGGTAATGTTTGAATAACTTGGAATGAAAGAATCAAAGTGGAGAAGGATGAGAGGAAACAAAGGAACAGAGCTAATAGCAGAAAGCTGATATGCATGATTAGATTCTGTAGTTTCAGGTCTGCTTAGCATTCTGAAGGCTGCTGCGAAGTGATAGATTTCTAGCACGTCAGGTGTTATCAAATGTCAGGGTGGAATGGGTAGATAGTGTCTTCTTTAATTTTTCATTGAATGTTCACGTGGTTAGCATAAATCTATAATGTATTACAACTTATTTTCTCAAAGAAAATAATATTTTTTAATCTTCATAATATCTGGACTGTTAATACCCTTTGGGTTTTAGCAATGTGTTGTTAGATTCATTTGATTCTTTTTAACTTTTTTTAACCAGCTTCTCCATTATGACTTGAAATTACCATGTTATCTTGTTTTCCTGTAATTTTTTGTTTCAACAATTGGATTGGAGTTTATATAGTAAAAAACATTAACAAATCTAAATAATGTGTTCTTTCTATGTGCTACTCGGTATAGATAAATAGTGTTATGAGAAAATCTGTTTAAATAAGCATCTCTTGTTATTTATAGGACCAAAACAATGGGGGGAAGTATCCAACATAAGTCTTAAAAAATGGAAGAAGAGACTACTTAAGGTATCTAATATAGTCCTATTATGCAGTCAAAATATCGTATTTTTTTTTCTGTATTTCATATAGGAATAGATTCTAATCTTGCTGTGCCATATAATACTTGCAGGAGGTATTAATGAAGTCAGTAACTACCTTAAAATAGGGTTTTAGGATAGGTTGCATAAGAACATCAGATGAGACAGATAGAAATAGATCATGTGTTTATTACTGGTTAATGCCACCTGGAAAAGTATTTCCCATATGTAGTGCTGTGGCCTGTTTATTTTATGCTCTTTTTTTAAGTATTCACGTTAAACAAGAAGTCGCTTCTTAATCTGTTTCCTAAACTCCTTCATAAGCGCATAACGGAGAATTTGGTCAAAAGCACCATGTTTCTCAATAATTGTATAAAGTCTCCTAGCTGCTCTGTTCCCTATGTTACCTGCCAAAAAAGTAAAGCTGAGTAGTGTGCCTTACTAGTTAACACAGAAGCTGTTCTGAACCCCTTGGTGTGAGGAGTGAAATTCAGTCTTGGGGTGTAAGTGGATTTAATGGAGGCAAATGTAGCTGTATTTCTCTCCTTTTGAGCTTCTGGGATTATCTTGCGCATCATCTACTAAGCGTTGCAACAAGTGGCTGCACAACTTTACAGTAAAAATCCATTAAGGACTGTAGGAAGAATTCTGTCATAGCCTCTTAGGTGTGTCATGTTAACTACAGCTTATGTTATTGTAGTGCTTTTAACAGCAACAGCATGGCAAGAATTGAATGATCAGGTATGTTTTACCAAGTATTTGTTACTTTGCTAGTCAGGCCATGCAAAAGCTGAAAGAAACGGAATGGTTATTTACGAAGTGACAACTTGTAAGATATACCAAAGAAAATAAATGCTTCAGTTAAAGTAAACTTGTTATTTCTAAGATTCTTCTGATGTTTTCTTTTTTTTTTTCTCTGTTTATAATTGCAGTGTCATACAAGAAGACAAAAGAATACAGGTAAAGTGTTTTAAAAAAGCAAGTGCTATAAATTATCCAAAAGAGTCTTGACTTCATAGAAAATATCAAGTTTTTATGTCAAATTCCTTAGGATACTCACTAGTTTTAAAAAACCAACAACGAACAAATAAAAAAGAAACACATCAGCACTTAGGTTCATAAGGATTCCAAAATGTAGCTAAAAATGTTTAAAATTAATAATTTATAATTGATGTTGCTATCATCACAACTTGATTTTAAAAATCTCCCCATATCAGGTGTACAGGCAGTTTTCTTTCTTGTATTTTAAACTTTTGACAGATGTTCTTTGAATCTGAAAATCCCACCCTGAGTTACCTCGGTGTACATACGGAAGAGTTTATAATTTGCTAGCTTTTTGAAAATAGCTAAACAAGTAGACATACACAAAAATATGTGCTGAAAGAATCTTGTGAAGCTGCATGGTGAGTGATCACAAATATAGCAGATTGTTCTGTACACTGAATGAATTGGGCTACCTGCAGAAAAGTAGATGTTTAATTAGAGATCAAGTGTTATGATGGAAATTAAATCAAGATTGCACACCAAGCATAATTCTGATACTACTTAATCTTCAAATTAAGTAGTTATGCTTCTCCCTTTTCCTTTGTTCTGAAAAGGAGCTGTATGTTCCAACAAAATAAATGTCTTCTTACTAGGATAAATGATGGGGGAGACATTATGATATATAGTGCAGTGAAAGTATGTAGGGCTTTGTTTTTTTAAGATTTTAAGGATTTTTTTTTTCAATCTGTTGTTTGTTTTATCATATTCAGCCGAGAGGCTTTTATGCTGAATATTTGGAGACAAAACAAAACACAATGTGTGCCCTCTACAATCCTACCAGAAATCTGTCTGTACGGGGTTTGTATATATACTTTGAATCAGCCTACAGAATTTAAATGTTGAGCTGGGAAATAAGGTCCGAAATAATATTCAGATGGTCCAGACCTTTGAAATTTTTAGTAAATGGTTCTGACTGATGGTTCTGACTAGCTAGTCATTTTCTTACTACAGTCTCAGAAAGCAAGAGCGTCTAGCAGGTAGTTTTTTAAAAGATACAGTACCTGAATTCTTCAAGAGGTAATATTTTTTTTTTGTCTATTTTTTTTTAGTCTTCATTGTTGACCTAAGGTGTGAATGGCATAGAAATTCTTAATAGAGCACTTTACCTCTCGGGGGATTCTTAGTGCCACATAGGCTAGATATAATTAATTCTAAATTTAGTGTTCTGCATTATAGATGAGGTAGAGGACCAGAAGATTTGATATTCTAAATATTTTGAACAGCTTTCAGTACAACTCAGCAGTCTTTAATATTTAGTTATGTTTTAGTTATCATAGAGAAGAAACATTGAAATATTGAAGGTGGAGAAATAACACTGGTGTTAGCAGTGGTTGGTATAAGGAAACACCTCTTCTTACAGATTATTTATATATGCATATTTCTATATGCTATGAGAGAATCTCATCAATTTTGTTCTATTTATGCAAACCATGTCTTGCACTGATCTTTCTATTTCAACACAAAAGTACGTGCTGTAAGCATTTGAGTTGGCTCATTGTGGTTGGTGTTAGTAGAAGTATCACCAACAAGTTCTGGCTATGGGTTATTGAAACTAGCATGAACAGTTTACCCCATCTTGTTCTGTATTCCTAGATTTTCCTGTCAATGTATTTTCAAATAAGTAAATGTTAACAGTGAACATACAAAGCATCTTTGCAGTACCCAAACATTTATGATGCCCCCTCTGCCCTTTTAGTATTCTTATTGTTGTTTCTTCAGATCATAATTCTGAATTTTGCTAGACTACTTTTTACATCTCAGATAAACTGCCTGGTAGCCCTATGAAATTGTACTTGGTCACATGACAATGCTTTGAGTGGTTTTTATACGTCCTGAGTATGGGGGAGCCGTTTATGTTAAATTTCAACATTAAAAAAGTAATATTTTGGAAATGTATTATTGACATAAAATTCTTTCTTTCCTTGAGCAGAAAACTTCGTGAAACAAAACACACTCTGTGGTGTTTCATAGTTCTTGCTCAGCAGGGATTTTAATGAGATGTTATCGTGTTATCATGATTTTCTACGTTCCTAGCTCAGAAACATCAGAAAAATGCTTTATGCAGCTTTTAAAAATATATTGCTAAAATATTACGAAGAATGCTTTGCTGTAGTTTATATTTGCAAAATAGTGAAGCTCTATTTCTTGTCCCATTATTTTTTGCACTGAATAGTGTTTTGGCTAACTGGACTGAGTCAGAAAAAGAAAAAATGGAGGAATTAAAGGACAAAAGAGAACCCCTATGTTAAATACATTAGAAAAGCTATCGAAATGTAAATAAAAGAAAGCCCTGACAGATGTTTCTTAGAGATTATGGAGTTGCTCTTAATGGGTTAGATTTCTAGAGGCAGGTTAGGTATAGTTGTTCCTGCATTAGAAGGGAAGAAGGAGTAGATGGCATGTTTCGGTTCCTCTCCATACACTTGAAGCTTTTAGGAAACGGGAAATCTTTAGATATCTGCTTAACACTATTAAATAAATTGAAGTATTTACAGAAGTGAATAATATCCATGTGCTTTGGTTAGATAATAGATATATCTCATTACCACTTAGGAATCACAAAATCACAGAATAGTCTAGGTTAGAAGAGGCCTCCAAGATCCTGAGTCCAACCTCTGACCTAATGCTAACAAGTCCTCCACTAAACCGTATCCCTAAGCTCTACATCTAGATGTCTTTTAAAGACCTCCAGGGATGGTGACTCCACCACTTTCCTGGGCAGCCTATTCCAATGCCTAACAACCCTTTCAGTAAAGAAGTTTTTTCCTAATATCCAGCCTAAACCTCCCCTGGCGCAACTTTAGCCCATTCCCCCTAATCCTGTCACCAGGCACGTGGGAGAATAGACCAACCCTCACCTCGCTACAGCCTCCTTTAAGGTACCTGTAGAGAGCGATAAGGTTGCCCCTGAGCCTCCTCTTCTCCAGGCTAAATAGTCTCAGCTCCCTCATAAGACTCATTCTCCAGACCCTTCACCAGCTTCGTAGACCTGCTCTGGACTCGCTCAAGCACCTCCATGTCCTTCTTGTAGTGAGGGGCCCAGAACTGAACACAGTATTCAAGGTGCGGCCTCACCAGAGCCAAATACAGGGGGACAATCACTGCCCTGGACCTGCTGGCCACGCTGTTTCTTATACAAGCCAGGGTGCTGTTGGCCTTCTTGGAAAAATAAATAAGTAAATTCCTTTGTGTTATTTGGCATCAATTCATCTGGAAACAGATCTAGAGAAAACAAGAACAATAAATTCTGCACTAAGCAGAAACTTCTTTAATGACCATCTTGAGTAGTGTAAGCATATCTGCCAAAGCACGTAGACTCAGAGTTAATGTAAATGATGCATTGCATCTGTCCGTCCATCCACCCATAAGAAGTCCCTGCTACAGTCTTAGTACTAGCATGTCTTGTGCTCGAAGATACAGATCCTGTCTTTTGGGGAAGATCCCATTTCTGTAACTTGTGCAGTATGAACATTAACTAGATGTAGGCAATAATTTTTAGGTGCATGTCATAATCATATGGTCTGTATACAAACTCCAGACATTGTAGCTTGTGGATCCCTTTTTTAAATCTAACAAGATGACAGTTAGAAATGTAACTTTTTCAGAATTGTTAAAACAGTTTTCAGTCTTGAATAATTTTAATAACAACAATATCTGACTTAGAGGCTAATTGTGAAATTAGCGTATGCATAAGTAAGATTTGTTTGAAGACAGCTGCTTCTCTGTGGATATAATGTTTTGATTTTATTGAAATCAGCTTGAGTGCTAGTGTTACAGCTAATGTAGAATAATATATAGGTTGAAATGTCAAAGGGGGAAATCAGCTTAATGATTTTTAGTGAAATATGGAACATCTTAGACTGTTCTTTATATTTCTTCTTATGAAATAAATGGAGAAAATACAAAGAGATTGCTGGTGGGCCTATCTGTAAAGAAAGGCAGGCGTGACAGTTTTGGAAGGCTTCCTTGCCAAAAAAAAAAAAGAAAAAACAAACAAACAAACAAACAAAAGATGTTAAGAGTTCTCATAGGATATCCTGAACTGGCAGGGACCCACAAGGATCCCTGCGTCTAGTTCCTGGCTCCGCACAGGACCACCCAAAAATCAGACAGACCCTGTGTCTGAGAGCTTTGTCCAAATGCTTTTTAAATTCTGGCAGGCTCGGTGCTGTGACCACTTTGCTGGGGAGCCTGTTCCAGTGCCTGACCACCTTCTTGGTGAAGAATCTTTTTTTAATATCAATCTGAACTTCCCCTGATGATGAAGTAGAATCATAGAATAGAAGACTGGGGATTCTTCCCCCATTTTGCAGGACCAATTAGTCGTTTTATCTCTTCTCAACATATGCCATGAAAGTGCACAAAAAAAAAAGTAGTTGTCTTCCTTTTTTCCAAGTCATACCAAAACGGACAAATATCATTTTCTGTGCCACTTCATAGGTTAAGAAGAAAACAGATAATATTTTAGATGTACAACCATGATCAGAATTAGTCTACTTTGTTTGCTAAGATTGTTGTTCTATCACTTGTCTGTTCTTTGCTTCCTTTCTCCATGTGTTAAATGTTTGAGTTATATATGTTCAAAATATGTGTTTTATATATAAAAGGAAAATTAATGAGTTCTGGTGCAACCTTGATCTGTCATCTGTCTAATGGGTGGGGTTTTTTTCCTCCCATATGCACACTAAGAAATGTCAGAGCAACATGCCTGTGGTTTTGAAGATGGACATTCGATAGTACATCAGGTATGGATGCTATGTTTCATCTACTTTTTTATAATGCTTCTTTAGGAAAAACATTTATATATTCACAAGCTAAAAGCTAAGAAATTATTGATTTATGAAGCTTTACTAATTGCTGAATTGATTGACTTTATTCTTCTAATTGAATACTTCTGAGAAAATTGAAGGCTTAACGCTCTTTACTCGTTAACATTGAGTATTTTGCTTCTTTGTTTAAGTTTGTCGCTCCGGTTCTTCAAACTTAAGGTACTTTATTACACAGTTGCTTCACGTTTCACCTCATGATGTTCATTGCATATAGTTGCATTATTTAAGAAGAGCTCAGTTTTAATTACATGATACATGTTCACATACAGCTAAAATCTCGTGTTTTGGTTAATGTGGTCATCTAGTATACTTCTCCAGATTGATTGTTGTCAGTTTTGTCTTTCAAGGTAGTGGTGGACTCAAGTTCTTGACTGCTACGTGTGGTGGTTTAATACATATTGTGATGGTGAATTTGCATTTTGTTGTGTTTTCTAACTGTGTCCCTGTTTGTTCAGAATATAATCCCTCCATGCTTACCCCAGTGATGTTTTGGGTGCCTCAGTTGTTACTTGCAGTTGTTGCAGGAAAAAAATCTAGCTCTAATATTTTGAAGGAGCCCATAGTTGGACAGAAATAGTCTATTTTACGATTAGCTTTTCATTTTGGCGGAGATCTCAAAGAACGTTGAAAGACCAGTATTTGTAATTGTCTAAAATTGCAGTGACATAGGATAGTTTGTTTTTGAGCAGAATCCATGTAGTAGTATACTATAACATTATTTTTTTCTACTAAATGTTAACAGTTGTATTTTTATTCAATTTTTGATGAGCAATGCGTGTTGGTTTTAGTAGTTTTATGTATGTTTCATAGAATTACATGTCCCATTGTGATATTAGGAGTATCAAATATCAACTCTGATATCATCCATGGATTTTAGCTGAATTCCAGCTGTTTGAGGTTTATTGAAAGTAGAAGATAGCATTTAGACATAAACTTTAAGCTATCAGATGTCTTCTTAGTTAGGCTGTGCATGTCTAACTTTTTTTATTATTACTTGTAAACTGTATGTGTCTTGAGTAAATTCTTTACATGCTTGATCTTAAGGAGAAAATCGTCAGCATTTGAAGAGTGTTATCAAGAGACTAATTGGTAAATTGCTTTTTTAAAAATAAATTCTGGAGAATTCTGTTGAGATGTGGGTTGTAAGCATTTTGAAAGGGTTTCTTTTCTATTCTAAATAAGTGTTTTATGAAAAAAAAATTGTTATATAGAGAGCTGTTTTGAGTGGGCAATTAAAAAATAAATTGCATTGGAACAGAGAGAACCCTAAGTACTTCCTGATAAAGAATTGGTAATTAAAATTCATCTGTCAATTCTTTTTTGTTCTTCTTATATAATAGCTTCTTATTTTTTTTACATTACTCATCTGAATATAGAAGGAAAGAAAATAGTTATAAGTTATAGTTATAATAGTTATAAGTTATATAAGAAAATAGTTTTCCCCATTGAATAATCAGATGTGAATTAAGACACATTTGTGTATAGGTTTGTTGATAAAGATGGTGTCACTTGGACAAAGTTTCTGGAATGCGACTGTTTTTTCTTTTTCCCCAGGTAACGAGCAGGTAATTCTACAGGCTAGTTAATATTGCTTATGCTACCGAGTCTTAAAATTGTTTTCATCTGCTTTTAAGGTTTTTCCTGAAAATTCTTCCATGGATGTATCTGATGCAGGTAAGTTTTGTAACTTACTTTTTAATAGCTTTTTGAAAAAAAAGATAATACGTAATTATTCTGTATAATGCTGTGATATAGCAGAAGTAATTTTAATGCATGTTCACAAAGTAGAGAATCCCTTTCACAAAGTAGAGAATAATAAGAGACTGCAGTACTTATATTGCTTTGAGATCTATGTCCACCTTCCTCTTTAAATCTCAGTCCTGAATTGCTGATATGCTGAAAATCCAATGTGGAAGATGTTCAATTGCATTTTCTTTAATAAATTGAAAGGAACAGTGAGATCAGGAGTTTTGCATGAGTGGAAATAGGACACTAGTTTCTAGTGGCCCCGTTAACAAAGATACTAACTTCAATTGCCACAATGCCTTCAGGAAGCTGGCTAAATTTTATTTAGCATTTGTAGCAGTTTCAGTAAGTCTTGTAGCCTGTCTGCGAAGCTTTAGTGTTTTTAATCTTGTATTGCCAAATAATTACTTGATTGTAATCATAATCTTCAACTGTTTTAAAAATACTTCAGTCTTTTACTGCACATAAAAACATACTGATTTCCTTAAATTAAACTATGACTAGGTGGTACCCAGCATTTAATGATTTAAAGAGCAGTTTTGCTATGTTAGCTAAAACTCTTTCAGTGTTGTTTTTTTCATCTATAATATTCATACGGGATGCTTCACACTTCTCAGTGAAGGCAGTGGTTCTTCTGATGTTATACGTTATTTTTGTTCGAAAAGTATGGAAAAGCTGTCAACAGTAAGTACAAATAAAGTAAAACAGCTCTCACCTGCACCTATACTTATTGGTCTGCCCTTAATAGGGAAAATGATTGGGACCTACCTTCTTTGGTCCTAATGTGTTGCTTCTGTTAGGATAGGATCAAAGAAAAATCAATTTATTTGGAGAGAAAAGGGAAAGTTGAATCTGAATTATCTAAACTATAATACACTTAGATAAACAGAGGATCATATCAAAGTCAAAACTTGGATTTGGCAGGAAGCCCCTCGCTGCAATGTTCATCTCTTTAGTATGTTACATCTTTTAGGTAATATTAATATACTGCGTGCATTTACAGTGAAATAACTTCCTGTATTATAAGACAAATTTTCCAGAGAGAAAAGTGGGAGTTTTTGTTATAATTAACTTCTGAATTTGAGAAACAAAGGTGTTACCTGATTTCCCTCTTAGCCCTAGAACAACTTTAGATTCCATGGAGAAAATATTTCACTTCCTTCCATTCTGTGCTGTACCGTGGTTCTCTAGTGATAATTAGTGTTCCAGTGTGATGTGATCTTTTTGGACTTCAGCAAAGCTTTTGACACGGTTTCCCATAGCATCCTACTGGACAGAATGTCCAGCATGCAGCTAAACAAAAACATCATCCGATGGGTGAGCAATTGGCTGATGGGCAGGGCTCAAAGGGTTGTGGTAAACGGGGCCACATCAGGCTGGCGGATGGTCACTAGTGGGGTCCACAAAGGCTCCATTTTAGGGCCAGTTCTTTTCAATGTTATCATAAGTTATTTGGATGTAGGACTAGAAGGTGTTTTGAGCAGATTTGCCAACAACACCAAACTTGGAGGAGTTGTGGACTCAGATGAGGGTGGAAAGGCCTTGCAGAGAGATCTGGAAAGGTTGGAGAGCTGGGCGATCACCAACCGCATGAAGTTTAACAAAAGCAAGTGCCAGGTCCTGCACCTGGGACGGGGCAACCCTGGCTATACGTTAACAGAGAGCAGCCCTGCTGAGGCTGCTCTGTCAACCGTCATCTGGGAGTCATGGTTGACAGCAAGTTGAATATGAGCAAGCAGTGTGCCCTGGCAGCCAGGAGGGCCAACCGTATATTAGGATGCATCAAGCACGGCGTTGCTAGTCGGGGAAAGGATTCTCCTGCTCAACTCCGCGCTGGTGCGGCCTTGCCTCAAGTATTGTGTGCAGTTCTGGGCACCACAGTACAAAAAGGATGTGAAACTCTGTTGGAGAGCATCCAGAGGAGAGCAACAAAGATGGTGAAGGGCCTGGAGAGGAAGACATGTGAGAGGAGTGGCTGAGGTCACTTGGCCTGTTTAGCCTGGAGAAGAGGAGGCTGTGAGGAGACGTCATCGTAGTCTACAGCTTCCTCGCAAGGGGGAGTGGAGGGGCAGGTGCTGACCTATGGCATTTAGGGACACGGTCCCTAAAATGTAGAAGGAAGGAAGTGGGAATGATGCATGAATACACCTGAAGAGCAGTGCTTTGAAAATGTTTTACCTTCTGAAATGGCTAGCATATGTCTTGAAATGGCTACAGACAAATTATCTTAACTTTTCTTTGTTTCCCTCACAAAATTATTTATGAGTCTATAAATCATGTTTTTTTCAATTGGACTTTAAAAAGAATGTAATACAGATAAAAAGCCTTATAGTAGAAAACACTTTTCTGAAATGAAACCACTTGAGTCACTATTTGTTTCAAAATGTTTCCTAGAAACTTGATTTCTGTTTTGTTTGAGTTAAACTATGTTTCATTTAGTGTTTATGTTCAAATTGCAGATGTAGAAAGTGATGCGGATATAGTCTCAGTACGAAAAAGATTTGAAGACATCCACTTCCAGGTAAAAGTTTCTGGTGTTTAATGTCATGGAATAAGTTTGTGTTCAATAGAAATAAATAAATTATTCAAACAGCTTATATGTGCCTGAAGAGTTAATGCACTGACAGCATAAGAGTCTGCAGTCTGCATCTTCATGCACGTTTATTGTCAGTATAGCAAATGAAACATTCAATAAATAATGTCATGAAGTCATTATGTATGGTTTTCTCTAGTATACTTATAATCCCAAACTATCATTGCATTGTACCGAACAGGCACTTCTGATAAAATCTATTATAGGTGTGCAAAAAGAATAACCAGAAATAATCACAAAGTGAAGTGAATATGATTCTTTATCCTTGGTTCTCTCAGGAGAACAAGGCAACATGATTTTAAAAGGCAAACCTTAAATAATGACTATCGTAACAAAAGCAGAATGGAATATTCTGCTGTTTTTTGCCAAAACTAGATTACGGTATCAGGACTACCCAAACAGGTTACTGTGGTGAAGAAAAATACAATATACGCTTTGTGTGAAGCCATTCTAATCCTGTATTCAGCTTGCTCAGATAAAATTACAAAAAAAAATATTTACTTTCCTCTTTTGTTTAGCAAAAAACAAAAGTTAGTTCTAGGCATTTAAATGTCTTTGACCTTAAAGAGGCGTTGTGTGCTTTTCCTTGGATCAATTAACTAGCTTGTTATTTCTGTTTTCTGACATAGTTCCTTCTTGAGACTTTTTTCTTTGACGTAAAAAGTACGTTAAATAAATCGGTTTTATGCAGGTGTGAAATCTTCATCATATAACACCAGTTTGAAACAAATCTAAGTAATGCGTTTGTGTTCTTCTATATCAATAACTTCTATGTGTTTTAATCCTTCCCTCCCGCCCCAAGAATCTGGATGTAGATCACGTGGAAACTCCAGAAGTAAAAGTTCAAGTGGATGTGATAGTACAAGAAGATGCAAGAAGAATTCCCAAGTGGATTATGGTAATGTATTTCTCCTGTTGTGTTAAAAAGTTATTTGGTAATTAGAATAACATAATGACTCTCTAACTATGCGCAACACAATGAATCATAATATAACTTCTCTACTGTTCTCATTATTGCAATTCCTACATAAATATCAAAGTATTTTAGATCTTTGGCAGCAACAATTATAAGAAAAGGATCAGACAATATCCAAATACTTCTTTTTCTGAATTTTATACTTTGTTCTTTTTACCCTGATGTGTGAGTTGGTTTTCACTTCAGTAAGTCTTCTGAAATGCCTAAATACTGAGGCTTGTAGAGGGGAAAAAAATAATTGAGATTTTAAATTTAATCTCTTTACGTTACATGGTACAGCATCTATTTCCCTCTCAATTTGCCAGAGATATGTAAATTATCTGTATATATATATATATTTTTTGTATATATATATGTATATATATATATATTATCTGTATATATATAACATAGTTATCATATACAGAAATATACATATTTATGCATATTTATATATTTTCTAATATTTAAGAAAATGAATAAAATATGATATGCAATGTAGAATTTGCAAATATTATAATAGCTTTCCAAGACTAAATTTGTAATTCTCAAGAATTCTTACTGGAATCTTAGACTAGATTTTATTTTTTTTTAATTGTACTGCACAGGACCAAGCATAGTAAAGAGAGGGTAGAAGGATTCACAAATAAGATTTTTGTATTACCTTTAACATGCAAAAATCAAGGATGAATTCAGGATTCATGTGTTTTGCTTTTTATTTCATGTATTTTTCAGGCAGCACCTCAAGGATTGTCAGAAGATCTTCACTTAATTTCACCAGTGCAAGAAATGATAGGTACAACTAAATCTTTTGTCTGTCGGTCAAATATGATAGTTATGATTTTTTTTTTAATTGAAATTGACTAGAAATAAGTATTTAATTTATTGAAAACACAGAGACTAATTAACCAACAGATCGGTTCTGTAGGTACATTTCTTGCCAAGAAGTTAGACGTGATTTTACTTATGGCAAACTGTATTTAAAAAACAGAAAATAAATAGCATGTATGCATAAAAGCAGCTTTGGTTAAACCACCCCAGAAAAATGCATAGTTACAAAATTCAGCAGTATTAAGTTCAGTTAAATGAAAGCATGACTTTTTGTTTCTATTTACTTTAAATGTGAGGAATGGCTTTGGGTCTGCTGGTTTCTGGTAGACAAAGAACTACTTTACTAGTAAGTTTTCTTTCTTCAAATCTCCAAACTTGCCCCAGCAAACCTTAGATAGAATTTTGGTGTAAATATTTTAAGCCTAAAGACTACAAAAAGCATTATCCTCCTCATGCTTTACCTCAAGGGAAGCTGCACTGGTACTAATTACGTACCAAGCTTTCAAGTAATATGGAAATAGATTAACAAAATCTGTAGAATCTGTTCCTCCTGGTTGGAAATTTGAGAGTGAAACAATCTGCTGCTACAGTTAAGATACTTTCTTTCTTCATACTAAGTTATTTTAAAATATTTTTTCAATATTAAGAAATGTTTAATTTCCATAGAAATTACAAAATTTTCATAGAAATATTTAATTTCTATCTTCTATAATCTGTTAATTCAATGTGGTTAAAAGGTATTTTAATTTTCCTTAATCAATTGTATGTAATCATCTGTTTAGCTTGGTGGAAAAGCTTACTGAAATCTGTTAGCGCATAAAGAATATATGTACCACTTGCAATTGTTTGTCATGTAACATGTTACTGAAATGTCCTATTTTTTTCTTACTTTTCTTTTGTGACTTAAGTTTTCTTTTTGTTTGTTTTTTGAATAGGCAACCAAGCCAGTGTTTTCAGAAAGAAAGTAAAGCTGACAAATTCATGTTCTTCATCCAGGCCTCACCAGTCCCAATTTTCTGGTGTCCCCATTTCACCAAATACAGTAACTGTACCCAGACTTGAACCTTTTCAAGAAATTAATAAAATTTGCTATGACAGTGTCTTGGAAGAATACCAGTCTGCAGATGAGGAATGTTCCTGGAGCAATGTAACTCTTGCAGACTTGTATCCTGGAATGGTAGAGACACTGATAAAGCTCATGAGGAAGCACATTCAGAGAAAAGAATTTAAATACACGTTTGGATACTGTATGCAAAAAAGATGCTGTCCTAGAAGAGCAAAGCTCAATGTCACTGTAGACAAAATAAAGAGATTCAGACCACTTAAACTGAAGAAAGCACTACCCAGTGTATGCAGCAGTAGTCAAGACATCCAGAATGAAACTTCAGGAAATAAGGAGAATAGTGGACCTTGTGATGATCAGTGTTCTATTAATAATTTATCTGGTCTGGTACCGTATTCTCACCTAGATACAAGCGAAATGGAAATGGACTGCTTTAATTCAAGTGTAGATCATCATTTGTTATTTGGAAAGGGACAAAAAGTTCCTAATGTTTTGTCTAGAATGGGAGAGACGTTTGTAGTTGAAGATCCATTACCGATTACTGACTCATTGAATAATTTGAAATGCAGCCGAAGTGGTAACTTGGCTTATAAATGTTCTTTGGAATACCCTTTTTTAACATCTACCACCAGTTCAGACTCAACAGTGCTTAATCTGGCAAAAGAGAGTGAAACTCAAAAAAATGATTATCCTTCTGATGATACTTCAGGATTTTGTTCATCTACTCGCTATTTCAATGACAATAGTAGCACTTTTGCACCTGTCACGAATCGTTCTCTTGCAAGAGCATCAAATACATTTGTCATAAAACCTCAGATAAAAAAATCTGAAAGAGAGATTTCTTCCCAGCACAGACACTCATTTTCCTCGTTGTCTATGAAGCACAGTCCTTCAAAGATGCACCAGAAATCTGAAGATGCATTTGAAAAACTCTACTACAAAATGTGTTCCAAAGAAATCCAAAAGCCTTTGACATTGCCAAAACTGCTTTCAAACTCACAGAAGCCTGAAGAGAGAGGACAATCAATGGAGCATAATTTCAGTAGGTCTGCGTGGTCCAATATACACTATGACAGAGCATTTGAGAAGATTTATGAGCAACTGTCCAGTGAGGCAGTTTCAAAACTTCCTGGTTTTCAGCGAGCTTCAAATTTAAGGAAATATGAAGGAATACAGATGTCTGAAACTGTAAATGCTCTTGTTAACTCACCTGTTCGATCTTTATCTGTAATTCCCAGAGCTAAGAGACTAGGAAATCTTCAAAATGATCTTCTTTGCTCACCAGTAAAGCGACTGAAAAATATGCCTGAACATTATTTTTTTCCAACAAAATGTCAGCAAATTTCTCACAGGAAAAATGTAAAACATCAGACAGATTGTGTGGATTTTTTGAGCCCATACGATGGCAGTAACACCAGCTTTTTTAACAGTCACAACTGTCAGAATCAGGTATTTCGGGGCATTGTAAAAAATGATCGTGTACTCTTTGCTGATATTAAGAGAAAAGCTTTAGAAATGGATTTGAGCTGGAAGGTCTTTAGACTAGTGACAACATATTCACTTCCAGTGCTATTTAGTTGGTGGAGTTGTTTTGTGAGCTGGGGAGGATTTTATTTGCCAAACAAAATACAAGTTGTGTTGGGTCTCCTGGATCCTGTGAGGAAGCTCACTGTATTTATTAACATGGAAAGTGGTTTTAAAATGCTCAGCAAAAGATTTTCGTGTTCTTAATACTCAGTCACTGGTTAGAATACTCTCATACAGTGACTGTTAATTAACAGATTATCCTTCTGAAACTATTATGTTCTATTCATTATATAATATATATATATATAAAATAATAAAATAAAATAAAAAAAGATATATATGTATATCTTATATATATATAGGATATTATTCATTATATGAGCAAGGTGAGACCAAAAAAAAAAAGCTCTTTTGGAATGACCAGACTTGTTTAAATCAGGCCCTTATTTCCAAGTTACCAGTTGCTTCTTCTAAGGCAAGCTGAGAAATAATAATTGAGTGTTTTTGTTGATGTAGTATGTTTATGCTTTATTTTCAGGACTCTGGTTTTCACGCTTCTTCAGATAGAACTTTTCTTGTTAGTCCTGTTACTTCCCTGAAAGGTTAGTTTCAGAAGCTTTGTGAATTACTGTTTTACCAGTCACTTTTTTAAAGGGTACATATATAGATCTCCTCTATAGACCCCTCTCTAGGTGACAGCTCTTCTTCCTCATTAATAATTAGATGTGTTTGTTTTTCTTTGATAAGTAAGGAGTCTAAGCAGAAAAGGGTTTCCTGAATCTCACAATAGTAATTTAAGAAGCTTTTTCTATAGGAATTTTCCTACTAAAGTATTGCTTATTATCTCTTAGTTTTCTCTCCTTTTTTTCTAACTTTACTTTCCATATATAAATGTTCTGTAAGAAATTGATAGTTTGTTAGTCATACACTTGAATAACCAAATGCTTTTGTGCAAATTCTTAAGCTTTACAAAAATGTGCAATTGCATTGTTGCATGCCTATCATTACTTGCTGAGGTGATTGGATTATTGATCTGAAAAAGACCACTTTTGCTGAGTGAGGACAGTATCATTTTATTAACTCTGGACTGAAAGACTACTAAAATTAGTTTAAGATTCTAGATCCTAATTTTATAGTTTTCCTTTAATAATCTGATTTTGGTTAAAGTATGCTTGTAACATGATGTAGTTTTTTTCCAGCTTAGTCTAAATTGACGATATTTCTTTTCTATACCTTGTTTTTATGAGTCAGGTCATCAAATAACTAATTAACATGCAAAGGAAAATATTGAAGATGATTGCTTAAAAAGTTGTTAACTAATATACAAAGAGCAAATGGCAAAAGAAATGAACTTGTTTGAATGGTTCTTGTCTTGCTGCATTTTGATCACCCATAAAAAACTTTTACAAAGAATTTGATTATTTGAGGTGACATATCATTTGAGACGTATCCCATCTGTCTTATTTTGCCTTCCTCATATTTTAATTCCTCATACTTCGTCACATTTTTTTCTGGAAATAACTATTTCTCCTCCTTGAACCTTTTTCTAATGGTCATAAATAATATTATTTGGAAAAAAAGTTAGCTTATACTTAAGTGTATTTGAGGCTTTTGAATATAGAGTTTAAAATGTTTTTGAAATTAAGTTTTGCCAGAGGGGAATTTTCTGACTGAAGTGTGGTGATTATTACCAGTGTCTTGACAAGCTAGTATTTTTTCAACGTACTGCATTCTTTTTGATACTTAGCATTGTTCTTACCCTTCTGATACTATCTTTCATCATCAGAATTTGGGATTGCAGATGCCTGCTCTAGCACACAAAATTACAGCTGTCCTGGAAATGCACAGAAACACCGTCAAAAGTAAGTGCCTTTGGAGAAAAGAAATTTCAGAGGGAATTCGTACTGTTGTAAATTTATATTAAATGTAGGGGGGTTGTTGCTTAAATGAGTGCATCTATAATGAAAATGAGCATGGATGCTTGAGAAAACACAAGCTCAAGCTTGCACACATGAACACTGGGAGGCAAGTGTGGACAAAACTAGCCAGAGACCAATGTGGATGGCAGTGAATACAAGATGGGCCTAAGGGATCGGCTACTCCAGTTCTTATTTTGTATTCATTATAGGGATATTTATTATTTCAGCCACTATGTGACTACATAGTTGTTTTGATTCTGGCTGTGTGTTTGAGCTGACAGGTTTTCTCGGATCCTTAAGCTCTGGAGAGCATAGTATATTGTAATTTAGATGGACTTTCAAAAGTCAACTTTGGTGCAGTTGGTCATGGTTATGTGTATTTTGGCTCTGTGTAAACAAGCAATGGATATGTTTGGAAGGTATCTGAGATCCTTGCCTCCTGTTCTGTTATCACTATTGGCAATGTATTGACATCTCTGGATGGAGAAAACTCCTTTCAGCATCCTGAAAAATGGCCTGTTACATCTATTTTCCTTAGGAAACATGACTTCTGCAAGTTTCTCAAGTTTCTGATATCTTGGCTTTTTAATTATTACTTAATGTAATAGGTAGCAGAATTAAAAAATGTTACAAGTTCTCTAAACAGTTTTATTTTCTAAAACCTTTCTGATACTCTTTTTGCCAAAAAATCTGTGTTGGCACCATCAGATATGCTGCCTCCTGAACTTAAAGTCAATAAATGCTTTCACTACACTTAAGGTGATCATACAGCTAATATAAAATAAAATAAAATGACAGTGCTCAAATTAAAATTTTGATTTTCAAAGGAAGCCTGAGTATACTTTTAAACTATTTGTATGGAGAACTTAATCTAAAAAGAGGCTGTATTGTATATCAAAAAAGTCTCAGTTTAAGCAAAGATGGTATTAAAACTTAAAAGCTTGCATTACAAATATACGACAATACCAATAAAGATTGTATTTGGATTGTTTTTGATACAGTGGAAGATTGGAGGTGTGTTGATGACTATAAAAGGATGTTTAATTGATCTTGAATATACCCACTTGGCTGAGTGAATTTCTGCTCCATTTTGAATTCCTTTATTTCTTTACTTTTTCCTGAGTCCACACTAAATAGCTCTTCCTATGCAATTAGTAATTGTTCTCAAGAAGGAAAAGGTTTTCCTTTCATTAATGTATGCAAGTAGAGAAGTTTGAGAAAGTGTAGGAAATCAGAATGTCTCTGTGCTTTCTTGCCAAGCCATCTGGAAGAAAATCTATTGCTCTGTTCCTTGATTACACAAATACATGTTTGCTGATATGTAGCCAAAATGGTCTGTCAGCTGGCAAGATTCCTTAGGCCTGCGGTGTGATATTCTTAGCCTTCTATGGTTTAAATATACTTGTCAGGACTGAAGCTCTTTAATGGCTTCAGAGCCCTCAAAAGTTTTATGCCTAAACCAGGTGGCAAAATGGTGTTTGTTGTAATAACTGTTTCTGAAGAGGAGAGGAAGATGCATTTCCAGGGAAAGGAAAAGAGACTCTCTTCCTGTCTAGAACTTTACTGGATTTATTTAGAAGCTGATAATGGAAAAGACCTTTTTCAGAAAAGGAAATATATGGGAATGCTGTTCTACAACTACACAGCTATACTTAACTGTAAATATATACCAAATTAATTTAAAATAGCTCTTAAAAAATTATATGCCATTTCTAAGTAACTTGCAAAGAAATAATTGTATTCTCATTTGTATCTTTAATTTTTATCTACTTCTGAATACTTTCAGAGTTCGCAACTGAAAATTTAATAGATAGTTATGTTGACATAATTTAGGTTAATATAGTAGCTTTACTGAGATATTGAAATTGACATAGGATGAAAAGTTTCCTCTTTAGCTGAACACACATAGGAATGCAGGCAAGGATTCCTGCTGCTGTTCACAATCAAGGTGTTCATATATCTTGCTTTGGTGTGTTGTCTCGCTTCCGTTATGTTCATCAGATAGTCAGCAAGTGTAGTATTTTTATGTAATTTATTTTATGCTCTAAACAATTATTTTTTACAGGGTATCAAGAAAACTAAGTTACACCAATGAAAAAGACGGAAATCCTAGCAATCCTTTGGATTATGTCCTGGTCAAAAGTCATCAAGGAACCTTCATGGACTGTTAAGAGAAAATATTGTTTTATAATCTTTGATTTGTGTTTATTATTATTTTCCAAGAATCACAGATCTATTAATTTAAATATTTTAAGCACAAGATCCATAGTATGGAAGAACATTTTTGTAATATACAATTAGTCCTGATTTATACTTCCCTGTAACATAAATTCTCAGAAGCTGGTTCCTCCCTTCTGATAGTGTACTCCTTACTCCTTGGGCTTCATCAGGTATTGCGAGGAATTAACATTCCTATTTATGTCTCAGTTGATTTAAATTTTGTATATGGTCTTGTTTTTTAGTAACAGAACGTGATTTGTGTTGTCTTTTTATCTGCTGAGGAACTTTGCTTTTGCATCTATTAATACTACAATTTTAAGTTCTGTTTCTGCTTAATTCCCACCCACCCCCTTCCTGATTTATAGATGTGTCAGTACTAAATGCATGAAAGAAATCTAAACTGGGCTGGGTGGTCCAAATGCAGTATTATACACCCTAACTGTTAATATGTCTGCTATGCAATTTTAGTGTGTAATCTTCTAAGTAGCTCACCAGAGTTGATTGTACTATAAAGTGTATTTTATAAATATATTAGTTTTGATCTCTGTGTTCTGACCAAGTTTTACCTGATAAATGTTCAAAATAAATACCTGCTTTCAGAATTTTATTTTAGGTATAAATTCTCAGAACGAGTTGGTATGCCTACAACAAATACCTGAGAATGATGTGGAAGGATCCCACCAACTTTCATTCCTGTGCTCCTTCTTGGCAAGGGGGTTGTTTTAGTGGTAAGCGTTAGGTCAAATGCACTCAGTTTTATTGGCATTGGCCAATGTCAGCTTTCCAGGCTTCAGAAAAGGAAAAATAGTTTTCCTTGACTTCCTTTCTTGGCGTGTGGGTTTTTATTGTGTTTTGGTGTTCTGCTGTTTGTTGTTTTTATTTTGCTTGCTTATTTCTTTTTCTTTTCATTATTGTATCACTTAAACCAGAATTTTTATTTTAAGCGGTGTTGAATGGAACAAGAAGTCAACTTCAGGTAACATTTTCTCTAGGGTAAGACAATAAACTTCAGTGGGTGGCTTCTGCAACGCGTTCCCTCCATCATTGGTCATATGTTAGTGTCTTCAACAGCAGTCTTTTAGAAATGCTTTATGCTTTTATGGTGGCTCACTTCTGGCCCCAAATATGGATGAACAATAGGGAAATACTTTATGAATTACCTTTTTTTTTTGATTTGTTGAGGTAATTATTTCCCAGTATTTCTTGAGATACCACTACCAAGAGACTACAAAATTTCACTAATGTTTTCTGTTCTGAAGTAACTCCAAACTGAATCATTTTTGGACCTGTCTAAATATGACTTCTACACAGCAACAGAACACAGGCTTACCAAGGTAGGAAAAAAAGTTTATTTAAAGAACTTAGCAATAGTTCATTCCATCTATGGAAATGGCTTAGAATTTTAAGAGATGGTTCTTGGAAAAACTCCTGGTGTTGGAAGATAAGCTCATCCTGGTGCAACCTTGTTGGTTCAGCAGTAGCAAGGAATGGGAGAAAGTTACTACTTTTGGAATTTGAAAACATCCACTTGTTTGTCTTCTGATTCTTGAAAGTGTGATATCACCAAGGGTCTGTCATGACTGCTGAAGGATACCTGTTCTAGACCTATGAAAACTTAATGGTGCTACTTGATACTCTGTTTTGATATCTATTCTTGAATTCCAAGCAGTTTTCTGCTTCTGCCACCATACTCCTATTAGGCCTGTTTTTTCACGTTTCCACTGAACTGATACTTGAGTCAAATGCTAAGCTTCCTGTTACAAAGACAGCTTCAAACTGCAAAAATATTTGTGAAGAATGCTATAAAAACAGGTTAAGTTACTGAGACAGTACAAAACCAGACCTAGGATCTCCTTTTCTTATTTTGTTTTAATTACTTCTGAAACTCTTTATACAGAATGGATTTAAGAAAGGCATGATAGCTTACATAAGTCTTTGTCGATAGCTTGAAGATGGAGCAATGTTGAACATGCTCTTTCATTTTAAAATCAGTAGTCACTTCAAAACAATCCAGCCAAAAAAAAAAAAAGGTTTAGTTCCTTATTTAAGCAAACAGAAGGTAAGGATCTGGAGCAATAAATACGAATCTGGACTTCTAGCAGCATTGGTAATGCCTTGGATTGCTAAGCCTGACAAAAGATGATCCTGAAGTTGAGGCTGTGAGACTAGCAATGAATAATTATTGATAATAGTGATTAAATTGGAAAGAAAGTGTATAGTGAAGGATGATATCTACAAAAGAACTGTTCTTTTTAGGAAACAAAGTTTCAGGGAAAACGAGCGGATGAATATGTTAGTAAATAAATAGCTGGACTGAACTATGAACATTGGAAAATGAACATACAAGGGAAACTATATGTACCACAACATTATGCAGTTATTGTTATGTGTTTACTCAATGAGAAGTGTATGCTTCGTTTCTACTGATATTTTTTCTAATAATCGGTCTCAGAAGTTCTTTAGTCTCGGAGGTTTGAGAAGAAAGGCATAATCAAGAGTGCAAATGCTGAGAGAAAACTGGGAAATAGCAACCCTCGTACAAAGTTTAAATAAATTGTATCCCTTTTTAAACAAATTAAATAAATTGAAACAAATAAATTTATTTAAACAATGTTTAAATAAATTTAAACAAATATCCCTAATTAAACAAATAGCATCCCTTTTTTCATGTATGCATTGGAAAAACAATGACAAATAGGCTCCATGGGACTCTCCTTATATACTGGAGAGGCTGTTTAAGAACGCTTTCACTTCTAATTGGTTCACATGGCTGAGTATTGAATCTGATTTGTGTCAGTTAAATTGAAATATTTTACATATCATTAATGCTCCTCAAACTATTTTGATATATGAAGTTAGGCAAGAGCTTGTAAATACCTAGTTTATTCTTCCTTACTTTGCCCTTGTTAAAAAACAAGTTACTCTTTCCAACCTGATCAAGTTAAGATAGTACTTTGTGCTCTGTTATTTTGCTGTTTTCTTGCTGTTTAGCTTTGGATTTTGGATTTGACTTTTTTTTTCCCCTCCTTGGGTCATCATTTAATATTATGCTCCATTAAAGTGGTGGTGTGCATATCTTTGTTTTTAATTGTTTCTTCACAAGTATTTATTTCTGTTTCTCCAGTGTAAATTTTGTCGACGGCCGTGATAACGGTCAGTTTAATGCTACTGAGTCTGCCTTGTTTCTGGGATCTAATGGCCAAACATTGATTTGATCTCTGCACATAAAAGTCCATGCTAGCACAAGACACTGAGCAGCTTGACCTGCAGGGGTTGGGTCATTCATTTTGGTCTAGCATAGAATTTAAGGCATGTGAGAGAGATTTGTTAACTAAGCTAAACTAAATGTGGGCCAGGCTGTCAGAGAGCTTTTACATTTGTTTTTCTTCATAAATTTGTTGCATCAGAGGCAGCCACTTCTGCTTTTTCCAGAGGTGTTGGCTCTTTGTATTGTAGGTTTTTTATGTTTGTTTGTTTTTTTGTTTTTTTTGTAACTGCTTTCAAGGCTGCTGTCTCCTTCAGGACCTGAGATGCTGTCAGGCCTCCGAATGTCCTTGAGCATTTCAAGCTCCTCGGCAGTGTGCTCTGCATAGATTTTAAAGGCACTAATATCTTTTTTTTTTTTGAGAAGGCAAAACTTTCTGACACCTAGAGGTAGACATGGTACATCAGCATGTCTTGTTATTTTCTGCTGCTACTATTTCATGGCTCTCAGTGTGCTACAAAAAAAAATCCTCACTATAAAATCTTACCATCTTATGAGTGCAACCAGTATGTAAATAACTTAGGAAATAAAAATCTTTCTACTTAAAAAAGTAAAAATAAATGATAAATGCACTGTAAAAGTCAGTAGGAATTTAAATATCCAATGTAATTTTAGAAGGAAAAAATCCTCTACAGAAGATTTATTGGTACAGATCATTTGTCAATATCTTAATACTGATGAATAAAAACACTGTTAGTAGAGGAATAAAGATTTGAGATGTATGTTGATATTGCTCACAGAAGGAAACTAAAGATATATAAGAGTTTTGTTAAATCTTCCTAGACGTACGGGTACTACTTAAAACAAGTTGTTAAATTATTCTCCAATTAGCTTTAAGTATATTCCTTTAATACTGTAGACTACTGACAGTGGGGAAGTACACAATGTTGCATAGCAGATCAGTGTTTAATTGGGAAAACAACTAAATCCTTAAGTGTACTTGTGCAAAACACCATTTCTTTCCAAAAGTATTGTGAAAACCTGTCTAGAAGAACAGTCGTAGTGTGCAGGAGTTCTTACACACAAATGAGTAGGTCTGTTGTGACTTTTTGAAGGCTGATGTTGTTTTAAACAAAGTTTTTACTTAAATACCATGTGAATGCTGTGATACTGCTCCTACAATTCCCTTTCAAAACTTCAGGAGGACAGGTCCTTTAAAATGGCAGTCTGGACCTACAGTTATTTCTTGCTTAGTCAGTGGACTTGCTTGGAGGACAATTTGGAACATTTCACTTAGCTGTTTTACACTTACATACAATCTTTAATCGTTCACCGTTCCTCCAGAACAACCAAAGCAGATCTCAGTTTGTGTTTACATGTTTGGTTCATGAAGTTACTTCAGATGTTCTCTCCATTTGATGTATGAATCAAACCCATTAATCTTATGGGATCATCATGAATGGCTTCTATGTTTACTGTATTTTCAGCAGCCAGCTGATCACTGTTGAGGTAAATGCTAACTTTTGAAGTGATAATGGTGGGTTTGGATGATCTTTCTTCATCCTCTAATGAAGGGTCTTTTTTTCTCCTTGGTTTTCTGCGTTTTCCCTTGACGCTGTGATCAAGTGAGGCATAACACATCTGATGGTCAGGCTCCACCTAGAAGGAAATTCACTTTGCATTTAGTATTTGAGTAGTCATGCTTAATTTAAAATTATGGCTAAGGCTTTCAGTATGTCTGCATTGTTATTGTAGTAGGGGCTGAACAAACTAGCTGTAAATGAACTAATTGAAAGTACAAATGATTAAGTTAAGGCAGCACAGAAAAGAAACCAATATAACCTAATGGTAAACAACTCGTTCTTGGGATAATAGTAGTAAGGAAAAAATCATTAAGATGTTATTCCCTCTATGGGAATAGTTTATATGGGGATAGTTTATATAATCATCCCACGTTCTTTGGGATGCAAGGCATAGTTTGATCTGTTTTTCTTCCCCCATTTGATCTATTACAATGCCATTGTTAGCATCAATGGTTTTTGCAGGCTTTGTGTGGAAAATAAAAGTTTGGTGATTCTTTGTTCTCTATCTCATCTGATTTCTAGTGCAAAATATTTGTTGTGAGTGTGTGTGTGTATATCCACTGCTACTTCCTATATGTTTTTCAAGTCAAATTGTTAAGTGTTTTTGGCATTGGAATTTTCATAAATTATTCTGTTTCTGTGAAGTTTATGTTAACAGATCTTCAGATAAGAAGGCATGCTTCTTCCCCCTGGAAGTATCCTGAGAGGCTGGAAATAACTCCTTATGAAATACCTGGAAATCAATTCAAAAAAATGATACTAGGAATACTTCAATTACAGACAAATTTCAATAGAAGCTTGTATGCTTTTAGTTTAGGTATCTGAGTAACAACAAAATAAAAATCAATAGAAAATAAGTTGTCTTTCATTTGTTAAGGCATAGATTTTTGTGCTGGGCGGGAGAGAGTCAGTCAAACTCATGATTATCATGTGATGCAGCTTATGTTTTCATTTGGCTGATGTCAAAAACAAATACAAATCTTCATATAAACCATGGCATGCTTAATTGAGGCTGATCTTCATGCCTGTGACTGAGCTTTGTTATGCCATATGGATAGAAATGGGCGGTCCATAATTCTCCTGCTTCCTTTATTAATGGCCTAGCCTGAACTAAGTGTCATGTCTGTGCTTAAATTCCCTGATGAACTGAGACACTCAAGCATGGTAACTTTTGTGATGAGCAGTGTGAGGATTTGAGTTACTTAATTGTCATGGGATTACTACAAAAAGTCTGAGACAGACTACATTACCCTAATTCGGATATCCAAGTTAAAATTGAAGATACCTGTAGTTCGTTAACTGGCATTTGAGGCTGGGACTTCATCTGCTCGTAACAACATTCCTCTATAATTTACCAAAGTAGAAAAATGTTTTAGTTATTAAAGACATCCTACTGAGGATTAAAAAATCCAATTAACAAATCCCCCTGACAGAAGTAACCCCACCCCTTTACCCCCACCAATTCACTTTGATAGAAGCTTATCTTGTTTTGAAGTGACACACAGATCTCTCCCTCTTACTCTTCTTAGAGAGTAGCTTAGAAATTCAGGCACAGGTACTCTAAAATGGAAAATAATGTTCTATTCATGTGGATGGTATGCTTCTCGTTATTCACTGAAGAGACATCATTTTAGACTGCTAAAACATCTTCACCTGGGGGTAACTTCACGTACCAAAGTGTTTGTCAGTAGAGGTGATCTATTCAGTAGATGACTTGGTCTTATAAACAGTGCAGTATATTCTTTTGTTGTTCTACCCCAAGGAGGTATTACTACAGCAAATTAAAAAGGAAAGGATTCCCAAGTTTTCTCAGAAACACAGAATGTGTTGGTCATCTTGCTTTTAACTTCACTTTTCTCATAGCCACCGCATAGACACATAGTTTTAAAGTGAAGCTTACCTAAAATTTCTTGACTGAGATTGCCATAGACTGGGTCATCTTCCGTGTAATGGTCATCATAGCTAGAATGGGAATGGAAAAATATTTTAAAATCACATAATAAGCTTTGTTTAAGACCCCACTATTCTACTTTGATCATTTTACACAAATATACAGTAAAAGATTGTATAGGACCTAAAAATTAACACAAAGAATATCTGGGGGGATGGGAGGTAGTACCACTGGATTTGCAGAAGGGAAAGAAAAGGCAGTGTAAACATTCTGAAGAGAGATTTATTATCTAGCCAAGGATTGAAATCTTCTTTCCTGTAAGTTAAGTATAAAGGTAATCTTAAGACTACTAAGCTACTGGTTGATGGAGCTCTAAAAATATTAATGATCTCTTAGTAACAGTGAGATAACTGTGCAAAGTGGCCCAAAAAAGGACTTCATGGGTAAGTGTAACCAATCTCTTGCTTTATTGGCTCACATACCATATAATCAGTTGAGAACTATATCAAACTTTTCTAATCCTGCTACTCATATTTATAGTGACTGCTGTGATAAGGAACCTTCTAGCACCAAAATAAATTTGTTCACTGTCGAGTTACACGCCTTCATTCTCAAGCTAAGTCTTTTAACCTACAGAAATGTGCTCCCTTTCAGATGATAACTTCACGTGCAGAGGTTGCTTAATCCTTCTGAACCTCTACTTTGCAAGCTAAATTTGAGAAGTCTGGGGGAAGCAGGTGAAGGTCAAAGAGGCCCAATATAGTAGTGTGGCACAACAGGAGTGTGCCTTTAGAGTCGAACAACCATTGCTAAGGAATAGATGAAGCTGTATGTGGTTGAGAAGAAGGGCTAAATTCTGTTTAGCTCAAGCCTGGTTCCATTCACTGAAATCCAATTAACAATTAGAGTATGAGGTACAATCCTGGAGCATGGCTCTTCGTTTGGTTCCATCTGAAGGCAACCCTGTTCACATCCTCCATGACCACTTTGCAATACAAACTAAGGAAGTAAATGGTGCTTGGGGGGGGGGGGGGGGAATGTTCTTAAAAAGCGCACTCCTGATTGAACCAAAATTCTTATGTCAATGCACCGAGACAAGACCAAAACAAAGTTCAGCTTTGGATATTTAATAGTATTCTGTATTCCATTACCTGGTGTCTCTTGAAAATGTTTTTAAGCATGTTTGTAAAAATGAGAATCATTAGAGTGAAGCGCTGTGTGATCCTGTCTCTGTTGCATCCCTATACTGTGACTTCTAAAGAGGATGCAGTAATGCAATCTTAGACTGCTTTTTTCAGTGATATAATCAGCTGAACAGACAGTAAGGAACAAAGGGACTTCCCAGTTTCAGGTAAGCATGTAATTTGGGGTTGGTTTGGGGAGAAGGACAACAGCTTTTGTATTTTTGTTTCAAGGGCCTTTTATGTTTGTGTTGAGGTAAAACTCCTTCCATTTGTTTTCTAAAGTAATTTCGTTGATATGGAATAAACTGGGGAGAGATCAGGAGCTGTCCAGCAGCTGGAACCAACACAGTCTGTTTTAAGGCTTTTGAATGTAACGTGCAAATGGAGGTTGCGAAAAGTAAATACACACGAGTTACTGCTCAACAAGTATTAAATATCAAACCATAATTTCTCACTATTTGCTGAGAGTTCTCTTTAATTATAATAGATTCATTGAATTTGAGTGGTAGTGTTTTGGCTCAATATATTGCACTTTCTTCAGTATGTAAAATAACCATATTAGCATGCAGTTATTTATTGTTGATAAAATGACTGGAGTACATCTTTCCTGTGTGAAATTATTCTCTCCCTCCTTCATAGAACTTTTTTTTTTTTTTTTTCATAACTTTCCTGCTCTGCAGTAGTGCCAGGCAGGCCATGTAAGATAATGGATTTTCCCTTGTGTCATCCATCCAAAGCCATCTGTCATAATTTATTGCTTATTATACCCTTCTCAGAAAGAAACTTTTTATCCAACTTACCTTGGACTGTTGTCTTCATACTCTTCATACATTTTAGCTAGAAAATTTGTTTAAAAAAAAGAGAAAGAAAATGAAATATGTTATTTAAGAGTGCTTCAGATAATTGTCCTAACTGACATGCTTTTGATTTCACTGCACACAAGTAGGTCTTCCAGGCTCTATTTTTTTAAGCAACATATAGGTATATTAAATATAATCCCTTCTCCCAGAAATGCACTATAATACATGAGATTCATTTCTTGTCTCCTCCTCCTTCTGCTTCTAGCATATCTTTTTCTATGCCTAGGGAGGTGCATCATGTGTTTATATTAGAAGATGAAGGCTTCATTTGTTTTTTTACTAGTTTCAATTGCTTCTGTCTCTGAAAGAGAGATATCCTGTGATCCGCAGATGAAAAAACTGAAGCAGAGAGGCAATAGCCACAAAGAGATTTATTGCTAGAGCTTGATTAATAACTCCGGAATGCCTGACTTTCTATCTTGTGCTTCAGGACTCCAGAATTTACCTTGGTAAGGCTTTGATACCAGAACACTGTAGCATCAGCCAATCTGACTGCAACCTTGCTCAAGGTTAGTTTTGTAAATGACTGATTTTTCACCATATAAATATCTGCCTAATAACACTAAAAGTGAAGACAAAACAAATGACATCCTCCTTCCCCTCCCAGAACATTCCAGCATCTCTTTTAATAGCCTGTAGTCATACCAATTCTATATTGGTGATTTCAATTTATAAGCATAAGCCTTCTGCTTATTATGTATGTGTGTAAGCATTTAAAGTAGTTCAATGTAAGTGTTTGCCTGCCCGTTCATATTCATACAGCACATGGTACAATTTTCCCTGTGTAAAGACAGGTTTTCCTGAAGGGTTGCAGTAGGATTGTACAACTGATTATAGAGGTTTATACAGAAGATTGGTTGTACTGTCATAGTCAATCACATTAAAAATAATAATAATTTAAAAAACCTTAATTTTAATTAAAAACAGGGTATGACTGTAGTCATTCTCTAACAAAAATAAAACATGAGTTCCTTATTGTCAGTGACACATTGGTTTAAGAGATGGAATCCCATGATGAAAAGCAAGTTTGTTTGTTTTGAAAATGATCTGGTTAAGCTGATTAATTATAAAATATTAATATTATTTTTTAATATCAATGTTAATCTAATTATGAAATCTGGAATTCAAATAAGCATTCAGGAATTTGGGAAGGATAAATTTTTTTTCACATGTATTTTGTGTTAGTACAGCTACTTAAAATCATTTTTAAATTAAAGTACAGTTGATAAATAAGTTTCATTAAATGTACTCCTAAAATATATATATATATATATAACCTTAAAAATACACTGAAAATAAAACATTAGCCAGAAATAAATTCTTCACCCTGTATATTTTCTGTTGATTTGAAATCAGAGGAGAGAGTTGGAGACTGGTTTTTGGCAGTGGGTTGGGCAGGTAATAATTACTCTGTAATCTTACCTGACTCTTCTATAATTTTTAAAAGTTACATCCTCACAGCTAGAATAATTCTTGCCAAAGAATAATTTTAAGACTCAAAAGTATAAATCTTTTGGCTTGACATCTCCCAGAAATGATGGCTTTCTCTGCAGGTGCTTTTAAACAGTCGAATTCCTTTCCTTACAGAGACAACATTACTTACTTTCTTGCTTCTTTTTCATATAGTGTGAAATATTCAGTATCAATGAAACAATCAGAGCCAGACTCAGAAAGGCCAAAACTCCCCAGACGGAAGGGTGGCATTCCATTTCTGCAACTGAAGGAAAATCATTTTATGTTACATATTTTCTAACAATCACACTGTATTCTTTGTGTTTAGTTGATTTTTACTTTCTGTAATTCAAGCCTTTTGTTGTTTATTTTGTGGCAGCCATTGCTCTATGAGCTGTATAATTAATATCAAAACCAGTTGCTAAATAATAAGGAAACAACATCCATAAACTGTTAACAGAGCTGTGGTTTCATAGCGAATCAGCTATGGGTACTAGGCTGGGGTACTAGTTTGCCTGTAAAATGGAGTAAAAATCACAAACTGCTAAAAAAAAAAAATTAAAAAATAATAATCTTAATGAATAGCTTTGAAGTGTTTCTCTAATTGTCTTAAAGGTAGCTGGAGCAGAGCAGAGAGGTTAGATGACACTGGCAGAGTTAGATTCAATCAGGTAATATTCCTATTTGGTTTTAATATAGCTTCAGGGGCTTAATGTTGCTTACATTTTAAAAGAAAGCTGAGTAAAGGAACGCATCACTATACATTCACATGTTGCAGGGGCACCAATGCATTTACTCCTATTGAGAAGACAGAGCTTTGTTCCTTGGCTCACTGACTCCAGCTCACCTTAGAAAGTGCCCCTTCTGGTTTTTGTTCCCTAATTACATTGGTGTTGAAAAACTCTTTTGTTTGATTCCAATCCACAGATATTCTTATGCTGATTAAACAAGATAAGATTATCCTTGTTAGTGAGAAATTGTGTCAGGTAGACTTCTATGTAGCACTTTTCCGTCCTGATCTGGACTCTCTTTTTTAAAGGAACAAAGCAGAGCAAATAATCTGTAAATTCCTGACAGCTCTGTAACTGTTTATTCCACATAGTCCTTCCAGTGGCCATTTATCCATCCTTTCAAACTACATATCCAATTTCCATGCCTTCTTTTCTCCTAGTTCAGTTCTAGAAAAGTTATATGAGGGCTCTCCATTACTGCAATAATGCTCTTCATGTTAAGCAGCACTTTTTGCAATGAGATATGTGAATGAGACATTCGTTACAACAGACTAAACACCATGATATAACTACATTTTCCAGAGGAGGAATTAAGACAAAGGGAGATCTCACCTTGAGAAGATGTAATAACATCATGAGTAACCAGCGTTTGGAACCGGGTTACTCTGCAATGAGTCACTATAAAAAATTTGCATCCTATGCAACCTGCCCCAAACTACAAGAAGTCTATGTGAAAGACAGGAAATTTTAAGTCTCAATGTAGTCTAAATAATAATAATAATCCTTCCTTCTTCTTTTGTCCTATCTTTTGTGAAGCGATTCCCGTCCATTTTTTTAATGTTCATTTTTTATTGCTTTTTCTATACTATTTTGTTCAGTAAGTAAAAACACTATTGTGGCCTGAGAGAAGGGCACGTGTACCTGTGATAGAAACAAAAACCCTGTAATTCACTGGAATAAAAACAGGGAGTAGATAACAAATGTACACCTTGTATCTGAGTTTGTACCCTTTTCTAGGTATTGAAGGCTATCATTTATTTGTCTGTTTCAGGAATTCTCTTTTTCCTTGGTGTTTCCAGAGAAAAAGGAGAATTCTAAATTCTAAATAACCAAATTTTTGTGGATAAGCTTTTTTTTCATGTTTCAACTTCTGAGTTATATTTGAATCACTGACTGGAAAACAGTTGATGTTGGAAAAAAAGTTGTTTTCCTTTTCAGTTTCAAGTTCAAAATCTACAGTATTTGGGCAATTCCACTTCTCCGGAATTTCTGAAATACTCTAGCAAAACAACTTTTATTTCTAATAAAATGTACCAATGTTTTAAATCTTACACACTATAGGTCTTTCTTATACTTAGTTTAGAAACTTGCATAGGTTTGTGGAAAAGTAGAAAACAACGGTTTCATTTATCGTTATTTAATTTACTTTAAAGATGATTTCCCAAAATGCCAATTTAAACATCTACTTGTATTTCAGTAGAATACATGTGACTTAACCTATATACATACACAAACATATATGTGACGTAAATGTTTTTAAATTTTTTTCTCTTACCTTTGCAATATAAGCTACTTTTTTTCAGACAACCCTACTTATATTTCAGAAATAAAATCAATTTTCATTTACCCCATAAAACCATAGTAAAGGCCTTGATCAGACGCACAGGAATGCCTCTTTGTTTGGCCTATGGTTTTCTAATGTCAGTTTGAAGGTAATATTAATTTCCAAGTACAAAATATAAGATATTTTGTTTTTATATCTCAGATTTACAGATATACAACTCCCAGCTGTCCCCCAGCTGTTCTTTTACTACCTTTATATTTGTTGCCAATATGCTAGCTATTTACATTTATAATTGCATTATTTAAATATTTACTACTTTGACAACTGCAGTGGTAGAAGGAAAGCTAATACTTGTTTGAAGAACAGTTTGTTTCCTCAGATAACTATGCTGCTCTCCCTTTATGTTATGATAACAGATGCAATCTGTGACAGCTAACTGGTTGTGCTAAAGAAAAAAGGTAAGGCAAGTGCGGATGGAGACTGAGAGACAGCAAGAGAAGTTTAATTATAGTTTAGAGTGTTCTGAAATAATTTTATTCCATTCTCTAATTTTAATTCTAAATAATCTATTGTAAAATGTAACAAAACTATATTTACCATTTTGAAATTATATATTTATTCTTAAGAACCCTTAGAACAGTGCTCAGAACATTTCCACTCAATTACCTTCAAACTGATTTAAAATGAAAAACAAAGAAAAGAGTTATATCTTCAGAAAAAATGTCCTAAGGAAAAAATAGGCCCCTAGGGACAGTACACTGTTACTTTAATAGGATAAGCCCGGTTTCCATCAGAGTTTTCTGCAATAGTCTAAGCCTAAGAGCAGTAGTAACTCGCTCATACTGAAGCTGTTCTTAAAGCAATGTGCTCCGCTTTGAAAGGAAAGAGTTCATCGTATAGCCAAAGGTTTCATGAGGACAACAATTCTAGTTTTAATTCAGGAGAACTTGGGAGGTGGGTACTACATTTAATCATTTGGAAGGTGGTACTTGGGAGATGGTACTACATCTAATCATTACAGAGATGCCAGTATTTCAAATACCTAATACCAGAATCTCTCTAGTATTATTGGTACATTCTTATTCTGCTGTTCTTACATTCTAGTTTGGAAACAGCGTCAAACTTGGATGTCCATCCAAGCAGAGTATCTGCCTCAGGTAATTATTTACTCTGTCTGGATTATTTATTTATTTATTTATTTATTTCTACTTTTGTGACTTTAGGGATGGGGTTACCCAACTCTTTTTACTAAATTCACACAACAAAGTACAGGGAAACAAAACTATTTCTAAAGACATAATTATTTGTGCTTTCTCTCCCTTTTAAATGATGAATTTTCTCCCTCTTGATGAATTTCTGCACCAACAAATACAGGACACAGGAATAAATAAGCATTTGTTGACTTTTTCCTAGGTTTGTAGAGTCCATTCTACTGTAATTGGGGGGGGGAGATAAACGACAAAAAAGAACAGACAAAATTTAAACACCCTAGCCTTTCCTGGATGAATTCTGCAATTACTGCAATTTGAAGGAATTAACATAATCATCCTTTCCTAATCATGCGCTTTTTTTTTTTTTTTTTTTTTTTTTTTTTTTTTGTGGAACAGGCCATATTCAGCAATTTGGGGCTAGAAGTAGATGTGTTTTCTCCTAGCAGCATATGTATAAATAGTAGAAGAATTAAGCTCTGTTCCTTCCTGTTCTAATGTATTTTATTCAGAGAATCTGTCACAAAGTGTAACAGGAGTCCTTCTACTATACTTTCCTACAAAAAAGGAACAAGAGGTGGGGAATATAGATCAATTACTTTGATCAATACCAAATTTTAGAAGATAAGCTGGAGCACAAAATAGTTTGTTTCTCATTGTTTCTGTCTGTAAATTTGTAAAAGATTAAACAAAAATATTGTTTTCCTCTCTATTAAATGTTGTGGTAAATAATATTCTGTACCAATGACCCCTACCAAAAAGAAACCCATTTAAGAGACTGATGAATGTTAAATTAATATTAATAATGCTTCCACCTGTGTGAGCTTTTAAGACAGGATTAATTCTCCAGAAAGGATTTGTTAAGATGCAATTAATTAATGCATAACTAATTGCTTTGTAAGATACCAACTTCATACTTCAGAAGGAAAGAAGCACACTATAAAATAAGTCCCTAGCTCAGTAAATATTTTAAGAATAAAATTGATGTCAATGCTTAGTCTTCATTAACAAACCTTAGTGCTTTTGCCCACTTAGCTGAAGATTAATGAGGGTTTAAGCTGTTGATGGTGACTCAGCCTCATCATTATGTTTATTATTAATAATTTGACTTCAGCTCAAAGGGCAACCTTCTTGAAGGACTGGTAATCAACCAAAGTATGTTTCTACTGTTCAGTTTTTTTCCAAATTTATAATACTGAAAAGACTAGACTCACCTGGTTTTGTTGGTTTTTAGGAATACACCCCGTCTCTTTATCCAACAGGAAATCAAATTATGTTATGTTGGCAGAACTTGGACGTGCTTTTATTTCAGATCTAACAGCATAAATCTATCTCCAGAGTTGCCGTCAGTCTTAAAAGTCTCTAGTCTTTGCTTCCCCTGCATTCTTACAGACAGGAAATGTGGTTCAGGCTTTTACAACTTTACTAGCTAACTGACAGTCTCCTTGAGTGTACGCCTCTAAGAGGGAATAAAGTATTCATATGTGCAGGTGCATACAATAACCACTTGTCTTGCCACAGAAGACCATGTACGGAGCATGTACAAGACTATTAGTTCAATTTTATATGATACAAACCTACCATGGTAATATGCATATGAGACCCATACTGTAAAGCTTCCTATTTGTGCTATGTTGAATTCAACAAAAGTATTTTGGATGCCTGTTAAACTTAATTCCAGAAACATTTTACATAGGAGTGCTATTTGACTCTTTCCCTCTTGAGGTTTCTAAACCAAGTCTGCAAGTTCGTCACCAAGAGAGCCTACAGTTTAGCCAGTAAGACAATGCAGAGGCATGATGCAGAAATCACACCATTGCCAGATTTGGAAGGTCAGGTTAAGATATCATAATATGCTCCCTCTGTTCTTTAAAGTCTGTGAATCTGGGCTTACAACTCAAAACAGTTGTGGAAAAAGAGGGTAAATCAGCATGTGTCTTACTGTGTGTGTTTTGTCTTTTTTTTATTATTATTATTACTTAGCAAAACATGCCTGTGTTTGGCTAGAAAAGACATTTTCTTTGCAGAATTGCAGTAGCTTCTTCCAGAGGAAACTTGCATGTAGATCACTGTTGAAGAGGCTTTCTTTTAACTTTTGAGGGTTTATGTGCTTTTGTTTTCAGAGCAAATGGTTTTATTTCCAATTACGCATAATGTAGAAGTGGGGAGCGTTGGTTAAGAAAAAAAGGTGAATTACATGACTGTTTGTCTTTTTGGAATACACAAATTGAAAACGTCCTCACTATAATCTAAGGAGCAATGTAAAATGTTTCTCTTTGAGAAAGGCTCTTATAGGAGGAAACAATCTTGGCAGTACATGTTTATTTGGGATGTTATTACTTCAGGATATTATTTTTATATTAACTGCCTTAGATTAATGCTTAAGAAATAACTTAATGGTTTAGCATCTTCTTTGAATGTGCAGGTTAGTCTTAATTAATATGACATACTCTTCCATTTGAATCCAAAGGCAAATAAGAGTCTTAACTACTCAGAGCTTTATCAGAATGAGGTGCATTGATTATGAGATGTTAATATAGAAATAATTAAAATGTTTTTTATGGTTATAATTACCTTGATGAAAAATTGCATGAAAAAATGACATTTTTAAATGGTTATAGCTTTGGTGTTTACCGGCAACTGAGTTTAGACACCTTACTTAGAAATGTCGGTAGAATCAAAATTACAGATACGTATTTTCTCAGTGTTAAATCAAAAAGCATAGGTCCATCCCATTTAATTCTATATTCCACGTTTCAATGAAAGTTCCTTTCAAAAAGTGAAACATCCTGTGATCCGTGTTTTAAACCTTGGCTTTCAGCAGGGAAAAAGATAGATTTTTTTATGAAATGGTGACCGCAATTGATACCTTTGAAAGTAAAGGGTTTATCATGAGCTTAGGGAAGTAAAAGAACACAACTAGTTAAAACAACTGCATTTAGTAGTTCTATGTCGTAGGCTCAAGTCAACAGAAGTGCCGTGAAGCCACCTTATGAGAGTATGAAACTCAGAAAGAGATGTCTTGTAAAGAAAAAGAATCTTTATTTGAGGGAGAAGCTGATGAGACTGGGAAATACATATTTAATAAATGGAGACTGTTGCTTAATTTCTCAGCTAAGAGTGTGAGTAGTAAAACTGAGATCTGCTGAGGATTCAGAATAAAATATTTACCAGCCTGAACAAGAAGCTTACAAGTAATAAACTCCTTTGGAGATAATTAGAGCCATAATGGGTAGGTGAACAGTGAGAATACAGTAGGGGATTTGTAGGTTCATAGCCCTGGTAGCATGTTAATAAATCTGTTCTCCAAGAGCAAATCATTGTTGTACAGTAGCATCTTTGGTCACAGGAGTAAAGTCTATTGCATTAGACATGAGTTTGATGTGCTCTTCTGGACAGCCTGCAACAGATAGCAAGATCTGTTAGACAGCAAGAAATTCATTATTGCAGGCCCTAAAATCCATTGTGAATATGATTTGTTACTTCTCTTTCCTGTCTTTTATATCTGTGTTAAAGTTTAAAAAATAAAAAATAAAAAAAGGAGAGAGAACCACTCATCTGCTTAAAGTTTTGTTATTCAGGATAATAAAGACAAGGATAAAAAGGATAAATTGTGCCTAATTTTAGAAAGACATGACATAAAGTAATGTCGCTCCATGCACATGTATTGTGTACAAAGATGTTTCCTCTGTTTTTGAAAGTCCCTGAGCTGTAAACTGCTGGGGGTATATTCTGGGGAAGTATCTCTGACCACTTACCTACTTATTTGATGTTTGGTAAATATATGCTGCTGGTGTCTGCAATATATGATTCTACGTCAAATAGACAACTGACTAGCTTGGGAATGGTTCTTGCTATACAAGTGGAAATGGTAAATGAAGTACTATTAAATATGGTTGTGCACAGGCATATAAGAAGGAGTAATTCTGTGGTCAAATAGAGTCAGACAAACAGTACAGTTTGGCATAAGACTTGAATGATCAAGTGAATCTGAGTAAGAGAGCAGTTGAAAAAATAATGAAAAGCTTACAAAGTATTATTTTGTTGGCTGTTTTAGGGAAAATCAGGCAGGAGAATCCCAAAGTAGGTATGAAAGATGATGTTTGGAAGGGAAGCCATGGGAAGGGAGAGGGTTGATCTTAAATTTCTTTAGTGTAGGAACAAGACAAAACAAAAATGTAGTATGTTACAAGTGTTTTTGTTTGTTCATTGTTGTCTTGAAAATATGTGGTGCTATCTACAGAATGGAATAATTAGTAGTCCTTGCAGTACTTGTCTTTTAAGTACTCATGTTATAGGGAATGATAACTCACACGTACGTGAAATTTGTTAAACTTGTATAGTAAACAATTTTGGGGAAGGAGATGTGGGACAGCAGCTAAACTGTGTGAAGTCACTGTATGTTGCCACAAAACATGGAGTAAGGCAATGGCTGACCAAGGAAAGACTGTAGAGACCCAGAGGATGTCAGCAAGTTTCCAAAAGCATGATCATTACTGGAATACATATGTTTAAAGTACTTTTTTGGTTCTGGATGAACTGTGGCAGGATGGAACTTTTTACTGTGACTGAAATCCATAGCAGTCCCCAGCAGTCTCTTCCAAGCCTGGAATTTGCTTTTTGTAACTGAAAACTTCAAAGGAAGAGAGTTTTCAGCCTTATCAATCTGAAACTAATTTCAGTATTTGTATTTCCCCTTTCCTCCTCCCCAAGAAATCAAAAAGCCCCCTCGATTCTTTCCTCCTTGTTTTCAAGTATCTTATTTACTTAAGAACTCATTCAGTTCAGTACATTTTTGCAATATATGTATGTCACCAGCAAGTTGTACTTTTCTAAAATCTCAGAATGCATACTCTTTCTAGCTTCCTGAAGACAAAATAAACTGCACAGCTGACGATAGAATCAGGCCTCAAATGCCTACTTTCTCTGACACTACTCATATTAAAGCCTTTCTTTTAGAAATTATATAATTTATGATGCTAGATGGTATTGTGGAAAACCCCTTTGTAAGGCATAGAATACAGAAAGACTGGTTGTAGTCTTAAAAAATGCAAGATGTAAATGACCTTTCTGTTTGAAGTGGGAATATGTTTTTAATCGTAAATCTTGTCTGACTCGCTGGGGAAAGCAACTATAGCAAATGCTTTGAGATGAGCTCATGCTAACGTGGTGTCTATTCCGACACTAATCTCATGAACGCATCAAGGAAGTAGAACTATTCTTTTATCCTTAGCACGTGGCCCTTTGCTTAGGTTGCAGGTGCAGACCTGGTGCTACATCTGTAGTAAATATAAATTAGCAACAATGCTACAGAGAGAGGAGAGTGAGAATTTTGAATCCACCCTCAAATGCTTTAGAGAGTGATTCTGACTAATACTGTGAATTTTGTACTTCTGGTAAAGTTAATCACTGTCTTTTGTGCATTGTAGACAATGTCGTGAATTTTGTTGTTTTATCTTAAGCCAATGTTAAGGTTGATGTTACCCCATTAATAGCCCCTGAAATTATGGCTCCTATTACAAGCAATATCATGGGTTTCCTGTGGGGAAACCACAGGTTATTTTTTCCGAATGTTACAAAACCTTATTATCAAAGACTGTTAAGAGAGGTAGCAAGAGAAAACTTCTTATCTTGGTAATTCTGCACTGTCAAAATTTCCATTGAAAGCTAACGCTGCACACTTGTGCAGCTTTGGGTGGGGTTTTATGTGTTGCGTGATGTGAAATTGCTGAGCAGAGTCTCTGCATGACTAGCTCAGAGAAAATAGAACAGATGCCCCTTCATCCAAAACCTGTAAAAGTGTGGCCTTTTCACCGAATTCAGTGGATTTTATTTTCTGCTCAGACAGCTGCTGCATTCTGAGAGAGATGTAATCTCTGGAGGTGTTTCTTTCAATAGGTACAAGAAGAACAAATTTCCTAGTAAAGTTGCTATAATCCACTTACCTGGTTTTAGGATTTTTGTAATTCTCCCTTGACATACAACCTTTGTTATCACAGCACGACTAATGTTGGCTCTTAACTGGGCTTTGGCCTAATCCCTCTTTTGGACACAGCAAAACTTCTGAGCTCTTTAAAAGCTGCTGGAGACCTAAGGTAGGCTGTCTGGTTGGGGGTATGTTTTAGAAGTCAGACTCCTCTGTATATGCTTCTTCTCCCAACTCTCCTTGCCATGACAATGCTGGTAAAAGCATTTGAGCCCCCTTGTTTTCTCCTCTAATATCCTACCTGCTTTTTATCCCTGAGGGATGCTGTTCCCCTGTTACGACACAGTTGCTGGAGGGCAGTAGGAGTACCACAGGGGCGTGTTCATGGACATAAGTTTGCAAAGTCACAGGCATTAAGGAGGAAATAATTTTTTTAAAAAAATAAATGCATGAGCCTGCCTCAACTTAATCTCTGTTGTTACACGTTTGCCAATAAGCCAAGACAACTCTGCAGTGCTGCTGAGCACTACTGAGACATCTTAGATCCGACCCATGTAAGTCCAGATGAAGACCTCTAATAGTGGCTATGAAGATAGTTCTTTAAAAGTGGTCAGTGATGCATTGGAGTAGTGAGTTTGGTCTGAATCACTCAACTTCTAAAGCTTTCAGCTTAACAATGTTGTGGTTCCATCTTTCTGTTTAAAGTAGTATCTGGTAAGCAGATAAAACCACATGTCTCACCATGTACACGGCTGTTAAAAACATTGTTTTCTTACTACTTCCTGCTCAACAGTGGATTTGGGTACAGAGTAGTGCGTGCTAGTTTCCTCGTAGCAAAATCTGCCAGGGACTTGTTAGCGTTTGCAGAAAGTAAGAGCACAGGTGTGCAGAAAACGTCTCTCATCCCACAAAGCATGTAGAGTGATTGTTCTATATTTGACACACATGTTTTGACATTTCTCAGAGGCCAGAGAAAGTATATGTTTAAGGTGTTCTCTTTGAGTCTTGGGTTAAAGTTCCTGGCTGGAGTAGTCAGGACATGCACTTGAGCATCTGTCTCCATGTGACAACTGAGAAGTGTAGTCACGGGCACTAGTTAGGTGGTGTGGGCAGCCTTATCCTGTCTCGAACAAAGGTTGTGTCCTCAGTGGAAGCAAATTGTCCCAAGAAAAGTGTCATGACACATTCCACTAAGGTCTGTGTCTCACAAGGTAATTTCATTTCGCAAGTATGGCATTGCTGTAAAACTGATCAGCCTTAAGTAAGCTCTGTGCTTGTCAATTCAGATTTATAACCTATCAAGAGTATTCCTATGATTTTGGTTTTGGCTTAGTTTGTAATCTAGGGTACTGTAGTCTTTCTATTCGTGTTTAGTGCTTAGTACCTCTTACGTTGAGTCTATTTGACTAGTTAAGTGCTTTTCTCTTTCTTGAAAAGATGCTACTTATAAGTATTTTTCCAACTTTGTGTGTGTGCAGCTCCTTTCTCCATAGTTGATGCTTAGGAAAGACTTACCCTATGGGTGATTATTGATGCCAACAATCTATTGCTGTGTGGCTTAGTACTTTATTTGTGGTACTGTCCAAGGATATAGGAAATATTTGTATGAGTGGCTCTTCTCCTTCTGTAATCTAAAGAACAAAAATGCATAGTATTTAAAGGTGACAGGCAACATAAGATTTTATTGCTATTTAGAAACTTCTCTTCAGATGCTGATTTAACTGATAAATAAAAACCTCACATCCTTCTACTTCACCATTGATGTATATTTAGGTTCAGCTCTCTATCAGATGTGACTAGATAGAGCGAAGACATTGTGACTGGGCTTGGTTTCAGCCAGCCATGCTATCCCTCTGTATGAGCACTGCAGAAATAGATAACATTTCTGTCTTTAAAACTCTGTGAGGTTTTAGCAGAAAGTGTTTTAAAACTAAGTAGCTCATAGAATAACTCTTTAGATCATGCTCTGCAGCTGCTGGAAAGAAAAGCATTCATAAATGGAGTTCAGAAGCATGACAGCATTCCCTACAAGACAAGGAGGCAGGTAAAGCAAGCCATTCTATAACCTTAACTGAACCTCCCTGATGCAGAACTGGCATAGTATTAAGTAGTAGAGGCAATGGAGAGGTATACTGAGGTAGTTTATATGCTGTACCCATGTTTCAGTGAGAAAAGAAAAAAAAAATACACCTGAAATACACATTACAGTGGGGAAAAGCACCCCTGAAGCTTAGAGTTGAAGTGAGTCAAGCAAGGGAATGGTATTACTATCGGATCTTTGTGCACTAAGCCTTATTTCCTTCTTAGTACAAAGACTTATATATACTTACATACTTATATATGTATATATAAGTATACTTATGTATACTTGAAAATGTTTATCTTTGCTGTGAGCTATAGGATCATAGATAAAGCATCAGTTTTGCACCTCACTCTATCCTTTACCTGAAATGAAGCCATATTTTAGGAGGATGGCACCATGCTAAAATGGAGAGGAGGGCACAAATAGTTTTCTGTAATCCTTGGAAACACTTCACAGAATCACAGAATAGTCTAGGTTGGAAGAGACCTCTAAGATCACCGAGTCCAACCTCTGACCTAATGCTAACAAGTCCTCCACTAAACCATATCACTAAGCTCTACATTTAGATGTCTTTTAAAGACCTCCAGGGATGGTGACTCAACTACTTCCCTGGGAAGCCTATTCCAGTGACTAACAACCCTTTCAGTAAAGAAGTTTTTCCTAATATCCAACCTATCTGTTTCAGCTGAACAGTCACAACTTGGGTGATGTAGCTACGTGGGGAAAGAAAAAAAAAAAAATGTGGTAAAGGCTGACCATTCTGGTTTGTGGCTTTCTCCGAGTGCTTTTATTTAGTGTTTGAAATGTGCACGTCATGGCTTTATATTGTGGGACAGTTACAGAGGGTCATTTTGTGAGACAGAGATGTCAGGTTCTGATTTTCCTGGCAAGCAACTTTCCTGAAGTTGTGCTATAACTCATTAGCAGTAACAAGACTGAGGAGTCTGAAGAAAAGCTGGAATTTTCTTCATACGTATGGAAGACTGCTTTTCTTTTAAAATTATTGACTTTCAGAATACATCAAAAGTTTGCACTGAATACGCTTATGAACAAAAGTGTAGCATTTGACTGACATGCAAAACCTAGAGTTTCTTTCTCTATAGCCAGAGGCTAAGGAAGTTCTTTTAAAGAAGCTGTTGATACTTTTTTTTTCTTTTTTTTAATTGAGAGAAAAGAACTTCTGAGGTCATTTGTAGCTGACAGAAGGTTTCTGTTTCACTGGTTAAGCATGTATGATTCACACACTAATGCTGTGACTTGGTGCTAACTTTTTTTTGCTGCCATGATATAATGGAATTCTATATTTTAATGTGCCCATGCTTTCAGCTTAGGGAATGCTGAAATCCAGAGGGGAGCTATACAGAATGGAATCTGTATTCAACTCCTTTTTAAGGCATCATATAGAAGACTTCTTGCAGGACTGTAGCATCTATCCTTGAAACCAATAAAAGTACTTCATAAACTGAAATCAATGAATGCTGTGTGCATCATGAACAACACGATTGTACACCCAACTCAGAACTGCAGTCAGTTCTGATATAGAATATCTCTCTCATTCAGCATCAGCCCTGTGAGATTGTTTAAGGCCATGATGGAAGGATGCCATCAAATGAGAAATGCAGACTAGCTACTCCTGATTAGAGTGTAATAACACAAAATTTCCTCCATATGCTGGAGTAATTTTTTCTCCTTTTGCAGACCTATACTACCTTTGAAGTGTGTATGTGCCCAGAATCTTGGGTCTGTATTTCCCCTGAGCTTTACTATATTTGCAAGTTCAGGCCTTAAATGACTTGCTGAAAGCACTAATTCACATCTAATTTAAGCACAGGAGAAATCTGGTAATTTAATGCATTTAAAGGTAAACAAGTCCACGTTTTCAGGAAGAGGGATTGTACTAGTATTTCTAAAATTCCTGGAGCAAGAGAGTTTCTACCCTATCAAGCTTTTGTCTTATAAAATGACTAATGTATCAGCTCAGTAACACTACCCCATGTTTGTGGAGAGCCTGACAAAGCATGAAATACTACCTGTGCTAGTCCCCTTGATGCCAGTGTTTTTATAGTAGTAGTGATGATTTAGATGGTTTTGTTTCAAATTTGAAACAGCAAAGGAGGGGAGCAGAAAGCTATTAAAATGAACTTAACTGATGTATCCCATGCAGTACTTACAGTACCATCCTTCTACATCTCTGCATTCCTGATGTGATTCCTCCTACTTCCACCATCATGGCTCCGAGGTAAGTGAGGGACTCCTGCCCTGGGCCTACACACAGTTAGTAGTTTGCTACTGGCAGGCTATGTCCTGAGCACTGTCCACCCTGGTCTGTCCTGCCTCCTGTGCAGGCCTGGAGCCTCTCTCCTGCATTGCTTCGTGAGGTTAAGCTCACAAGGTATAAGCTGTGCAGCAAGTGATGGGGGGCAGTTGGGTCAGGTTTTCTTCTCTATGTGAGAGAATTGACAGCACCAACAAAGCTAAAACCAGAGGCTTGTCCAAGCACGTCAGCCTTTAGTAGCATGTCACCAATGCCTCCTTCTAGGAGGTGGAGGGAAGGGCATGCAAATCCTTAAGACTTAGAAAATGCAAGTATTGGGATGTTACCTATGCCATTAGCTCTTATTGGAGCAAATTGGTTTCTTCAGTGGTCAGAGAGGTCCTGTGATCCCATATTATTGAGCTGAGGGGGTTATTTTTACAGATCAGCCATATTCCTCTCACCAAGGCTGCCAGTTAATTGGCAGCTGCCTTGCTGCAGCTCAGAGATGAAGATGTTTGTTATCCTGGAGGGGGATCAATAACTGCTGCTTTTCTTCCTATGTCTGGTTTCTGGCAAACATTAGGACTTTTCTGCTATTTTAACCCAAACTACGATTTAATTAGAGGATTTTAAAACAGTCGATGCATCCATCTGTTGTGTGTGAAGACTTTCTTGTAATGATAAGCTCAGTAGCCAGAACTTCAGATCCTTTCAGCAGACACCTGTGTTAATTTGGAGAGCTCTTCAAGTGATGCTTTCTTTTGGGGCCAACTCTGTTTTGTTGTTCTCATCTTTCTGCTTTAAGCACAGAACTAGCACTGTGCAGTCAGCAGGAGCCAGAACTAGAGGCTTGTTGCAGTGCCAGTGAATTTTTTCTCATCCTCTTTTGTCTCCCTTTCCTCCTCCTATGTTCAAAGGGTGGCATATGTTGACAGAGCAGAGCATGGAGAGAAAACAAGTCCATATATACATTTGGAAAATGTCAGGTCAAGATATATAATTCAGTTTACCACAGCAGAGTGACATTTCCTAGTCAGCCCAAATGTAATATCCTTTTCTGTACCTTAAATATCATTCAGAAACATGGTTTCTGTTGGGAGAAAAGTACTTGGGGTTTATGTTGCTTTATTAGAATGACAAACAAAAGAAGTGGAAAGGACTGGGTGCCAAAGCTGTATATTCATGCAGTATTAGATGCTATCTTGAAGTGAACATTCCCACTCAGAAAGAAATTGTGAAAATATAGACAGAGACAGTGAGTTTCTAAGTCTCTATGTATGCTTTTCAGCAACACGTTTTGGAGATGGATTCCTTTGCTCTCAAGAAATTCCTCAGGTTATTGGGGCTAGAGTTTAACGACGAGCCTGCTACATCAAAGGTTGAATGGGAGCATAGGCCTTGCTGGAAAGGGCAACTGGGGGATACTGCAGGGCAAACAGAGTGAAGATTTAAGATGAAGAAAATATAAGAAATAAAGAATGAGATATGAGAGAAAGACATAGGGCAGAACTGAAATCCTTTCTGTAAAGGACGGATAACAAAGGTTCCCAAAATGTGTGGTATGCTTCTTTAAAATAGCCAGAGGGATACAGCCTTGGATGATGGAGCTAATACCTCCTCCCCAAAATCTCTGGGGGGCCTCCTAGGGGACCAGAAACTTGAAAGTGGGCAATGGACAAATAAGACCTGTCCATTTATCTGGAAAATTCTATGGAAGTGTTGAAGCCTAAGAATGAGTCTCACATCCGGCTACTTGCTTCTCTCCTTCACCTGCTCTGGGGAAATACTCCACCTCCTGAGGAGGGCAAAGAGAAGGCTCTGTACACATGAGCAAAAGACATAGAACAAAAGAAATAGGGGAGTTTTTCTAAGTTTGAAAAGGTATCAGCTGTGCAGGAGCCAAATCTTGAGGAAGACTTTGTTATTCCTTTAACCCATTCATTGTAGGTTACCTCCCCCACCAGAGATGAAGGAACTCGATCTCTGACCTCTGGAGAATAAGGCCCCAACAAAGTTTGATAAGGAGTTAACAAGGCAGTAGGATAAAAGATATCGCCTTGTTATTTTTATTTTCTATGGCAAAGCTAGCTTGGAAAGCACTCTTTTTTTTTTTTTTTTTTTTTTGCTGCTTTAGTGCTGTCAGTGGCACTGTGGTTTGTGGGGTTGCCGTTATTGTCGTGGGCTGGATGAATTTTGTGGTATGGGTTAATTTCTTTTTTTATAAATCCAGGTCACTTCATATAACACATAAACTTCAAAGCAGCCTGTAGTGCCAGACTCAGTAAGAAGACATGAAGAAATTAATGCCAGTTGCAGAAATCTATAGACTTAAAAGGCAACGAGGAAAGGCCGAAGAGTCCTGCACAGTACTGCATCACTTTTATGTAAGTGTGCCAATTTGCTTGATTTATGTGTATGTGTATATTTAGACTTATTTTCCTCCTGTTATCCCAGAATTTGGTTCTGTTTTGTCATGGCTCTGAGACTATTTAAAGGCTGCATGATATTCTGTCACCTGTCTGAGTTATGCTGGAACAAATGTCCAAATGCTCCATGACCAGAGGACAAGGACTTGTGTGCCTAGCTCTGGATGTGAGGACATCTGGCTCTTCTACTGTCTGAACCATGAATTCCTCTGTTCTGGGACAAGGAAAAACAGCTAGTATTTGTGTGAGTTTCTCAGGTTTCTTCACTCTTCACTTTTACATTTTATCTCAATGTGATTGTTTGGGGTGTTTGGGATTCTGGTAGCCTAATAGGAGAAAGTGATGTTACAGGAGCATGCAAAGTGGTTTTGCTGTGTCTGCCGTGTGTCAGTCTTACACACTAACTCTAAACATGGTCTGCACCAACATGTACTGTGTCTGGGCTTTGTCAGATCTGGTGTCACTCTGCTGCTCAGCACATTCCTACCAAGGCAACATGGACAGAAGTATGGTGTGGTGCCCGTTGTGGCACTTTCAAAGAAAGGATCACATTAGTATTTACTGAGTGGTAGCCTTCCAGAGAGGCATAGAAGTCCTGCATGCTTTTTGGCTCTTCTGGTTATTTACTGGGAGAGATTAATCTGAAGTTCCTGGTTGAACACATTGAGAGCTAATATGATTATTGTCTAGCCATTTTAGAGGGAAGAAGGTCTGGCAATTTAAGGAGATTAAGAGGGGCCTATGGAAAAAGCACTTAGAGTTTTCTCCCCAAGGCAAGCAAACACTATTTCTCAGAAGCAGCCTGTGATATGTAATATAAAGAGCACCATCTACTGATGCAGAAGAAAATGAATCATTGGTATACAAAGACATTTTTTTCTTTTCCTTCTTCATAGTGAACCCATTGTCAGCTTTCTGAATGCAGGGTTTAATCTGGATTTTGCTTGTCAGTAACAACATGGTTTATTTATTAACTACCCTTGCAAAAGGTGCTGATAGATAATATTGTGTGTTTTATCAGTTTATTGGTCTGTTCTTTGATGCCAGCAAAGAAGGGGCATAGGTAACATCCATAATGTACATTGATATGCCCACTGAGTATAGCAGTTTATTACAGTATCAGCTTAGAAAAGGCTGTCAAGCTTCCATGGACTGTCATGGGTCCTTTCCAATGCCAGCTCCACTCAGCCTCCTGGCTGAAAGCTGAGTGGCTTGTAACAACCTTACTCAACAGCTTTATGTGCTTCATGCTGGAAACACTCCACAGACCTCAGGGACTTAACTGACATGGTTTGTTGTGTGTGGGAATGGATCACGAGGGTATTCTTGTTGTCAGCTCCCAGACAGACCATACTGTGTTCCCCTTAGAAATTTAGCATTGTCTTATAAGAAGCAAAGTGTTCTTACAGTACTCTTCACCTCTCTGGCTGTAGGTCAGCCTGATTTGGAGGAGTATGTATTTGGAGAAGTATTTTCATCATTAAGTCTCCATCTCCAATTCTCTGTCATAAGTGCTTCTTGTTCAGTGCCAGAATGGGCATGAAATTGAATCTTTCAGAATCCATAATTAACTAATTAAAAGCATTTGCTTGAGTACTCTTTTTGGAGGGAGATAAGGGTGAGTGCATCACGCTTGGTCTTTAAATATATATATATTTTTAAATATCACATTCAAAGATGTTAGATGCTTCCTTAATCTTTCTGATTTAGAAACTTACCTTAAGTCAGTTCTGAGAGGAACAGTGAGACCTTCAGAGCTCCTTGGGTCTCGTCCACTGTAACTTCTCTTTCCTATTACTGCCTGATGATATGTGAACGAGGAGCTTTGCCTTGCTTCCTATTTTACAGAAATACAAGTCTGCCTCTTTTGTTGTACACCAGCACCACTTAGTGCTGAGATGTGTCAGAGGTCACTCATGGAAATAAGTTTATACATCATGGTATTTAATTTCTAAGTGAAGCCCAAGGTGTTTTGTTGTTTTTTTTTTTTTTTTAAGTATTTCTGTTATACATTAGTTTATGGGATCTCCCAACTACTTTTTTCTTCTGTCCTTGCTCTCTCTTCTCTTTTTTTTTTTTTTCTCCTGAACTTATACAGCTTGCAGCAGCAGTTCCTACTGCAGCAGTACATCTGTCAAGTGCACAGTTTATGCACTGGAATCTAGGGTAAGACTCATTTCTTGGCCACCTCTTGCCAGCCATCAGCCAGTAACTTCCAAAGTTATGGATTCAGCAAATGTCACAATTAAAATTTAAGGATTCTGGGTGTTCATCTCTAAGTTTCTGTGAACTCTAATTGATATGCACAGACTGAATAAAGTCAGAAGATGATCAAGGAAAAAAAACGTTCTGTTTGGGGTTTAAATTCAAAAACAAAACAATAACAAAAAATAACTTTTAGATAGTGAAATGCTACATGCTTGTGTTTTTTTCCCCTCTACCAATCAGCTGTATTAGTCACAGGGATTTTCCTCTTACAAACCCTGTTTACAGAACAAGGCCAGTCTTTTGTGTTCTATTTAGTGCAGATAATTTGCAAGAGAGGATCTTGGGGAAAAAACTGTTTTGTTTTCATTTTTTTTACTGCTTATATTTATTTCTGATTCCCTTAAGTAGGGAAAAAACAGATTTAGAATTACAATAATATCAAGCTTCTCCTTTCTTAGGAGGAAAAGGGGAAAAGACAGAAATAAAGCTATTCTGAACCATTCAGCTATTCTCAATATGTTCTTTTGGATGTCAGGAGAATGTAAGAAACGAATGAAACTACTCCTTGCTGGTTCTCAAAAACAAACATGAGCAGAAGGAAACTTGCAAGCTTGTGCATCATAACCTTATACCATCTCTGTTGTCTCACATATTTAAATATGACACTGAATACAAGCTCAAGATGTTTCCTTCATTGTCACAGATAGCAGTTGCTGGTTGCTTCTTGCCCAAATACAGATCTGCTAATGCTTCTTTGCAAACAGCTGTCCCCCAAAGCAAGACTGTAAGATTGCTCACAGACCACCTTAATGGAGCTCTGCTATATAATGCTAGGAAGTGGAAAGTGGTCCTTGTGTCACACGAGGTTCTAAATATTTGGACAACGTCCAAAAATTTTGATTGCAAATGAGCATGAATGATCTTTGGTGTCCTCTCCAAAACCATCCTTGCCCTGGTACCCATGTACAATAGAAAACAGGAGTGTACAGGGGTGGCAGCTGCAGAAAGACAGCAAAATCTTTGGGATAGGGCAGAGGGAAAACAAAGGCTCATCTCACTTGCGTGAAGAGCAGACACGTCAGTGAGGGACTAGGGCCTATATACCTTGAGCCTAGTAACAGAAATCTATCAAGCTGATGAAAACACTGCCTCTTTTTACTCCAGGGTGAATGGAAGGATGTCCAAAAGATAGTTAAAAGCTTATTATGGAACAGCCCTTACGGTTATATAATTCTCTCTGTAGACCTGTTTTTGGCTATCATCACATCCTTTGGGTTTTATCCAATATTGGGGAAGTGCGGAGATAGAACTGTAAAACATCCAAGTTTGTCAGTTATCTGACAGTAGCAAAGTCTGACAGACAAAGACCTCTGTTCTTTTCTCTATGCTCCATCTAGGCTATTTTCATCTTTCATTGTAAGATTTCATTTCAATTTCCTCTCCACTTAGTAAGTGTATTGAAAGAAGACTTTGTTGCTTCTTTCTTTCATACTAAACAATTTGATCATAGTAACTATTCTGTCCAGTAAAGGAAATCAAGTAGAGAATTAGTGAGAAATTCCATTGCTAGAAAAGCTCAACATTTTACAACAAAATATTTTTAGGATTAGAAACTCATCTCTACATTGGTAGAAAAGTTTGTGATTAGTATTGTTTTTGCAGTGAATAATGTGGCTGTTGTGTCTTTGCACAGTGACTGGTAGAAAATCATTATATGGTTTAATTTAAACACTGTTTCATTATCCTAACAAATGTGGGTAGGTTATTCTTCTTTAAAAAAAAAATATGTTTGGGGGTTTCTGCTTTCTGTTTGAAGGTTGTCTCTCTTGCTTAGGTGTGAAGCTCAGACAGGTCTCACAGCAGAGATTATGCTTTAGGCACAGCAATGCAAAATAGTCTGCTTCATGCTTCATGACACTTTTTTTTTTTTTTTAGCTGAATTTTGGGGTTTGGTCTTGACCTGCAAGAGAAGATAAAACACAAAGTAAAGCTAATCAGAAATACAAAAGTGTACCTGTGTATTTTTCTTCTGTTCTACACTAATCAGTCTCCAAGTCTTAAAACGGTGTCTTGAAACATGTGTTTTCTGAAAAATAAATACATAAATAAATAAATGCTTCTATTGTATTGTAAATCTGGTCCTACCAAGCTATAGGCATAAGTAAGATAGTGAGACTTCATATGTTGACTTGGTTTGAATGTTACTCATTTATTGGCAACTTTTATGGATGTTTTCATTCACATCTATGGCCAAAAAAATCAATCCAGATAAAATGAGCACTTTTCTTAAAGAATTCCTGGTTGCTGCCATACATGAAGTTTGTGGAAGACCTGACTCTTCCACAAACTTCACAAAAAAAGATATTTGTATCCCTGCTCTGTATACACAGGCATAAAGGAGGTGGTGATAGAAATGGCAGAGGCCCTGGCGCAAGAAGCAGAGATGAAATGTCTGCATCTGAAGTTAACTACTGATCATTATCAGACTCAGGATAAATACTGTTCAGCACCAGGCTCTGGTGCAGGGGTGCCCAACTGACCTTGGCACTTCTTTCTCTCAATTCAGTATTTACACAATAACGGTACAAAAGGCAATAATGCACTTTTTTCTGTTTGAGTAACCTGCCTAGAAAGCTCACAATTAGAGTCTGTAACAGCATTTACTGTAAGAGTTTTTCATCAAAGGTCACTTCAAATAAAATCTAAACTTTTCATTAAAAATGGATTTGCTATTTTGTTTTTGGAAAACCTTGATCAAATATTTATTGAAGGTTCCCTTGTTGCAACAACATTTTGCAATATTTCTTCCCTCGGCAGTTGTGGATAGATTGTACTCAGCAGAAACTCATTTTAAATGGTTGACTTTTTGCCCCCTTTGTGGTCGGTGCTTTTTGAAACCTTGAACTTCTTCAAAGGACGAAGTGTGCTGGAAGTACAACTAGTCAAGTTGGTATGTCCTTACAGCGCTTAGCACAACGGAAACCCTCATTCCAGTGGCGCCCTCTGGCGGCTACTGCAAGAGTTGCTTAATCTGGTTTTAGCAAAAGGACGGGCACAAAGGAAACAAGTATTTTTCTGAGTTAATAAAAACAGGTATTTATTATTCGGAGTGGAACTACAGGGAAAAATGAATAAGCTAAGGGAAACAAGGACTTATGAGACTGGAGGCTATGAAATTCAGATAATACTTTCCTACTTCCCTTACATTTATGTATGTGACAATGATCAGTAATTAGGGCAATGAAAGATACGTAGCCAAAGAGTCAATAGCACCAAAGTTACCTGGATGAAAAGGGACACTTCTATTTAAAATAAATAATTTTTTTTTTTTTTTTTTTAAAAAAAGGAGAAGGACTAAAGCTAAAGGGAAACAGATTCATATTGCTATTGAAATGAGATGTGGAGTTACGGAAAAAGTGAGTGTGGTAAATTGAAAAGAAAATGAAGGTGGAGGGTGGAAGAAATAAAAATAAATATTCTGGTGGTGCCTTCTTGCTTAGCTCTCAAAGGGCTGGACCATCTCCTTTCCTTAACTTCCGCAAGTAGCTAGCATGTGCTATAGAAATAGCTGGTTAGCCCCTGCTGAGCTATTAATGGACTTTCTGAAGACTTCAGTGAGTGAACTGGTGTCAGCTGCCTCCTCCTCCCTCATAAAATATGGTTTAAATGCTGCCTGTCTCTGCCTGTTCATATTTCCTAACAAGCCTGGGAGCACTCTGGTGGAGAGCACCTCTATTGGGGCACTGTGTAATGGGACTGGTGGCCAACTTCCCAAGGTCAGCTCTGGGGCTCCCAGTGGCAAGAGCAGTGTCTCAGAAGTGAGGCGGGGATCTGTGAGGCTGGAGTGTGTTGAATACAGCTAGGCAATTTAGACAATTTATTTGATGGTTAAGAAGATAAATGGCAAAGGGATGAGGAAAGGTCATCAGCCTTTAAAGATATCCAACTCTTGTTCACAGAACTGCTGCACAGTGAATAATCTAGTCTCTTCATCCTGGTTGCCTGACTGGCTGATAAACCCATTTAAACCATCGTAATTCTAGCAGGTATGATTCACCATACCCTCTTCAAACCTTAATTTGATCCTGTACACCTCTCCTCTATTTCATCCCTCTTAGATATAAGTGAGGCTGAAGACTATATTTAAGTTTTCTGCACAAATTAAAGGTTAGCTAACCATGTTGTGCAGACTGCTTGTAACGTTACCTAGGCTGTCCTTTTGATGGTGAAAGCAGTGTGTGGCTGGAGATATAGTGTCTTGGAAAATTAATTTCCTTCTGAGAGTCTTGACAGCACGGTTCCTGTGTGGAACAGGCCACACATCAAGACCTCTTTAGCCACTATCTTGCATTTTAGTCTTTCTCATCGCAATTCCTAAGAGTAATTTAGGCCAGGAAAGAAACTGAGCAGTCCACCCTCCTCTGAGGGTCAGGAAGAAAACTGTGAGAGCTCTGAGTAAAGCAAGCTCAGACTTGTTACCCAGGAGCTCCATAAATTTAGGGAGCTGGCTGGTGGGTTCATAAACTAATGGTTGAGGAGATACCAGCAACATCCATATTCTTACTCAAGTTTTAAAGCTTGGTGCAAAACTGGTTTATTTCAAAGTTTTTGTTACCTTGGACTAAAAGTGTATTAATGTTTTTGGGGAAGCTTCCATGGACTGACAAAGAAAAACTTTTCTCTTATTTGCTTAGAGTTTTTGGTTCACCTTGAGTTTTCTGAAGGTCTTCCTATCCTAAATAACAAATTTTTACAATGCAGTAAAAATTCCATTTGCAGCTAACTTTTCAGTAGGTTGCTCATGGTAGCAACAGTAAATTGTTTTGTGTGTTAACTTTAAATCCTTCCAAAGGGGACGCAACTTCTGTTTCATTTTAGGAACAGAAATTAAACAGATCCACGAGAATCGTCAATTTATTGGTCAATTAGCTGTTATCATGCTAGATGGTGTGCAATGTGTCCAGGCTGTCAAGATTCCAGTCAAGTGACTGAGAAATGACAATTATTCTGTTACATCCAAATGCAAACTTGTGTGGAAGACAGTAGTTCAGAGCACAGCCCATGGTATGGAATATGCAGAGTAGCTCCACTGAGTCCAGGCAAGCACACCAGTTCCTGACTACTTTTATGAATGTTGGCTAATGTGAAACTAATAGGAATTATAGGAGCTGGTAGTTATTTCTGGTGCAAGTAAATAACAACACATTCTATTAACAGAAGGGGAAAGGAAAATCAGTGATTTGTGATGCTCAGTGACTGTTACATATTAATAGGTTGTCCTGAGAGGAGCTGAGTTTGGTCATTACCTGCTAAGTTAATGTTGTATTATTAAATCTTGCTTTTTAGCTCTAAGAGCAGTAATAATTTCATAAAGGTACTATGTATTGTTGGAAGTCAAATGGAAAAGAATGGGACATCTAATCAAACGTGTTAAGGAATGGAGGCATACTGAAGGCAAAAACCCAGCTAGTACTTGACCTGGATGGTAGGTCAAAAAATATACGTTGCTCTGAAAATTACTGCCAGCGTCAACTGGCTGGTCAGTGCAGCGTGCAGGCCATATTTGCATTTGCATTGTTTGAGGGGTTCAGCTTGGAATTTTGTTATTTTGATTGAAACAAACAAACAATATAAAAAATGTTGATGGCTTGTTAAGATTATTTAGCATTAGAATAATTAAAAGGAAAGGCAACTTCTTTGTTGAGGCCAAAGGAAAAAAAAAAAAAAAAAAACAGCCTGAAACCTACATAATATTTTTAAGGAGGTAAATGTTTGCAATTAACTAACTGTTCCCTTTATATCTGCAAGACCTGGGCACCACCTTAATTCTAGGAAACTGAGGTGTGTTGCTGACTCTGAACCTGGCTTGCAACTTGCTATACAAAATTAAATTCTAAGTCTCTCAAGAAAAAAAAAATAAATAAAAATCTTATACTACTTGTATGCAATGTTAAATCATTAGGGGGTGTTGTTTTGTTTTGTTTTTCAATACAAAGTGCAGCACATCTGTAACTTTCCTGGTAAGGAACAGGAAAAGTAGGAGAACATTATGATTTTTACAGTTCAAGGTCATTCATCTTTCCTTCATGTTACTCAGCCCTGCAAAATTCACGTCCACATATATCAAGAAATCTCCTGATGGCTGTGAATGTGATCTACCAGATGGAGGTTTTATTTGAAGCTGGAAAGAACTTTAAGGAAACATTAAGTTATTTAGGGTGTAATTTTGTACTTGCAGTGGCAAAGATGCACCTTAAAAGAACTGAAATAAGATTTTATTGTAACTAAGTTATTACATACAAAGTTTAGGCAATGGTGTTGAATTTTCTGGGACACCAGAAATAGGAGTGCTGTTTTATAAAATAGATTCTGTATCTACGTATTAGAGTGCTTGCCAATCATTATTGCAAAAGCCTGGAAATAAGAAGAAAGGATGAGAATCTTGAATAGTCTAAATTCAATTGGAATTACATAGTCTACCCATGTGACGATTTTGCATTTAGTGTTTTGGACTGGTATATGTTTTCTTATATGCATATGCAGATACATTTCTGTCTACATACGTACATATATATACACACATATGTTTCTTTGCACTTTGATTCTCTTTGTCAGGCTCCCAAAGTAACTCAGTTCTTTACATGTTCAACTACTGTTATATTTAAGTAAGATCTCTGTTACACTTGATTGCTTTTCCTCCCCAGTAGTTTCCTTTGTCTGAAGGTATACAGCATCTTGGAAGAGGAAGGTTTATTTATCTGTGCTTGCAAAGTGTCAGACACAGGGTAGGTAGAGTTCAAAATAAACTGAAAATAGATAGGTCCTTTGTGTGTTGTGTTCCTCTAGTATGTAAAGTTTTGGGGCTTGTGGATATCATAGACAATATCTATTAAGCTATTTCAGGTCATCTTTTGGGAAAACATTAAGATGAAGTATCTTTAGTTATCATTGTCTTCTGCAGCAGCACAGCTACCTAGACTATAAATGGTACCTTCCCCTCTCCCCTCCTTTTAAACTTTGTTAAAAGGTTTTTGTTTGTTTGTTTGTTTGTTTTTTCCCTTTTAAACCTTTCTTAGAGACTGAAAATGCTAACGTCAAAACCTTTTCATTTAAGGTGATGTGGGTCTCTTTTCCTTTGCCTTTCCAGTACTTAAAATACAAATGCTGTGGAATACTGTCATTAGCAAGCAATCTTTAGCAAGTTCAAGATAAAACACTCAAATGAAGGTTGTAAGTAGTTTATCTCCATTAGCTTACTACATTTCTCCTAATAACCTTCTTACTGGTTTAGAAACATGTCTTCTAGTCTCTCATGGCTACTGAACAAGTTCTACAACAGTCAAATAATATTAAAACACTAAATGTGCTTAAATCTCTAAATGACCATTTGAAGTTATTTGAATCTTATAGCCACTTTTCTTAGATAATATCTTCTGATAATGAAAAAGCTCTAAGCGTTTTGAAAGCTCACCTTTCTTCCAATTGCATATAAAAGAAGATAAAAACATAGTAATTAATAGGGTAAAAGCTTAAATAATGGAAAGTTTCTTCTTTCATTAAGAGACCAGAAATTGCATCAGACTCAGAAAGGAGCACACTGGGTTTTGTAGGTGTTTTTAGTAAGACCCTCCATGCTTCGGTGATGGGAAGGAAAGGCTGATATGGAGCTATTCTGAGTAGTTTCATGTCAAATGAAAATCTGTTCCCCATTTTCAACATTAGCAGAAACATTCTTATTCAGATATTTTAAGATTTGAGATGGAGTCAGAGCTTTCCAACCATTTTTCTAGGAATGTCTTAAAATTCTATTTCACGTTTTGGTGGCACACTGGAATAACAGGGTTAACAAGATAAAGCTGAATCATAGCGAAACTGGAGGCAATGTACTGCCCAACGGTTTAGGGTCAAGTGTTCTATATTAATAAACTGTCTGAACTGCTTTTCCCTGTTTTCAGGAGCAGAATGGCATTGCAAAACACTTTTCACACTGAATTTTTAAGACAACTTCAATTTTGTAGTGTACTTCTATATTATTTAGGTAACAAGGACAGAAATAGAAAAAAGCAGCGTGATGTCTGGTATGAACATTGCCAGGGTGCCACTTTGTTTGGATTATTTGGACTTTAGCAAAGCAATAGGACAAGAACAGTAATAATTTCAGACAAAAAGAAGGAACCTGAAGTGGGAACTGGATTTATACATAGTCTGAGTTAATTAATCAAATCCTGCATTGCTTGCAACTAGTCAACTTCACAGATTAAAAAAATGTTCCTTATTTTTTCACCTGCCAGGAAGATTTATATAAGAGACATTTAAAAACCCATTTTAGATCAAAAAAATGACCTACTTGTTAGTAATATTTAACTTATTTTCTTTAGCTTAGCAAAGTGTTGTTCAGGCGCACTAGAGGGGTTTAAAAATACTCTGTGAAGACTCTTCACATCATTTCATACTTTTTTCTCAAAATATTTTGGGCCAAATAAGGAACTTGCATTAAAGCACAAGCCAGAACAGCTGTTGCAGGTGCTGTTCCTCAGAATATGTGGGATCTTATATTGGCTAAGACATGAGAAAGGAAATGCTCAGGGAATTAGGTTACATGTGTCCATATGCAAAAAGCCATTGCTCAAATTTAATTCGCAGGATTACAAATCAAAAATGGCATCGTTAGCAGAATTCTGTTTTGATTATACTTTTAGGGATTAGGAGTTTCTCCAGAGAACATACAGACCACAAATTGTCAGAGGGAAGTGACAACAATTCTCACGTCAAGAAAAACTTCCAGTTTACATAACTAGACTTGACTCATGGTGCAGGTTTTATAAAGGACTTTGTCAATCTAAGAGATGCTTGCATTTCAAATTATGAAGCCCCTGTGAGTACAGACCCATTACTCTGAATGGAGAGGCCATAAAAACATCACTACCTTTGACATAAAACTGATGTATTATGTAATAATGTTTCAAGTAGAACTTGGAGCTTCATTTATCAGCAACATCTGTAGTTGGGTTTTATACAGGTTATGAATGAAACCCTGAATGTTTCAGTCACATCACAGATGCTAATAAAATGGCATAATGGAGAGGCTGAGGGTGATGGATGAAGGTTGTAATGACTCTTTCAAGCCAACTGTTCCGAAAGAATGAGGGGAGAGGATGGATGGGAATATCTACTTTACAATGATGCTAAACATCTTACTACAGATAGAAAATTGAGCTGTTTGATGTGGGAGCTGCCAGACTAAGTAGGCAAAAGGCAGGTTTCTTACCTAACTCAGTTTGTGTAATTCTGCTTATTCTAGCAGCTTGTGCATTTCACTAGCTGCTCATCTTGACCATTGCATTTCCCTGTAAGAAGATCAAAATTATAGCTGGGAAAGTGGGAGATTAAAATCCAGCAAAATGCACCTGTGAAAAGGGATTTAAAACAGGGTAGAGAATGGGAAAGAAAGGATGGAAAAAAAAAATCAGAAAAGCCTTGGGAGGATAAATTTAAAGCTAAGATGCAAACCAGCCAACATAAGTGAAAGCTGCTCTTTCTCTCTCATGGTAATCCACGTGCATATTAACAAACCCAGTGAATTAGTGAGTTAAGCCTTCTCAACCACAGCCTGAAGCTGGAACTCCCCTGGCTGAGCACCTGGAGTTTGGTTTCACTTCTCTGAGAGCTCTTGGCACGTATCTGCAGCATGGGACTAAGGCTGCCTCTTGATAGCACTGACTTGTGTCATGTGTGAGTAGTTAAGTATGACAGCAAGAGACTGCTGAGTACAGCAGGTCAAGCCTATTTAGTTGCTACTCTGACCAAAAGCCAACTGAATCCTCCTGGCCGCTTGCCTAAGTAAATGCACTCTGTTTTATATCTGAAAGCGGCTGAGAAAAAAAAAATCATGTAAGCAATGCCTCCTGTGAAGCACACCTGCCCTTACCGTTGCATCTCTTTAAATATCACACTCCCTGACCTTCCTTGCTCTCTAAATGCTCTGTGTAATATCCTCTTGGGGAAGGGATGAAAGCTTTCAGACCTATCTGTTGTAAAGGTGTGCACTCAGCCTGAACACTAGTTTATATCTGTTGTCATTTTGTTTGCATTCGGGAACATCAATAAGGCTGTCACAACATTATTAGGTAATACGGCTTAATTTCTTTAGGGGGTTATGTAGATAGATCTGTATGTTTCTGCCATGGGATATTTCTAATGAACTAGAAGGCAGTGTGTTTTTTTTTTGTATTGTGTGGTGGTGTTTTTTTTGTTTGTTTGTTTTTGTTTTTTAAGTATCTGACTACTCAACTTTTTAGGAACTATTTATTGTTAGAATATAGGAAGTAACTAGACGAACTGCAAGATTCTTGCAAAGATACTAGGCTCCCTTTAAATTGCTTCTGAGTTGTAATGATAAATACCTGATATTTTTGCCACCGTCTTTCTGAAGAAGAAAATTAATTTTACTTTTAACAAGAACTTAGAAAACCATACAGTTTCATTACTTCTCACATTGTAGTCTGAGACTGTAGTTAATCCTGTGCTTTTCAGATTTATGCTTTTGATTCCCACAGTGACCACAAATCTGCTCCTGAAAGCTTTTCTCTCTTGCTTGTCTCAGTCAGATCCCACATGCTGTTTTTCAAGGTGACATGCAGCTCTTTAGACATAGGAGGAAGTGAGAAAGGAAAGGAAAGGAGAAATCATTCCATTATAAATTGGTGTAAAAATGAAATAAAACTTTAAGGTGTTACACAGAAAATATTGATTCTTCCAGAGTATTACAGGAACAGCGTATCTCCACCTTTCATGTCCTCCTAATCCTATTAGATAACACCAGGAATAAGCAGCTGGCACAATAACAAAAGCCAAATAAATGCTTTTGAACTGTTGGAAGTATGAGGGAGGCAGGGAGGGAAGAGAAGTTTAAAGCACTGGGAGCCTGACAAGAAGCCAGGACTATAATGCCTCTAGTCATCTTCATAATGGCCATCACTCAGATGTGTCCGTTTTAGACTTGGGAAGATTCTCCCAGTGGTATTAAATCCATTGGAGACTTCTTGATTTCAGTATTGTCTTACACAAAAGTTCTTATGAATTTCTGCTCTTTTCAGTATTTTGATCTTCCTTTCTCAGTTAAACTAAGAAAGGTACCTATCTGGGCTCTGCAATTTGAATACATTTTCATATAATATGATCTTCTGAGTGCATATCTCTGTTTTTCAAGGTGTCCTACAATTATTATCAAGAATGAGGAGGTGGTGGGGTACTTCTGTTACCTCAGAGCCCCCCCCCCTTGGAACTCCATTGCAGCATAATTTTCTGGTAAGCATCCTGTGCATCCAATGATTTTGGGGGGTTGACTGTTTTTCTTTTTATTCTAATAACTTTATTTGTGTAGCCTAAAGTGTCTGCATAGCATCCACTTCCCATTCCACATAGGAAACTGAGACATGAGTCACACTCAAAACAACATTGTTGGCATAGGAATACAATTTATATTTGAGTCCACATCTTTTCTGTCTAGTGACTTGTTCCCATGTCCTCTCCTTTTCCAGCTGAATAGGGCAATTGTTCTCTTAGGGAGGGAAGCCCAGTTGAAGCAATACAATGTTCCTTTCAGATGCAAGCTGTACAGTTTCCTAGCTAACTCCAAACCAGTTAACCTGTACCTGTAAATCACACCTGTACTAAAAGATTTTACAAACTAAAGATTCTTGTGTGAACTAACTGAACTTTTGAAAATTCAGATACAACTGAAGTCTATGACTCCAGCTACAAGCAGAACACAAATCCAGATTACCAAGGAGGAAAGAGGAAGAAGAGTCAGAAGGTTTCTTTGTGGCAAATCAGACTCGCAGTTTGGGAAGGAAGTGAAAATGCACATCTTTGTTAGAAATGTTACAAAAAATCAACATCTCTAAGCAGCAAGTGTAAGCACCTTTTCTTTTTTGTTTCAGAGCACCTTGTTAAACATTTATAGTACTAAAAAGGAAAGATGTTGCCAGGGCTCAGGACATCTTTGCAAACTCTAAGCCCATAGCCGTATATGTACAATCATCGGCTGCCAATTGTATGGATGCACAAGTGTGGCAGGGAATATAGGATTTTTTTTTCCAAGATGTGAACTTATGCTATTTTGATAAATAAGAAGCCACTTTCAGTGAACTGAATTGTGAAATACATCGTCTATCCACAACTCTGCCAGTGCCAAGATTTCTAGCAGCTGCAGGGTTTCTACCTGCTATAAACCCATGACTAGAGGATATCTTTGTGCCAAAACAGGAAAGTTGTAAGGGAATGTGGGCAAACTTGGGAATTATTCATGCTTGCGCTGAGTGTCAGCCTGTGGATAAACAGGTTTTCGGTATCCATGGCTACTCCTGCAAGTTTGAAGATTTAAGATTATGGTGAATTTAGCTTTTATTCATTGGATGCCAAATAATAGTATTTTTTTTGCTCTTGTGTAAACATCCTGTGTTTTAACTACATATTGAGGATAAAAGCTTGTAAATGGAGGTTAGCAAAAACCTAAAATCTATACATATATTCAGTTGTGGCTTGCTTTCAGGTACAGAAGTGATGTTAGGTGTGCTGCCTGGCAAGCATGAAGTCCTCTTTCCCTTGGCTGAGGGTTCTTCACTTCCAAGAAGACTAGAAGACTTCACCACTCAGAAGATTACTGTCAAACTTAACTTCCCATCACCATTGGAGACACTGTTTTTAGTGCCAGCCTGCACGTGCTCAGGTGACAAGGTTAGTTTCTCCTGGATGTTGTTTAGCATGTTCCAGTAGATGTCGCATTCGGCCTCAGAGGAAGACATGAAATCAACTGTAAAGCAAGCATTGCAGATGTACCATATTTAACATAGGCTGTGCGGGGAAATGTCTGTGTTGTCATACAGTCTGTAGAAATACAAAGCATGTATCACTTAAAAGGTCCAGGTTTGTTGTTATGCTGATTTTATAGCTCTTCAGATACTGTTTCATAGTCATAAGTTTTCATAGTAGGTTAAAGCATCATTTACATCCTGGTGTCATCACTCGCTACTGTTACTAATGGCTTTAAAATAGCTGTGATTAGAAGCCTGCTTATTAGGACTGGGGAAGCAGCACTATTAATATTGTGTAGCACTTGTCTGCCTCAAGAGCTACCTGGGAGCAGACTGAGGTTAAATAGTTGTCCAACTGCTGTACAGCAACAACTGGTGTAACACAAACTAAACCTTGCACATCCAGAAATTGACTTAAGTTAATACAGATAAAACACCAGAGTGGGATATTCAAAGTCCTTTTCTGTACTCCATCCATTGAAGGAAGATTGTGTAATTTGCCTTTTCATAGAGGCAAGTGCAGTAGTACTTGATGTTTTTTGGAGTACTTCCACTAGCACTGACAATTGTGGGCAAAGCAGCAGCTGCTGCCTTCATGGCCACACCTCAGAGGAATGGTACACATGTGCACATGACAATGAGATAATAAAATTACAAATTACTACTTTGTTTGGGTGAATGTTAGAGTAGCATTGGAGAGACCTCATTCCAAGCAAGCATCTCTGTGGGAAAGTCCTTTGAATGTTTCCTGGTTTCTTTGGATGCTAAGGGAAGTATTGCATTTTTCCAAGCTGAGAGCTTAGAGGTTTTATAGTGAATTATTTTCAAAGTATGGTAACAGTTTGCCAAACTTAATGTGGAGCTGCAAAGGGTGCTTCTAAGTACTAGTTCAGTGAGGTTTTTGCCACCTGAAATATCAGGAAAATACCACATAAAAGTCACTACATCCTTGTGCTCCTTAAGCTCTTGAGTATTTTTGGAAATGTTAAATTCAGGTTCAACTGCTCAAGTATTACAGCTGCAAACTGTCCTATCCTTATTAGTTTCTTGATTCAAGAAAACTGTGCCTTTTCTGCACATTTTTTAGTGAAAACTAACTAAAGACTCCTTCACCAAAAGTTGAGAGACAACAAAACTGTCTGATGTCCCTCCTCTTAGAGGAGACTAATTTGAGTATCTTGAGAGAATATGCAATAAAGTAAAGGGATTGAAATAATTCTTTTTGCAAAAGTATCTGGAATAATCACTGCAATGAATGAAAAATGATTTTTAAGTTAGGGGTCTGAATGTTTTGCCTTCTATGGAAAGCAGCTGGCTTGCAATTGCTTTTTGTTTCCATGCTCCCTTATTATAGATGTCTGCAAATTACTTTGTTGTGAGTGTCTGAGGAGGAGTGTCACAGAAGGTTCTGCTTCCCTTTCTTTCTGAAAAACAAGCTGGTGAAATAGAGTTAAGCATTCATCACAAATTTTAAAACTCTCACATGAAATCTGGAATGTAGCTTGTAACTATAATTTTAGATGTTATGACAGAACTGAATCAATGCCCTAGAAGCTATGTACTTGGTGAGTATTTGAAGTGTATAGAAATTGCCTTGCTTCAAGGGAATGAAATGAAGTACAGAGGCTTTAGATCTAGCCCAAGATTCCCAGCTCTTGGACTCTCAGGGTTAAATCTGAATGTGTTTTATTCTCAGTATTAGAGTGGGGTGTAAATGGAGTTCTGAAAAGATTTGGCACAACGTATGGCCTGTCATAGGAGTTAAGGATACAGTATGCAATTATACCATGGAAGTTTCTTGTGATGCCTTGTTACTTTTTGAACCACTAAATGAAGTTTTTAATTACTGAAATGCTGTGTCTGAAGACAGCTAACATTTGATGTTCCAAGAGCTGATAACCATTTGCTGTGACCCATAAACCATGGATTTTCCCTGGTGTTGCAAACAGCTTGCAAAAGAAAAAAAAAAGAAAAGTCAACATTTATTTTCCTAGGTGTTAAGAAAGAACCCGCATCCCATTGGTAGTTTGTAAATCATCTACTATTTCTGGTGTTTGGCTTCCTCTACTGTACTGCATAATTCCCATACAGAATAACAATGCTCTCCTGAACTAGAGAACAGTAAATGACAGGTGGGAAGGGCAGCTGTTAAACACTGAAAAATGTGTTTGAAAGTGGTCAGAATTCTTGGAGCTTGTTCAGATTCTCTGAAATATCTTGGTTCACCAAGCAAATCTATGATCTGCAGTGACCTGAAGGAGGCACTCTTATCCAGAAATCAGTTTTAATAAGTATTTCTTCTACCTCAGAGGCAGACAGACCAAAGGTCCAGCTGAACACTGTTAAATAGACCCTAAATCCACTAAGAAGTCTTGTTTTAGTATCTTAAACTATGGAAAGGTTCCAAATTTTCTGATCTCTCTTACAAACCTGGATGTCTGGTCAAGATCATGAAAATGTCAGTGTCTCCTATTAAATATATTATATATATATATATATATATATATATATATATTATTTTTATTTATCTCAGGTCTGGAAATGGAAAAAGCACAGATTCATAGCTATGCAACAGGAAAAAAAAAAAAAATGCAGATTCCCTGAAGACTGAAATGCAGTATCAGACTGCTTGAGGCCATAAAAAGCTGTTGTTGAAAATGACAGCTTTTTTAAAAGTGAGGCTATCAGATAGCTTATTTCTAATTCAGATGAGATCAGTTTGGTGTATTTTTGTATGCATGATAAGTAGAAAGACAATTTGGGAGCGTAGGTAAGAGCAAGTGAAACATAACCAGCTGAAGACTAATACATCCCACGTTTTACTAAATCAAAGAGAAAAAGGAATAAGCTGGAATGGACTTTGAGCAGCCTCTGCCTACCATATATAGGCAACCTGTTCAGAAGACTTGTGTGTTTTATGTTTCACACTTTTATATAAGCTGCTATGAAAGTATGACTTAACTGGAAATGGGTCTTGTCCCACTCCTGAAAGTGAAGGAGATGGGTCAGAGCTAGGTCAGGAGCTGCTCTTCAAACTGGGTAAAAAAAGACAGGATACAGTACATGCATGAAGCAGGTTAGCTCACAATTCCTATGGTTTTATACATACCAAGGACTATGCTTGGTCTATTTTCGCTGTAGTATCCAGGTCTTAAAGTGCATATATAGTTGTATGTATTCCTATGACAGAGAAGAGCCAGTACTTCCATTTTATAGACACAAACTGAAACAAAGAAGTCTTCTGCTCATCCCACTACTATCAAATTCTCACAACTCAATACAGTGAGTGTATGAGAAGATGGGAGGTGATTTTTGATTGTTTTTTCAGTGTTTTTTTGTTGTTGTTTTCCCCCAAGAAATGTTATGGGAGAAACCTCGGATCTTGATAGGTTCAGTGAGATATGAGAGTATGTTTTGAAGATTGTGGTCTTGAAATAATCAGCTTATACATCTTGCAAGCTTATACATCTATCCAATCTGTATCTTGCCTGTTGGCCTAGGATAAAGTTGTGGGTAACACTTTGCTGAAGTCCAGGTAAAAAAATTGCCACTACTCTCCCATGTCAACAGAAAATTTAATTTTGTTGTAGAAGAGGTGATCAAGTGAGTCAGGCATGATGTAAACCCATGTTGGCTTTGCTCAGTCACCTGCTTGTTTTCATTTGTAATGGTTTCTAGGAGGACTCTTTTGGTTACTTTCATAGAATTATAGAATAGATTGTGTTGGAAGGGATCTGAAAGATCATCTAATTCCAATCCCCCTGCCATAAGCAGGCACACCTTCCACTAGACCAGATTGCTCAAAGCCCCATCCAACCTGGCTTTGAACACTTCCGGGGATGGAGGTTTTCCCAGAGACTGAAGTAGGACTAATGGACCTGTAGTTTCCTGGGTCCTCATTTGGGCCTTCTCGTAGATGGGTATAGCATTTATCATCTTCCAGTCATCATCTGGGGCAGGCTCCTCTGGCTTCCTAAAGAACAAAGATTTCTTCTAATTGTAAATTATGTCCTGCAGTATCTTGGCTCTTTTTTAGTTTATCTCCCTCCCTTTTTAAAGATTCATTAGGGTTATGGGATGGGGAAGAGAAGATGGCTGTATGTGGTTTAGATTCCATCAGCAAGTTATTTGCTTAGCGTAACCTGATCTGTCACTTTTAAACTGACATTTGCCTCTACCCAGCAAAGTTAGAACAGTAATGTTCTATGTAAAAGTAATTTTATTTCCGGGATCCTTGTTGTAAAATGTAAAATCCCAGTTTACTTAAACACAGGTTCTATGTATGTCCCATAGTGACAAAATATGCAATATACAATCTGCTGAAGTTTTAAATTGCTTGACTTCTTGGAGTAAAGGGTTACACTTTGCCACCAGTAATGACCCTAAAAATGATATTCCCATAAACATCAATACAAGCATTGAAGATGATGGAAAGGGGGAAAAAAAAAATCTTGCCTGAGGTAATCCTGCAGTTTTGTGTATTCTGGTCATGATTCAGCAAGGCACTTAGTTTTCCATATGTTTTGTCTTGCATGCTTATAGTGAACTCAGCAGGGGTATTTGCATAGTTGAAGGTAAGGATGTATGTATTACAGCGCTCTGCCAGATGAGATTCATAGCACTCTTCACCTGTCAAGTTCCTGCTTACTGTGAATGGCACAACAGGTCTACCAGGCAGAACACCCTGGTCACACTGGAAAGCACTGTTTTACTGTCCAGAAATCACCAAATCTGCCTGCCTGCATGTTATGAGTTCTCCTGACAGGCTATAAATATGTACCTAACAGACAGAAGAGTGTGTATGTGACTAATTCATGAATTCTGTCTCAAAGACCACCAGGATAAAGGCTCATTTCAAGAGAAAGACTTCCACCTACTGACCATCCCTAGTTTCTTGAGAGCTGGATTAACAGGTCACTCACACAAATGCAGATGCCCCCATGCCACTCCACATAAATGTCGATAGATTTTCTTTTGCCACCACCAGTCACATTTATCCTAAAGAAATCATTCTATAGCCTTTGTTGGGGAATCAGTGAAGTTTATTTCTAGATCTTTTATTCTTGACTTGCGTTCATTTCACAGCAAATTATTTCCCTCATTCTAAAATTGCTCTCTTCCTCGAAAGGAAGTGAAAGGTGAAATAATTTTCAGAAAAAACATTAGGCAAGTTTTTTTAATGAACTATTATATTCTTTCTCCATCCCTTAAAATCTTGTTTAGATTTGATACCTATTTTTTAATGTTATAGATCTTGTGAAAAATCAAGAAATCTTTCCAGACAACCTATTATTCTTCAAGTTTACATATACCACATAGAACAGGAGATGGGAGGACTGTAATGAACAATGGCAGAGTAAAGAAATAAGCCCATGGATATAACTCATCTGTAGGTAAATAATTTTCAACCAACCTCTAGCCTGAGGGAGATCATGTTTCATTTAGACATTGGATGAGCTAGCTGCATCAGCAAATCCATCTCTCAGATGTTACAATTTATTCCTGCCTGAAGTTGAATTCCATAACGGTCTGCAGGCAATGAAAATTGCTCATCAAAACTTGTGTTTTAAAATGCTTGCACTGGTGTGATAAACCACAGTGGAGTATAGCTGATGCATCTTGGTGTGAGGAAAAACATATACGATATAAAGGTTTTGGTTTTGTTGTTTGTGAACCTTTCTTTTTCAACTGCAACTTACTAAGTAACACTGTCCTTCCTCTTGAAACAAGAGGTCCAGTACATAAGAGTACCCTCTCTAATGGTTTGCTTTTGTGTTTTTTTTTCCTTCATGAGCTTATCCAATAGAGCTTTCTCCATTTGTTTTCAGGTTTTAGCAATCCAGAAGAGTCACGTGTAAGCAGTACCTGTGTGATGGTTGGCATGGCTGCAGTAAGAATACAGCATCTTCCTAAGGAAGACACCCTATATTGGCATGTTAAACATGGAAAACCCTCCAGTTCAAGGTATCACACACAACCCTTTGCAACCAGTGCAAGTTGAGAAGAACTCCTAGTGCAAGTCATCTAAATCTCATTAATCCCCAAGACCACTTATTTATTGGAAGCAGTTCTGTCTGAAAATTGAGATGCTTGGAATTAGAGTGGATTGGTACAAAAAAAAAGTGAAGCATTCACCAAATGTAAGATTTACTGTCTTCATCTTAATACTGTAAATTGTCTCTGACCTCTTGTAATCCTTGGAAAAGAAGTTCTAGAATCGAGTTGTAAGTATTTTACCTCAAGAGCAGTGTGAGGAATGTTTTAATTCTGCACCCCATTTCTGTGCTGACTTGGAATTTATGAGATCTGAAAGACTCTTTGAGGATTTAATCCTCTATGCTTTGGCAATAATTGTAATATTTGTTGTCAGAGTAAGCCCAAAACCAGGGAAAGAGTGTCCAAATGGTCCTGCTTTATTGAGGACATTTTAATGTTTGACTTTTCTATGCTGAACTGAGCTAAAGCAATTAGCTCAGTATTCAGTAACTGCTTCAGTGGTATCTGGGGGCCTAAGAAGAAAGATATATCACAATAAAGTGCTAAATTAGGAGGAGTTGTCTAACAATGTGTGAAGAACTACACACCACATTCTGTGTCACAGAGTTCTTCCTCCAACCCAATGCGTATGTATGAAACATAAGCAAAAGTTAGTTTTTTTCCTGAATGGTCTCAGGAGCCCAATGGTTTAGATTTGTTTTCTAAAAGCAAAAATACGGGACAATTTCAAGCCATGGATGTGCTTGTCCTCTTTAATGCATGCCCTAATGCTTGCTTGCATTACTTTTTATAATATAATTAAACATATTTTTTTAAAAAAGCAAGGATAAAATGTGAAAAGATACTGAAAGCCCTTAGCTGTTTTATGATTGTACAAATTGTTTTCTGTTCTATTGCTGTTCTTTGCCCTATATGAAATTATATTTCTTTCTGTGGTCCATGTTCATTTCTACAGATATACTGATAAAATGGGCAGCCTGGTAGACTACGTGAAGAGTAAATGGTGCTTATCAGATCATAAAGTACCAGCACTTTCCTGTAAGTCTGGAGCACAAAACCATAGCCAACCTATGAAGCCATTCTGGGCAACTGTAGAAAGGTTAGGATATAAAATGGGGAACAAATTTTTGACTCTGGCAGAGAAAGATTGCTAAGAAAGTGCACTAATACACTGATTTAAAGAAGAAATCTTTTGAATGCAGTGTCTTTGTGCCCCAAGCATGTCTGAGAAATTTCCATGAAGTAGCTGTGTCTATTTTTCAAATCAATGTTTTGTATTTACAGCATATAGCAAGATGGCCTTGTGTAAGACCTGAAAGGGATGAATTTATCAGCTGACTTAAACCCATTTAGCTTTTGTGATTTGTTGCTTGCTACTTAAGACCCTTCCTTTGTCTCAAAGCATATGGTGGTAGTACCAATATAGTCTTCAAGACTAGAGTTATTCTGACCTTGGTGATGTAACAGAGGCTATGTAGGGCATTCCAAGTAAAAAGAATGTCTTACAAAGGCTGGTATGTTTACAGAGCCCAAAGACATTATGAAAGGCCCCCCTGGCCATATCACAGAGTCACTCTCAAATTTGAAATAATACTTAGCTTGAGAAATTGGGGAAGAGCCCCAAACTGTTTTAGCTCCTTATTTTCAATTGTGTGCTGTTGAAGTCTGTACTGACAAAACAAAATTAGCACCAAGTATTTTGCTCAAAGTGGTTTAAGAATAGCTATGCAGCTTTTTACCCAGCATCCTTGGTTTGATGCATGTTTGCACTTCTCTAAGAAAATATTGTGATTGCTTGAAAGTGCACCTTTTAATTCATTACAAAACAGAACTTCATTTAACATTTGAGACAGAAGTTCTTTCTGCACACACGCGCACACACACACACACACACAAAAAAGTTTGGGTTTTGTTCCCTGAATATCTCACTATAACGTACCTTGATTTGCTGCAAATTGAACAACTTTTTTTTTTTAAATGGAGCCTTTGATCTTTGTCCTTACTGCAATGAAAAGGAATGCTATTACCCAGTTTCCAAACTTTGATTCCACAGTAAATATTCTCCAGAATTTATAATTAATTACTGTTCCATGAAATGTGTGGGACTGACTGTCATATAGGTGGCACTCAATTGTGGATGTCTATACCAGGCTTAAAAGTATGAAAGATGTTAATTGTAAAATAATACTTACCTGGTTATTGCAGAAAATTACCAAGAACAAATGTTTTTGAAAATGAGCCCCTTCACCTATTACAGCTCTGCACTGTTCCCCCGGATTCCCTCCTGACTTACAGCAGAATAAAAGGAAAATTGAATCCCTCTCTGCATTTAGCAATGACTCACGTTATGGCTGAATTTCTGTACTGGCAGAAATCTAATGCCTAAATTATGGACTGCCAACTAGAGCAGTCATAAAGCCTTTCTTCTTTTTGCTGCTGTAATTGAAGTTGATATTTCCTCTGCAAGTGATGGAAGTAACGGGCCGGAAAACAAGCAGTGCCCAGCTGCTTCTTGAGCTGTGCTGTAGGTAGCAGTGTACAGTCGGAATAAAATTGTTCTGATGGCTCCCTCTGTAAGAGCAGGATGTAGTGTTTGATCAGATAGGAATTCCCTGTCTTTCTGCAAGTCTCAGAAGTCCTGAAGTACAGGCCAGGAACTGGGAAAAGCTCCTCCAAGAGGAAAGCAACTAGCTAGCTGGCAGTGTGAGCGTTTGGTGTGTCTCATGGCATCTTTATGCGCCTGTAGCAGACCAGTTGCTCCAAGCTAAGCTTGAGAGAAAGAAGAAATGAGGGTGGTAAAATCTCAGTAGGAGTGTGGGGGTCTGCTGACCTTGTGCCCCCCAAAAACCACCTGTGGCGAGGAAGAGGGCAGAGGGCAGGAACAGCAGACATGCTGGAGGCATTTCTGTCAGAGCTTCACTGGCTGTGGATGGGGGCCATGTGAAGGGGGCCACATCCCCCTGCTTCTCCACATCCCCTGCTTCTCCAGCCATGCCTGCCTCCTCCCTGAGCACTCTCAGAGGCTGTCTTTGGGAAGGAGAAAACACATCTTTTTGTCCTGGGATCCTCTCTCTCTGTCAGTCAGGGAGGAGGTGTCAGTGCTGCTTTTGGCTGTTTGTCTGTGGTACGGACAGGAGCAATATTTCTCTTGTGGGGGTCATGGGGCTTTGGTGGTTGGGAGCTACGGCATATGCCTCACTGGCAGTTTGCCAAATGTACAAAGGGGTAGCGAGCTGGCTGACAGGAATTTGTGCGTACATCCAACTGTGCAATGAAGCTCATCATTTGTTTATTACCTGTTAGAAATGCAAGCTAAGATCTCTGAGCCATGCTAAGATAGAAGTCCAGGAGAGATTTCTGACAGGCTCTGATCACTTGATAAGGGAGAGGTCATCTCACTGCTTCTTTCTTGGGAAATTGATTACTGAGATCCCATGCAAGTCCTCTTAGTTAAATCGCTGCCATGCCAAAACTTGTAAGTCTATTCCCTGTTGAAGGGGAAGGGATCATTCCTAACGCACACCTGGAGTTTACACGTGGGATATGTCTACTTCCTGGATCAAGAAGTGAGCAGGATGCTTGCGACCACTGGGGAATGTGCCCATCCAGTACACAAAGCACAACGCACACTGAGGTTTGGTGAGCCGTGTGTGATCTGGATGTGGCCAGCAGACCGAGGCTTATGCTTGTAATACCAGAGAGCAAATGTCAGTGTTTGATTACGTGACATCAAATGCAACCACACTCGCTGTACGGCTGCAAAACAGAAGTCCATTTAAGGAACAAAATGCCAGACAGTCCTGAGACAGCTAGCAGACAATAAAAGAGACATTACCACAACAACTGCAAATGGTACTAGAGAGCAGAGCTCCAGTTTGGAAAAGATGGACTTGCACAGGCAAATTCTTGATCCTCTTCTAAGCTGTGATGTGAGCTAATGGCTCAGGTGTTTATGTGTTTAGTAGGGGGTTTCATTTATTTATTTATTTATTTATTTATTTTTTAATGAATAATCCAAAAGCTATGTTAACAAGGTAAAGAAGTAAATGCAAACCTTGTTTCTTTCATGAACACCTGCAAAAAGAGACAGAAAAGATTGCTGTAAAATGAAGCACAAGACCAGAAATAGATCAGAAAAGCATGGATGACATCAGGACAACTAAGGCTGTTGCTAAAGGATGTGTAACAAAAGACATTAGTGATTCATTAACACTCACCACAATAACTGGGCTGTAACTTCGCATGGGTACAGAACTTCTTATGCATAAACAAAGAGAAACATGGACAGAAAACCAAGAACAATAGCTGAGGCTCTAAGGACATGATAAGCAGGCTGGTCTCAAAAACTTGCCTTTCAGTAACTACTTACACTGAACTAGCCCCATCACATCATAAGGAAAGAAATAGAATGAAAAAATGAAATTAAAATGAAAGCTAGGGAATGCCCCATGGAAAATTCTGTGTTAAAATGCTTAAGGCTTGTAATGAATCCCTTTGATTATAGAAGTTCAGTACAGCTCTAGCAAAGCTTGGGAATATGAAGAGTGTCCTGGTAAAACAGAATAAAACGTGTGTTTTCCTTTTGGAAAATAATAAGTTGAAATAATGTATAGTAAATGTTAAGCTGTAAAACATCTCAGCAACCTGAATCTGAATGATCAGAAAAGAGAGGAAAACATTTGTGTCCCTTGTTCAGAAGCATGGCAGTGCTTAATCAGATGGCTGGGACAAATATTAACAGCTTTCCATGGCCAGCTGGGCAGGATTGCTGTTCTGCTGTGTATCTGATCATAGCTGGTCCAGGAGGGCTGCCCTCTGTGCAAGCTCCCATGCTCCTATCTTGGGTGTAGAAAGCCAACTTGCTACACACATAACTTTTCCAGGGCAGGAAAAATGCAAATAAATGTGATGTTTAAAACCAGGAAAATAGATACCTGAGCAGCATCCCAAAGAAGGTATTTGATGGTTTCCCCACCTCCACCCTGTGATATCTGCTGCGAAGCGTACATCACCCATGTGTAAACACAGCAGCTGCTGACGGCTCCTGCGGGCTGCATGCAGGCAAGCAACACCTTTTGTCATGTTTCATTTAAGGTGGCAGCACACTAGCTGGTACTGTTGGTGCAACCTGAAGGAGCTCTGCGTGGCTATGTGCCCACCAAAACTTGTAGGAAAAGACCGTGCTTAAAGCTGATCCAGAATTAATCCTGAGGATCCTGACAAAAAGCTGAGTGTAGCCAGCACAAGCTGGAAATAACTTTTCTGTGATGCAAGTTCCCATTGAACTGTTCCCCAGATTTTCTAATTATTTCTTCCCCTATTTCATCGGGAAATTTACAGCCAAATCATATCTAAGGACTGTGTTTATGCTGCAGTGTTTTTTATCATCATCTACTTAACTGAAGAATGCTTATATCAGTTTCCATGTATTTAACGAGATAATGTTTTTCAAATATTACTTAATAACAAGCTCAAGCAGAGTTTGTTTAATCAAAGAGAAGAAAATCTTAGTGAAAATCTGGATGCCTGTGAAATGGTATATATTTTACTGGGAAGTAGAACAATGGTTAAACATTATTGCTTCTCAGATCAAAGCTCTGAACCATTTCAAATCACAAGTCCTAAAATAAAATAATCCTTTGATAACTTTGAACTGAAAGAAAATGTTTTCTATTGATTTCTTTTTTTCAATCAGACTCACAGAAGTGAAAGAAAATCTAGAGCCATTAAATAAGTGGATTTGGATCAAAATCTTGGACCCCTTTAAATGGTTGGTCTGGGATTAAAATCTGAGCTTCAAGACAGATGTATTAGAAATAAGGATTTTTTTTCCTCTCAGATCTTTATCTATACAGCTTTTATTGTTTGCGATGACCTTTCACATTTTCCGCTGAGTTGTAAGCCTGGTTTGTGAATTGTCTAAGGATGTTACCTCAGTTCCCTAGATAAAATAGGCCTACTATGTTAGTAAAAAACAAGCTTTTGCAAAGTAATGTACATTTTCTGTAATGTAGCAACAAGCCAAAATGTGTGTTTCTGTTCTGGAATCTGGAGTGTGAAACTGTAGACATAACACTGAAATTATCTTTGTAAATAAATGGCATGTAAGAACAAGAAGCAGGTAGGCCTTACTGCTAAGTCATTTGCCGTAGCTTATTGGTATAATATAGCTCATTAAAACCAGTTTTCCAAGGAACCACAATGTGTGTTGATAAATGAGAAGCAGAGATGTTGAAGTGTCATTTTTCTCATATGTATACAACGTCAATTTATTCTTGTCCTTGAATAAATGGGGGAATAGTGGTGAAGGGGAGCTGGGGCTAAAAAAAACCTACAACTGCTGTTCCATAAACAAGAAGTGATTTCACTTTCATTTTTTCTGGTCGTGAATGGTGAAAAAGTGGGATTCATTTTGCAAAATATGACCAGCGTACTTCAGACTGGCTCTTCCTTTAATTCCCAATTCTATCTGGGAGTAGGACAGATAAAACTTGTCTGTGGAAAAATGTGCTCTTCTCTCATTCTGCACTTCTTAGAGCTGTGATCCAATTGCAGCCCAAACACACAGCTGAATTATCCCAGATGTTAAGCTAGTTCTTTCATCACAAAATGTGTCACACTGCTTTCCACCAAGGAAATAGTGTTACTGTTTTTTCTTATTGTTAATCAGCAGATGACTAAATACAAGTCTCTCTGATGATTCAAAAAACCTCTGGAATCTTGAACTTGCTTTTGGTTTGTGCTTCACCCATTACCTTCACTAGTGTTTCTGCAAGTGGCAATTCTGAACAGTAACATAGGACTAGAAAGTTGGTTTTTATTTTAACGCTTTCAGAATGTTCATTTCCACTCAAAAGCAGAAAAAAAGAAATATTTCTACTGATTTAAGACTTTGGATATGCCTTTAGCAAGATGATATGCAGCACTGAATTCACTAACACTGATCACATAGATCCTCAGCAGCTGTGAAGATCCAATTAACCCCTCCATTAAGTGTTGCTAGCAGCCTGGCTATTGATAACGCACCTTGGGACTACAGGGACTGAAAGGCAATCAAGTGAGTCCCCAATTAGCTTATTTTCTTTACTTAAGAAAGAACATGTAACAGTACCCAGCTGGCTATATTTGCAGTATTAGCTGTGAACAAGCTCAGGACGGCATCATGTGAAGCACAAGCTTGTGTTGTGACCCAAGTAGTAATTGAGCACTATAAATAAAGCTATTACTACACTTCTGATAGATAAGAAGTGGAAGCTAGTCACTTGACAGCTGTGAATTCTTGCCCAACTGGCAATGCAAACACTTTTAAAATTTTTAAGAGGGCTGTTCAGTTTAGATTAACCTTTATTTAGAATCACAGTGCCATCTACAGACCACACAGAAATTTTGACCAGCTATTAGATCAGCTTTTAGAGGAACGGAGGCCTTCTTAGGTTCAGTACATTACTCCCTGAGAATACTGCTTGTCACTGAAGCAGTGGCTGTCTTTGCTGCTGTTTAAGTTAGTCATTTGGAATATGGATCTATCGCTTCCTTTGTTTCTTTTTGAGATCTGATGTTAAAAACAACAATGCAAAGAAGACTGGGGGCTGGAGGGGAAGCAGGCTTAAACAAAACTAACCAAATCAAACTCAGGCCCTCAAGGAACTGCAGCCTGAATTGCAGCTGTTAAAAACTTCAGCCCAGTTGCAGAAGGCACCAAGCACTTGTAAGATCATCCCTGCAAACTTCTAAGCTAATTGTGGTAGCAAATGTTTTCCCTTGCTGTGTTTATGGGAAGGAGGGGTAGGTTAAGGCACAGACAGGAACTGCTTTGTTTTTCTAGCCTTCCTGGTACAAGTTGTGTCAGGAATTATGTCTGCTTGGTGTCGGCCAACATGTCACTCTCAAGCTGAGCAAGTGTCTGGGGAGGGTTACTTCTGCCCCACCCTGTAACCTGCAGGGAACATACGCTTGGCAAAAGCCACTTACCAGAAGGATTGAGGTAAACAATCTGGGATGATAAATGTTGAGAAGTAATACACTTTATTTATTTATTTTTAATTAAACACAAGAGATTTAATTAACATCCAAGAAGCCAGTCTGAATTTTCCTGAGACTTGAAGCATAAATTGAGAACTGCCCTTGTAAACAGCCACCTGCAGCTGTGACGGAAAGCTCCAGACTGAAGAGGCCTCAGGGTGAAAAGCCACCATCAGGAGCTGGGCAACAGTTCCCTGTATATATTCCGTGGATGTGGTTGGTTTAATTCAGTGAAAAATAAAAATAATAATAATAAAAAAAGTTGGGTTATATGTATATTGTCTCTGTGGAAGAAGTTACAATTGTTCACTTTATCCCTTTTGGGGATTAAATCAGTCAGTCAGGACATACAGGTGCTGCTATTTGTGCTTGCACTTCACAACCTTGGTGATATGAAGGACGAGGAAGATTTGGAGGCTTGGGGTGCTGTATAAATTATTTAAGGAAGAACAGCAACTCCTCTGGACTTGCAGTCCTGCTTCCTCAGCCCTTCTTAGTCCAAGTAAAATATCTCAAAACTGACGTGATGTTTCCCCGTATTCCACCCCAGTTTCTTACTTAACACTAGATGCTTGAAGATGCATTTCTTGTTTGTCAAGTTTAAGCTCTTCTTTCTCTTTAACAGAGTGTAAATGGAGACTGGGTATCTCAGAAATAATAATAAATATTGTGTGGGTTGTAGAAGAGTCACTGGAAGGCAGCAGGTCTGTGTTGGATCCTCAAGTTTCTCGAAGGTATGTCTCTATCTACATCTTGAAGAAAATGCTGTTCCCCTGATACAGGGAGACCCTGCTTTTTATTGCTCCTGCAATGAGAGTGTGAGGGTGTTTACCTATTACGTTCTGATCTCACTGTGTTGTTTTTATCTAGCAGAAGGGTTTTGTCTACTGGAGATGAAGGAGAAGTGGTGCATTGTGCTCAACGACTACTACAACTAGCCCAGGATTAATGTTCTGCTGGAAGAGCAACTGTGCATATGTTTATCAAAGGTCTTCCAGGTGATCATCATGTAAAGAAAGCCTTGACCTTTCCTGAGACGGCTGATAAAGTGTCTGTGTTGGGGTCATGTAGAATTTGGAGGCCAAAGGAAGTCCTTGATAAAGGGCATACCGCTACTTTTTGCCTGTGCAGTTGCGTGCAGCCACTGGGGCACAGCTCCAACGCACTCCTCCTGCACCTTCATAGCAATGTCTCTGAAGAAAGCAGGATAGATCCATGCTGAAGTGGGTATGCAAAACCCTTTCTTGTTTTCTGTTTCTGTTCCTTAACACATAAGAGATATTTGGGTCCATGGGTCCATGGGTCCATGAAAATGAGGCATATATGAAAATCTGGGGGCTGACCTAAGCTGACCTGTGTTCCTCAATCTCGGGGTAGTGTCAAAACAAAAGAGGTGCCATGCACCCATCAGCCTCACTGTTTCCTATTGCGAGGAAAATGAGAGGGGTCTTCCCTGGATCTGCAGCCTTCCCTTTCTTTTCACTCAGCTAAGTGAAATGTGAAAAAAGGGAAAGATAATGGCAGCACGTCCTAATCCATCAAAAATATTTAGGCAAGAGAGCCCTTAGGAAGTCTCTTGAGCTTGGTCTTCATTGCAGATGTCATTCCTTCATATCCCTTCATAGGACTAGGCTCAGATGGCAGAAAACTCACTCTGCCTTTCTTTAGATAGATGAATGTGTATTATTTTATTACAATAGAGTAATGTGGGCAGGAGATCTTTTTGTTTCATTGTTTTGTACCAGTTACCTTGCTAGTTTCTTCTTAGTTTCTGTACATAATTTAGTTATAGTTTAAAACAAAGAACTGGAGGAATTCTGAAACATCATCCAGAAATCTGTTTTCACTCCTGTTATGAAATGAATTTCTTGCATGTTTGGGAGGGGGTTAAGTTTTTAACATTTGAGTACCTTCTTAAAGCCACTCAAACAGCGGAAGTCTACCTGCTTGTTGCGCAATATTAAATGTAACCATAGCATATTTGTCTGTAACAAGCCAAGTGAGCTGTTATTTCATGAGAGATCTTGAGGAAGCCAACAGAGCTCCTTTAAGTTTGACAGGGCAATTTGTTGAATCACTTCAATGTGACAAATCAGCATGACAGGCCTTCCTTATTTTTTGGCAGTCAGGAAATAACTCCAAGCTAACACAAAATGCCCAGCATGTAGTAAAGAGCTAGGGCTGTGGAGCAGAGAGGTCTAATTGGGCTCCCCCAGAGGGCACACAGCAAACCAGGTCTGTTTGATAGCTTGCTGAAAGCCATGTTAAAAATTGATATCTCGTTTGGGATTGATTATCTTCAAGATTGCAAGGAAGCCCATTGGTAAAAGCTTTTTTTGTTTGTTTGTTTTTGTTATTTTGTAAATCCAGATCTCTTCCTGTAAGTTTTTGGAGCCATGTTCAGGGCTTTCACCCCAGTACTGGCGATGGGCTGGGACCAGGCAGGGCTGGGACCCAGCAGTAGCCAGAGCTCCTGCTGAGCCACGACTGAAAGCAGCTCCCAGTTTGGTTTGTTTGTTTGTTTGTTTTTGCACATACTTTAAGTGGTATCTTATGACAAATTTTTCCTTCACGGTTGAGAAAAACAGTTCTTGTGAAAGCATTGCTCGTTGATGGGAAGTACAGCATGACTGTTCTTTCCCTACCCTTTTTGCTTCTGCATGGCCTTTGTTTGTTTGTTTGTTTGCCTCTTTCTGCTTTAATGCAATCATCCTTATCTCAAGCTGTGAGCCTTTTTCTTTCCAGCATACTTTCTTCTCTCCCTCTCCTTTTGAGGGAGAGTAAGAGAGTGGTTGTGGTGGAGCTTGGCTGCCCGTCGGGGTAAAACCACCAAAAGAGGCAACAAGTCAGAGAATGGTTTCACACAGCTTGCATGCTGTGAGATGGAGCATTTGGGTTTGAATATGAATTTGATAGCAGCAACAGCAGCAGCAGGAGGCTTTATCTGCCAAAGGGATTCAAAATGAACCAGAACTGAGAGCTCCATCAGCAAGAGGGAATGAGAAAAAAAGTTCCTGACTGCTTCAGTGATTCAAATGCAGTTCACACTGCTCTAATGAATTACTTGTTGTATGATCAATGCTTGCACATAGGTCTTTTTTTAAAGATAAGCTTAAATGGTCTTTATGTATTATTTCCCTTCATATCATTCTCCAAGGCCCTTTATTCTGTTTTTAAGGAAGATTTGGGTTCTGTTTCACTCACCCACCCTTTTTCCCTTGTTGCCTTCCCTTCTCTCCTCTAGCAGTGTGCCTCCACCTGTGGTTTACCTCATCTGCTGACCTGTTGCAGGATTGTAATCTCTCATTGAGTACTGTGATGTTCTTCCCATGTTAGACTACCCCATTTTAAGGACTACTCCCATGATCTCACTTGTAATTCCTATTACATTCTCCTCATTTTATGTTCCTTTTTTTTTTTTTTTTTTTTTTTTTCTGTTACATCAACCCTGTGATTTGTTCTGTTAGAACTGTCCTTGCTTATGTTTATAAGAGCTGGGGAACAAAAAATTTCTTGACCTGCTAAATCCTTCCAATGCTCTAAAGTACACTTCTCCTGAAGGCTTCTTTTCATTCAGTTGCAGTGACTCCATGTCACCCAGATTTCTTTGTGCTCCTCAAGACTTTTCCACAGCATTATCCTTCAGGGCTTCCCTTTCCCTTTTTCTAGCTTTTTTTCCCCCTGAGGAATCATAGCAGATTCTGACTGGAATCTTTCTCCAGCTTCTTTTTGCAGCAGTTACAACTGTGTCTACAAGTTGGTAACAAGTTGCTGACAGATACTCATTGTTTAAATCTTTCTTTCCATCCAAAGAATGTGTCAGATGCTTGAATTTTTAATCTCCAGATACAAGTCCATCATCCTTTCCTTCTTTACAACCAACCCTCATCATCTTCCTCAAGGAAAGCAATAAAATGGTCAGAAAGCTGAATGTAGCCTTCAGTGGGGCATCTATAAGCTCCAATATTCAGTCTTTATCTAAATTTTGCTTATTCTATCTATCTACCCCAGGACATGTCCTTTACTAATCATCTTTACAGATTAAGTTCTTATTCTTTTGACACCATTTTCCATGTCTGTGACCGTTGCTCTCACTTGAGTGAGATACCCCAGCTGATGCACTCAAGCAAAACATCTGTTTGGAGATTCATAGCCATCTGCCTTGAGATGTGAACTTGCCTTGTAAGCTTTTGGGATAAGGACCATCATTTTGTCCTGTGCATGCAGTGCACTGTGTACGGTGAGAGCTTGGTTCTCTGATCACCTCTCTGTAGTGTCACCCGGACAGCCAGCAATGGAATAGGAAGATGTGATACACATCTGGTAGCTGAGAAATAACAATAAAACTTTGGTATCAAAATGGTTCAGAAAACTAAGGAAAAGCCCTCTGGAATTTGCATGTTATCACCTAGTTTGTTTTTCTTTGAACAATGCTTTGCCAAATTACTACAAGGAAAAGTGTTGTTTTCAAGTTGATGCAAAGATGAGAAACAGCACGAGGACAAGCCACTCTTCCAAAGTGGCAAGCTGTAGTCATCAGGTGTGCAGTGAGCTGGACAAGAGAGTGGAAACATGCTTGCTAGGAGAATGTAAGAGAGAAGGGAGAAGGATTTTTTGTTTGATTGAAAAAATCAACTGTTGATATTACTCTAGATGTGAAGGGCAGATGACCGCTCTAGTCAGACTCTCGTTAAATACTAAGACAAAAGCTACAAAAGAGTTTTATATCATAGAATCATAGAATATCCTGAGTTGGAAGGGACCCTTAAGGATCATCAAGTCCAACTCCTGACACCGCACAGGTCTACCCAGAAGTTCAGACCATGTGACTAAGTGCACAGTCCAATCTCTTCTTAAACTCAGTCAGGCTCGGTGCAGTGACCACTTCCCTGGGGAGCCTGTTCCAGTGTGCAACCACTCTCTCAGTGAAGAACCCCCTCCTGATGTCAAGCCTAAACTTCCCCTGCCTCAGCTTAACCCCGTTCCCGCGGGTCCTGTCGCTGGTGTTAATGGAGAAAAGGTCTCGTGCCTCTCGACACCCTCTTACGAGGAAGTTGTAGACTGCGATGAGGTCTCCCCTCAGCCTCCTCTTCTCCAGGCTGAACAGGCCCAGTGCCCTCAGCCGTTCCTCATACGTCTTCCCCTCCAGGCCTTTCACCATCTTCGTAGCCCTCCTCTGGACACTCTCCAACAGTTTCACGTCCTTTTTATACTGTGGTGCCCAGAACTGCACACAGTACTCAAGGTGAGGTCGCACCAGCGCAGAGTAGAGCGGGACAATCACCTCCCTCGACCTACTAGCGATGCCGTGCTTGTACTTCACTTATATAGTGAAGTTATATTGGTTGTAGCATGCAACAGAAGTATAGAGATGTGATTAAATGTAAGTGGGTTTTGTTATCTCTCACACCTTTATTTACACATTTCTGAAGAGGAAGGCAGTAATGTGGGGATACTGTGATAAGAACTAAGTTCTTATGGAATTTCATGAATTGTTTTATGCAAGATTTGGAACCAATTATGCCTAAGGAGCTGATTTTTTTTCCCCTAGGTGTTTAACAATTAATATGAATAAGGACTGTCAAACTGGAGGCACAAGCTTTTGTGAAAATGAATCTGGAGATGCTGCCTTTTAGGTCTTAAAGGCTTCATAACCATAGTATTGTACTTTTTAATGAAAATCTGTACCATTTAGAATTGATTAAACAAGCTTCAAGAGAATCCTTTTCTTTGTGGAAATGGTGTTCCACTAAATTATAAGAGGAATTTTGTTGGAATCTAATACCTGGAGTGTGTTTCTGGTCAGGCTTAATTGTTTCTCTGCATTTGCTCAGCAACTGAAATGCTCTGGTGCAATTGGGGTTCTATATCCCTCAAAAACCCTCTGGCTGGCCAAAGTATTTCAGAAGGCATCATGGTCTCTTGGAGAGGTCACTCTATGCCACCAGTTTCCTCAATTTAAAAATATTGAAGACACGTAATGAAAAACTTAATCTCTCATTTTTTTCTGACATTTTCTGCAAGAAATATGTTAGCTGAAATACAGTAATCAGAAATATTGTAGATTCAGGGAGTAATTGAATATGGGTCTCTGACAACCCTGATGACCGGGTTGCCATTGAAAATGATTTTTTTATTTTTATTTTTTGTATTCTATCTTGCTACTGAATTGTAAGCAAACCCCCTGCTTACACATATGTATGTGTTTTATAGATGTAAAATGTTTTTAATTATTCAGCTCTATGACCTTTTAATTCTAATTTAGCACAGGGAAGTTTGAAATTTATTTTGAAAAATAGTCAATCTGTTAAGAGGATTATAAATCAGGCTTTTCCTCCTAGGTTTACATTTGATTAGAATGCTAATGGAAAAACTCTGGAGCCTTAGGGAAATATTCCAAAATTTCACAGTCAACTGCAACAGCAAACCATAAGTAATAGACACACGAGTGAAATTTTCTTCCTGAATTTACACCATAACTACTTCTTTCACTCTGAAGGAAATCTTGCCATCAACATCACAAAAAGCTTTGTGCTCTGGTGCAATACACAGTGTGTTTTTTACACCAGTCTCTGGTTTTGCAACAGTTGCAAAGTTTGCAAAATTAGATGTGTTACTGTATTTGCTACCCGTAAAACCCTTGTTCGGATGTAAAGTTACACCCCAGTAACAGGACTGTCTGCCATCACGGCCCAAGAACATGTCAAATTTTCAGGAGACTTATCTAGAAGTCATCTTTCTTTCTGTTTTCAGATGTTGTGCTTTTTGCTACCTGGTCAAATTACAAATGCTCCTTCAGCTTCCTGCTTTATTCACAACTTTAGTAGTTTTCAAGCACACTGACTTTGCCTTTAGCATCTTTTTACCACAGTTTTCAATTTAACTCTGACCTGTGGCCTAGAATTATTTACTGAAAGCAACTCTTCATGTCAAGCAACCTGGCTTTTCCTCAGCTTTCCTTTTCTTACCAGAGCCATTATTGAGAGCTTTGCTGTGTTAAAGCTGCAGCCTGTATAGGGGGCAGAACCCGTGTGCCAAACATGCACATTAATATGAGGTGTCACTATGAAAAGTAAATTTTAGGTTTTACGTGAACAGAAGGAAAATCTGAAAATGGGTGAAGGCAGCAATAAGTCAGAAAGAAAATTGGAGTTAAAGGCAACTGGGGCTTGGCACTGCTGCAAAAAATGTTGCAGGTCTTGTTCAGTAACAGCTGTTCTGTGCGAGGAATAGTAGCTACCTATCTTGCTCCCCAAATCAAATGTTCAGCCAGAGGCATCAAATTTTATGGAAGTAGTGGCCAAAGTTGTGTCAGAGAAAAACAGAACTATTGCACGGTTAGAAAACCTCTGGGGAAAGACTGAAGGAAGTTGTTACATTTATTTAAGAATATAGAATAATGATTATTCTGATACATGCAATATTTAGGGAGTGATTTTCCATGTAAGGTTGAGAGTAAGCAGTCTCTCTCTTTGGAAAAAGATTTATTTTTTTCTCTAACATTTAAAGGCCAGCTAATCACTGTAGGAGGCTCTGCTAGGAACTTTCCATCCTTCAGTGGACGATGGAGGAAAAAAAAAAAAAGTAACCCTGTCCTATTTTGGAGTGGAGCAAAATGATTTCCAGAGCAAGTTCACACCAGCCACAGCCTGGTTTAGTGTTGCTAAAATGTGAATCATAATGCCCAGAGGCCCATTTCAGCATGACTACCTCCATGATGCGAGCCCCATAGCAGGCTTGGAGGGACCCAGCTGTTGCATGGTGCCTTTCTTGCACTTTTCCCTGCCCTCTGACCAGGCAATTTTTTTTGTGCAATGGATTCCTCAGCACATTGTTTTGAGGCAACATTTCCATTACTTTCCCAGGCTTCTTGTCACAAATTACCCAGGACTGAGCAGTTCTCAGACTTTTCTTCTGAAACGAAAAGCCACTGTTGCCACAAGCTGTCCTTAGCATGAACTAGTGTGGCTGCAGGCTCCACCGCCACTGTGATCACAGGTAGCTCAAGAACTAGCTGCGGCTGAGAAACAAGAACAACTTTGTCCACTATAGCTTACAGCAGCTCCTCTGCACTGATCAGAAGCCCAGGCTCAAGTCTGGGTGCACAAAAATTACTATGAATCCTGAATTATTACTATCCTGAATTCACCAAGAAAGACTCTGCTCCTCACTGTCACGTAGGCAAAACCCCTTTCAGGTTACAGATCGGACTCAGACATTACACCAGCTAAGAATTTCTGTCAGTGAACAATTATGAAGAAGCCCAAGTATTATGCTCTTTGTGAACTTCCCTGGCCCGTAACAGGTTTCATTACAGTCAATACCATCAGCTCATGCTTCTGACCACTCCTCAGACTAAGCAGAGAGAGCAGCCTGGATATGCAGGCTTGTGTAAGCCAAAAATACTCACTAAATTTGTTAAGCCAGAAATACTTATTAGGAAATATTTGGTCTAAATTTATTGGCAAATTTGACCCATGGAAGTATGTCATTATGTTGCCCAAAGGTACACAGTGGAAGTTCAACGAGGTAGAGGCTTGTGGCACAGCTCTGAGGTGTCTAACAAGGGCACCTCCCACCACCTTCCAAGTATTTATACAGTGTCTGTCAACAGTTGTACCCAGCTGTGACCTGAAAGTCCTGTTTTGTCTTTGCAGTGCTTTGCATTTTCACCAGGGACTAGCCCACCAGTGCTGGAGCAAAGTGCATGTATGCATGCAAGAGACATCAACAGGTCTGTGTCCGGTCAGTGAATCATGTTTGTGGTTTAGTGATAGACCAGATGGTATTTACAGCCTCTTTCTTCTCTTATCCTCCCAGACTTTCTTCTGTTGTATTTTTCTGATTTTTGCTTTTAAATCAAATTCCTATTTTCAACTCCATTTGAGTACTACAGTTGGGTAAGGTAAAAAGAATTACATCCAACACTAGGTAACCCTCTTCTATTGAACACTGTCAAGGAGCTGCAGAACCATATTGCCTTGAGGTATTCTTTAAATTCTGAGCTCTACCAAACTTGCAATATGCACACTGAACCACAGGAAGATTTTGTATGTTTCAAGTTTCAATTTCACAGTGAGAACTTCTGTCTGGGGTTATTACTTCATTGTTTGAATAAAAAAACTGGGAAAACCTAAAATGAAAGAGGTTTTCCACACAATGATCTGACTAGAGGGCAATTCCAATCTTGCTGAGTCAAGCATGTCGTTGACCCCATCTCCAGATGAAAGAAATAAATTGGAAATGGGACTGTGCTCATAAACACATGAAGGGTGTTACACACCTGGCCAGTGGCACAACAAATTTCTTCACTTCCTAACAGAAGCTTACTGTGATGGCTGAAAATTTTAAGTTTTTTTTTAAGCTTAAAAAAGCTGGCTAGACAGCTGCACACAACTAAAATACATGGTTCCATGTTCTCACCCAGATCTGTAACTAATGGGAAACAAATAGACACCTTTTTCTCCTGAAAAGCAAAACACAAGTGTTTCTGAAGATAAGTAGAGCCAGCAATTGTTTTGATAAGGGGGAATTGCTACCTTTCTCAGAAGGGGGAAGCCTCTGAGCCCATTGTACTTTCTCTTAAAAAGAAGTTGTTGGTTTCACCTTCATTTTTCTGTGTCCAGATCAGAAATAATTCTTGAAGAAGCAGGTAGAGGAGCTGGCTTCCTTAAACACAACAGGAGCAGTTCATCAACATCTGATGCCACTTGAGAGTTGAATACCAAGCTCAAAATCTGCCATTTTCACCAGTGTAAGTACCATTGCTCTAATACTACATGAGTTCAGTAATTGCCCAGACCTTGAAACAAGGAATGCGGCTACATATGCTAAAGAACACAGCTGATTGTTACTGTCTTTAATTATATTCAGTTATTTATTATCAAATCTGCTAAAGATTTGCTTGGTGTTACTCCAGTCCCTTTTACATACTTAAAGCCTTCTCCCAGTTCTGACTTTTCATTTCAGAAATAGAAAAAAATATAATCATTAATTTTCTGATAATCCTTAGATGTTATATCGGTACAGTATTACCCATAATATAATGTGTGGCTGCCATTTCCATTTAAATAACTGTCTAGAGGCAGACCCACAAGATATACTGAATTTACTGTCTTCTGTTTCTAGCTAATGATGTCTTTCTGGAAAAAAAATGCAAAGAACAGTTATTACACTCCTGAAAGAGAAATTTGTTGTTGAATATTAGTTTTCCTATCACTGCAGAGTAAAAGAAAGTGCCTCAATCTGGGCAGTGATAAGCAACTGCTCTTGCTCCTGTTCAGAGGTGGCCTTCTGGGGGAGTCATCCACCCCATGCTGCCTCATGGAAATTTCACATTTATGAGATGACTTCAGAGTTGTCCTCAGGTGACAGAGCTGGGAGGTGAACATGCAAACGGTGAACTTTAAAACTGGGAAGGCCTTTGCCAGTGCCAGCACTCGTGGATCTGGACTCTGTTTTGACCTTGACAGCAGGCTCTGTAGCAGCACACCCAGATCCTTCTCCCAGCCTTGGAGGACTCTCTATCTCCTGCTTTCTCTGTTCCATCCCTCTCCCCCGGAAACCCAACCTCACTCTATCTGCATGATCAGTGCTTCTTTTCTTTTCAGTCTCACCTTCTGAATCTAGCTTCCCTCACATCATTAGGTCTTCCCTCAATTTCCTTTCTTTCAGAAACACAGTCTAGCCTAGTTCTTCCTAGTTCTCTATAAGGTGAGCCTGGCAAGGCTTTGAGCAACGTTAAAGGTAAAAATTGACTTTAAAATATAACTATGCTAAGGTGTCTTAGCTATTGTACTGTACTTAGCTATTGTATTCCTTAAAGCATGATACACGACTCAGATATCAACTCTGTGGCATGACAGAACAATCTTATCTTCTGATGTGGACTGTGACTAGTGTAGACAAACCGTTTCCCGTTTCCTGCCTGCTGTTACAACCATAAAGTAGATACCTATAGCTGCATTACAACAGACTGGTGACAAGCAACACAGATGAACTTGTGTGTACTTCAAATTTTCAGTTGCAATTGTTTCTCAACAGCTGCTTTTTGAGTAAGTCTTCTTTTAATGCCAGTCTTCTGACTGTTCCTGGAATTGGCCTGAAGGACAAGGAAGCTCGTTCCTGTTTGTCCATGGAGTTCCCATTTTTTCATGGAAAGATAACAAGGAAAGCCTGTGAAGAACTGCTGTGCAAGAATGGAAAGAATGGTAGCTATTTAATACGAGAAAGCGAAAGCGTGGAAGGAGCCTTGTGTCTGTGTGTTTTGTAAGTACTTTGATACTAAATTTCTTAAGAGTTTTCAAATAGATTCAAAACCAAGGGTTCATATTCTCTAAGGTTGCTGGTTCTTTCCCTAATGTTAACAGATTCAAAGGGTTGGTGTAAATGTACTCAAGTATTGCTGGTTGACTTGGGCTTCCTTTGTAGTGAGTGGTGAGAGGGTGGCATTTGCAACAGACGAATTCGTACAGCACAGGATTGATTAATTGTTCTCTGCTGATGCCGGCCTCTCTCTGCAGACAATAGAGGGAGCACAGAGGAAATATCTCAGGCTGCCAAAACATGGTGAGAAGAAAGTCACTCAAAGTTACTGCCTCTGTAATGACCAGTAAATAGCATTTTAGCACTATCGAGACCCTGAAAAGTCCCATAGTACAATATAAAGCACGTCCTTCTTCACATGCTTTCTGACTATTTGGTGAAACCTTAGCCTTGTGTTTCTTACGCGGTATCTGATGTGAGAATATAAGATGATGCTGAAAGCTGTAATATCTTGTTCAAATTCATATGGCAAACCCATGAACAAGATGAACACAGAAAATTACTACCACTAGTCCTTAACTAACTACAATTAAAATCTAATGATTTTCTTTTCCTGTAGGGAATTGTACTTTTATTTCCCTTTCATGAAGCCTGTTTTACATTTTTTCATATATAATTGATCTGTTCCTAATGTGCTCACAGTTTATAAGCTAGTAACTCTGAGTCTTTTCTGTTTGAACCTAAAAGATTTTATGCTCTCCTTGAGGGTGTATTTGAGTGTGAAGTGGGAAAAAAATCAGCACCACATTTAATTCATTAATTCAGAAATATCAGGACATTTTTTGTCAATAAGCAAAATCTTGCTGCTTTTGAAACAAATCAAAGAAGAAGGGAGAAAAAGGAGGGGAAAATGGAGTATTGTGTCGGTGGGTAAAAGAAAGAAGGATCAGGAAATGACAGAAATGGAGTAAGAAGTGAAATGGCCAGTGGGGAACAGAGTGCTTGGGGAGGGAACTGCAGGAACCTGCCTGCAGTGTGATGTGGAAGGAGATAATGTTCAGAGCAAAGGGAGCATATGTGGGAAAGGGTATGTATACCCTGTCAGAAGGGACAAACGGAGATCGTGGCACAGAGGAGAAATGACAGTATTAGTCCCTGACTTGGGAGGATGGCTTTGGAGATCTTATGCAGTAGAGTAGATAAGAAAGAGATGATATACTTGTGTGTGTAATGAATTTGAGCTACTGAAGTAACAAAGTGCACATCTACTGAATACATCGTGGGCAGATGCAAGCTGACATAAAGGTTAAGTGCAGTGCTGCACTAGCACAGTTGCATTCTTTCCCTTTTTTCCTTTTTTTTTGGGGGGGTGGGGAGGGTCAGGTTCTTTTTTTATTTTGCTAAGGGCAAAGCAGATCCACTTTGTGATAGTCTGAAGTTGTGAATTTGTCTATCTACAGTGTTCTGGGCAAACATAGACAAAAGCATGTGGCTTCCAGCCAGCCTCTGGATTTTTAATGCTGAAAGGAGGCAGCATATTAGAATTTAGTTTGTGCATTAACAAAAATAATAGTTAAACTGCAGGAGCAGCAGCAATAACAGATACTGGGCTTGTAGAGGTGAAAGGATAGCAAATGGTAGGGTGGTAGAGGATTGACTCAGAAACTGAGAGACTGTCAGTGACTGACAAGGGAGATAAACTGAGGGAAATGCATTTGTTCTGAAATTGGAGGCATCAACACTAAAACTTTCAGTGCTGTTTCAAGACAACTTTTGGATTAGAATTACATCTTAAAACATTGCCTAGTGCCTAACAGGATTGATGAACAAACCGATGCTCACTTGTGTCTTTAAAAAAAAAAAAAAATTGTTCTCAACTTAGCTGGTCAATGGACATAGAAATTCACATGCTACACAGAACAACCAAAATTTTTGGTCCTCCCCACTGACTGAAGGGAGGTGACATGCCCACAGAGGACCTGAGAATTAAAACGGTGGCACCAGTTCAAAAAACATCTCATCTCTAATCAGGCACAACGCACAGCTCTTCCTCCATGGTGTACTGCTGTTCTCATCCCAAGCTTTTGCAGGTCTCTGACAATCCCTTAGTCCATACCTATTGCACTTGCTGCTGTTCTCATAGTTCAACATGTCAGCCTACCAAAACAAACTCATCTCATCCTGTTTGTCTCCTCTGGATCTTCCTTGTGCCCAGAACAGGCAGTTTGTTAATGTCAAATATAATATGCAGCTCTTGAAATGCGTTTAGTAGTTGATTTGGAATAAGAAGTTTTCATTGTAATGGCAGTTTCATGTTTATTTTGTCATAACTACCGCAGCCAAAGTAAAATACAGGCGCTAACCTTCCAATGTTTGACAGGTAAAGAATGAGTTTCAATAAAGTCAATTTAGGTTATTATTCTTCACCTTTATGTCTTACTTTACCTGTAAATTATGTTTAAAGAATGAATGCTAACATTATAAAAAACTCATAAGCCAGCTAGATACCCATGAATTTCCACAGGTATCTCAAGAAGGGGAAAAAAATAAAAAAGATGTAGCCCTGGGATGCAACTCTTTGAATCAAAGTAAATCTATTCTAACTGGAAGTTTTATACTGGTCCCAGTCCATAGTAACTTCTTCAGTTACTATGTAACCAGTCCATATTAAATTCTTCAGAGTAACCATCCATTTACATGCAAGCCCCCTGAACTAGGTTTTTGTCCTAAGATTCTCCCTTTCAGGACAGCTTAATTGATTTAGCTATAGCTGAAATCCTTCCATTGAACATACATACCAATTAAGTGAACTTGTCTTCAGGTATTGTTTTTTTGTTGTTGTTGCTTTGTTGTGGTTTACATCTCTCTGCAACTTTACTGCCTTTTTTGATCATGATCTGCAGTTCATCTTCTGAATAGCTGCCATTGCTATATTTGATAAAGCTTTTGTTTCAGTTGTAAAAGATATCCAAAGCCATCAGTAACTTGAGTGTTCAAACTGTTTATTAGTTTTAAAGTGTTTTTATTAAAAAAAAAAAAAAAGTAAGCAAAACCATGGGAAATTCAAAGGACAAATTGTCTAGAAGTAGAACTTGTGCAGACATTTTCTGCGTGCTGGTGACAGGAGGCCATTTTCTACTAACATCTCTCCAAGAATTCAACATTTGTCTTGTGATACAACTGCAAAGTGAAGTTTAGGGAGGTATCACATGGGGAGAAGAGGATAGACAAGAGGATGGGAAGCCTATGGTATCAAACTATTCTCTTGTTAAGGCACGTATTGGGTTTAGTTCATGAGTTCTTTGAAACCCTTAGTTGGGGCAAACATATTTCAAAATTTAAAACCTTCTCTCGGTTTTTGAACTCTGGACTCCCCATTGTCTTGCTTTTCTACCTTAGTCTCAGTCAATCTTACTGTACAGCCTCTTGTGTCTCTAATATCACCTGCTATTGGCAGATATTTCCAGTCCCAATGTCTGATAAAAATGCGGTTTCCCTTCCTTCCTCCATTGTGCCTGCTTTCAACATTGTGGGTCAGAGACTCAGACCAGTGTTGAGACCCAAATATCATGTGTACTCTCATTTATGTGCTCACTGTTAAATATCCACTGTCATACACATCTGGTGAAATCAAACACATTTGAGGTTGAAGTAGCCTGGTACACGATCACATCTGGTGTACATGGAAATAGGGAACAGCTCAAGGGGTCACGGAGGGGAAATTAAGAGTATGAATTTATGCTGCTACAGTTACTTGCAGGCTCTCACAAGGAAAGCAGTTTACATGAAAAGTATTCTACAACTTGACACTTCTGTGTATGCCATGGAGACTTCTACATCTGTTTTCTTCAGAGGAATGCCAGTAGATCTCGTGTGAAAGGTGAACTGCAAATTTTCAACAGGATCGTTCTTTACCCTTACTTTATTTAATGTGGTTTTCCTTCTCTTTCTCCTCTCCCATCCTTCCCAACTTCTATCAGTACAATAGGATACATTTCCTAAGACAGACTTCTAGTGTCATTTCAGGCCAATGTGTGTGCTTTCCATACAACATTGCAATCTTGTGTTGTTACCTGGGTAATCCTCTCAACCGTGTTTTATGGTGTGGATCAGCCTTTTGAAAGGTGACAGTTTCTCCTGTGGTGTTGCTAATTAGTTTGAAGGCAGCCCATTTTCCCCTGGTGTATGACTTCATGGAAAGAAAGGCACCTCACTTTTCTCTGTAGCTATATGGCTCTTCACTGTAGTTCCATTTTTGAAGTAGGGGTACGTGTTAACAACGTCTTTGTAGTGTGAAAAGGATGTCTGATGGTAAGTCCAACATGGTTGGAGTCTGAGAGTCAAGGCCACTCCCCCTTCTCCTCACTGCTAGTGGACATACTGCAGTTATCAATAATGCATGTCTGCTCTTTGCCTCCATTTTTTTCCCATGTTGACATTTGCACAAAATGGTTTCTAGTGCAATGAAGCAGTTCTGCTGACGGTGAGTAAGGAATCAGGCATCCCATGGAAGCAAAGATTTCTTTTACATGCATGGCACCTCAGCACAGAGTTCTAGGTTCTATTTTGTGTTTTACTGCCCAAGAACAAGTAGCAGTGACATCCAGCCCTGTCTGATCATGTAAACCTTAAGTGTTTTCATTGCTTTGACTTATCATATCTATTCTAATGGAGCTGTAGAAATACAAAACACAGCACAGGAAACGGACCTAAGAAGCTGGAGGAGAGCTCAGGCAGCTAGCTGATGTGGAGGTCTATGAGCTAACTGGCCGTGCTTGGTCAAAGTCTATCCTAGGGAAAGTGCAGTGAGTGCAGACTGGACACAGCACTCTTTGGTATGTTTACCATACCTGGACTAACTGCACAGGGCAAAAAAGAGAGCAATACGTTTGTTCCAAAAATCAAACAGCTCTTCATTGTCATTTACAGAAGGTTAGATCTGAATTGACAAGGTGGGAGAAAGAAATATTTGGGTTTCTGAGGCATATGAAAACAACATGCATGATTAATTTTGTCTAATAGATGAATAAACAGGACTTAGAGAATCTGAAGTATTTTGAAGGCAGTCATATATGAATGAAATGGAAAACTGAATGCATATATATGTAATCGATGGTATTTAGCATCAGACATTCCGCTAGATGTGTCTCTTGGGGTTTAGTCTTTCATAGCATTGCAGTTTATTTTCAAAACAAGCCAACAAAACCAAAACTTTACTGCCAAGTTCAGCTGTGGCAGTCTAAGCAATTTGCCATAATCTGTCAGTTGATGAAAAGCATAATGTATACGATGTTTTTCACAGCTTTGAACAACTCATCTACACTTACCGTATCTTCAGGGAAAAGCAAGGATATTATAAAATACAGGTAAGTAACCCTCATTTCCTCAGTACAGTTTGCACTAAAGACAGTATTCCTGAAAAAATAAATAAATAAAATGCATGGGACCCAGGAGTTGGACTCAATGATCCTGTGGGTCCCTTCCAACTCAGATATTTCATGATTCTATGAATATATTTCCAAGTTTCTTTTCTATTGTATTCAATTCTTGACTTTTTAATGTTACACTTATTACATATGAGCTTACAAGTAGTTACCAGCTTCACAGAAATCCCTAATAACCTAAGTGAATCTGTTATTTGTCGACCAACTACTGCCTGATTTGACCAGTTCTTTTCCATAGTGCTGAAGAAAAATCTAGCACTTTCATTACTTACTCGTGTTCCTAATTAGCTTTTTCTGTTTGAAAGCTCTGCCATGGCACCCAGCATCTTGTAGGGCTTTAAATAATGGAATGATCTTTTTGATTTTAAAATACCTGTCCATCAGTGTGAAACCACCACACGACCTATAATTCTGTGCGATTCTGGAGATAAGATGATTCTGTGGTTCTGTGAATCAGAACCCCACACAAACAGAGATTCAATTTATAGGCAAGTAGAGAGGACACTTAAAAAGCTGGCTCAGCCCTTTGCTTGTAATAGGATAGACAACAGGACTGACAGCATTTAGATAGCATTTAAGTGGAATGAGGCAAGAAAACTCACTTCATAAAGGACACACCAAGCTGCCATATGCTGGTCACTCTTGCTTATTAGTGGTTTGGGCTGAGTATGAAAAATACAATTTCCCATGCAGAACTGAATGGTTTGTTGACATATATATATATATATATATATATATATATATATATATAAAACATATATAGATAGATACATATATATATAAAACAGATATATATAATAGAGAGAGAGATTACAGCGACTTTTCTAGGTTTTGCCTATCAGCAGATAATAAACACTACATTTTTTCAAACCCAATTTTCCTTACTGGGTTTTGTCACGAATATGAAAGAAGGCTTCCATTCTTCTAAGTCAGACTGTTTTGAATGACTAAAATAATATACTGAAATAATATGGTGGTGGTGATGGGGAAGGCCAGGTCCAGCCATGGCCTTTCTGGAGTGTAGTAGGTTGACCCTGACCAAGAGCTAAGCATCACCACAGCAGGACAAGTTGGTGATAGGGAAGAGAAAAGCAGAAGTGAGAAAACTTTGACGACAAAAAACTGTTTATTAGGTGAAGTCATGTGCAAGCAAAGCAAAGAATGAATTTAGCCACTACTTCCCATCAGCAGCCAGATGTTTATCTGCTTCCTGGAAAGCAAGGTCTCAGCTGACATGATGATTACTTGGGAAGACAAATACTGTAACCACAAGCATCCCCACTTTCCTGAAGCTTTTAATGCTGAGCTTAATGTCAGCATAATGTCAGGATACCCCTCTGGTCAATTCAGGTGAGCTCTCCTGGCTGTGTCCCCTCCCAGCTTCTTGCACACCCCCAGCCTATCTGATGTGGGAGCAGAGTAGTAAAAAGAGACAGCCTCAATGCTGTGTAAGCACTGCTCAGAAACAGCCAAAACACTGGTGTTATCAACAGTGTTCTAATCATAAAATCAAAACACAGCACCATACAGGCTGCTATGAAGAAAGATTACTCCATCCCAGCCAAAACCAGTACACAGAGGTAGAGGCATCCACTCCATCATGAGATGAGGAAAAGAGAGAGGACGTGAAGAGAAAAAAGAGAAAAGAAAAAAAGAAAAAGGAAAAAAAGGTATCTGCTGAATAGTGATAAAGTGAATCCAAAGCTCCATTCTCTTTTAATGAGTAGTAGAGGGAGTGGGACTCTCACTGTGATAGAGATAATTAATGTGCTTACTCTCTGACATTACTATCTCTTCACTGCCAGTGTTGCAAAAATCTCTGTACAGATTACTCAGGGGCTGTGCTGTGGAAGCAGTTCACTCCTCATGTTAAAAGGCAGTTGTGAGAACCCTGTTTTCCTACATTTAGAGTGTCATCCATGTTTGGCCTCAGGAGTCTCTGGTGCTGGTTGAAAACTTGGACAAATCTGAGACAAATAATAGACTCCTGCCTAAAAGCAAAAGCTGATGCCTGGAACATTCATATGGGTCCCCAGTCATTGTAGTTGCCTTTGTAGGTGTCCTTTGCTGATATCTCATACAACATTTGGCTTCTGCTTGTCACATCGTTGTTTGAACCCAGCATTTTAAGTGGGAACGAAATATGTTGCCCATAAATTTGTGTTCTAAGACCAGAGGGAAGCCTGTAATGTTTTCACTCTTCTGAACTCTGCTGAATTGGAGTGAACCAGTATTTTAAACATTAATTTTCAATACCTGCAACCATAATAAATATATAGTCACAAGATTCATAACATCTATGAGACTCTCTAGAAGTGGTGGATGGATAGCTGTAATAATTTTAGATCCCCAGCTAAATAATTGATATCAGTTTAAGTTTTGATTCTACTCCACTATTTTATAGTGCGTAAGAATCCAGGATACATATAGGACATATTTTGCTGAGCCTCAGAAACATTTTAACTCTAAGCAAGAAGCTTTTTTTGTAGTCTTGGTAGGTATCTATGTTCAGGTGGTTTACCAGAACAGCAACATCAGAAAACCTTTTGGTGGCACAGACCAAGTCTTGGAGGGCAGATTTAGGGAGTGAAACATTTACCTGGGAAGACAGCAACTGGTTCTGTTCTTTTGCAATGTAAGGAAAAAAAAATAAAAAAAATCTGACTTGTGAAAAAGAGTGAAATTCAGTAGCACATGGCCTCTTGTTGACTGAAATCCCTTTGAACGTTTTGTTTAAACAGCTACATATGAATGTGAAACTACATGAATGTTGTTCTAAGTAGCTGGCTGGTCCTGTATCTCTGGTCAGGGATTCCTAAGGGAGGAACTGAGAGGTGTAGCCAGGCATGCAGAGTTGTGAAGGGGTTTGGTTAGAAGCAGTGACTATTGGACTGAAGGAGGTAAAATTTCTTTGTGCTAGGATGGGAAGCCTCTGATCTGAACCCAGACAGAGAGCACTAAGCAGCTTCCCCTAGGCTGCAGTGCACTCAAGCAGGGATGGTGAGGGAGGTTATGCTTTGTACCATAACCACACCGCCACACAGGTACCTCTGTGCTATAACAATATTCTGTCACCAAACAGGTTTACAAAATTGTCCCTTGGTGAACAATAAGCTAGGCACAGTTCCTCTCGCTTAAGGTACCTGATGTGAAATAGGCTTGCAAACTAACTTTATTTTCCTTTCCTTGCAGACTTCTGAAGGTATTCCAGAAAAGGTATTCAGAACATTAAAGGATTTAATATACAATTATGAGAAACCAAACCAAGGACTAGTAATAAATCTTCTCTACCCAGTCAAGAAAACAACACCCCTACAAAGAAGCCAGAGGCTCAAGTTAGGAAAGGATGGTATTTATGATGGTGAGAAATTTACTTCAGTCTCTGTCTTTTTATTAAGGCAACTGCACGGACAAGTCTGATGTTAGAGACGTTGGAGGGGAAAGAAAAAAAAAAAAAAAAAAGCCATCTAATTTGTGCCTTCTTGTGATTTGTGTTAAAACACAACTTATTTTAGTTAGTACGTTGAAAATAAGAAGTACATAGCCTTGTGCTCAGGATCACAGCCTTGGTATCAGAGAGTTCCAATCAGATCAATACCTGTGCTATTGACCTGATTTATTGACTATCAGTTATTCACTACACTTGACTTTCTCAGGAAGAAGAGGTCTTGTGAATACAACTGTTTAATAACAAAGCTTGCTGATTCAGAAAAGGTGGTTCATGGGCTTACGGACTGGATGACCAGTCCATAAGACACTAAGCTTAAAAAGTTGGCCCTGCAATAGCAGACAGAATAGTAAGAAATCAAACTGAATTAATGATATCTGTTTATCAACATGGCAACATGCCATCCTGCTTAGAGGGGTCTTTCGGAAGAGCAATTTGCAACCACAAATTTTGTTTGTTTGTTTTTTAATTTGTTTATTAATTTCTTTTCAGAAATTGATGAAAGTGACTACGTTGCCGTCTTACCCTGAATGATCTGTGATCTGATGATTTGGAAAGCCACCTTTTGCAGCACCACAGCAAAACAGGACAGCTGGGGAGAGTTAATGGTTGGACATTCACAACAGTGGATCTATACCTCTGGAATGAGTGCCTTTTGGAGACTGTCAGAGCAACTGTATTCTGCCTCAGTAGATCCAGTACAAAATACTGTATATTTTTGTGCATTATTAAGATAATTATTTTTTTGATACATGCATACGTATACATATATATGAGGGGAAAGGGGGTTATGTGTGTTTGTGCATTTTGTGGTTTTTGTTTTTTTAGCGAACTCTCCAAGGTATCAACTGCTGAAATGAATAATCTGTTAGGAAACCAGCAATGTGAAGACAACAAATGAATGTGCTTGAAGCCCTAGTTTATGGCAAAAAATGATATATGTTGATAAAAATGATACATGCTAAAAATACTATTTTCATCATATGATGCTTAAAAACTGTTCTTTTGTTTGTGATTCATGTGACTTCATTGTTGTATATATGTGTAGTAGTTCAACTGTGCTAAGGAATACTAGTTTTATTCTGTGGTTCGGGATAATCTAAATGAAAACAAAAAGGCCGTTGCAAATTCATGCCATACAAAATTAATCAGTAACATGAAAATGATTTTAAGTATTTTTCATATTGATGAATGGTTCTGGTTTATAATTAGAGGAGTGCAAGTTCAACATCTGTGTAGTTATGCAGATTTTTTTCTAATAGGTACTGCATACATCAGAATGGTTACATTTTATTTACCACAGCCATTAGCTGCCATTACTGTTATGTGTATGGGTTTTGGTATTTTTTAATGTAAGAACTTGCTTTAATCTTTAACCCCTCACTTTAAATATTTAATGTACGTGTTTGTTCTGAAGGCGGCCTGTAACTGCCAGCTAAAGTCGTAACTGGAATGTATGTTCTGATTTTTCCTGTTGCTAGCACCAACTCCCCCTCGGTCAGCTATCTTGCGGAAGACATTTATATTTTCCATATGTTTAAGATCTTTCACAAACGATTTATGCATTCATTTTAGCAGACTTGTTTCCTATTATACATCTTTTCTACCACTGTTTGTTGAAAGACTTTTAGATATTTTAGTGCTTTGGACTTCACTGTGGCCTTACAATGGTTTTTGGTGCCAGGATAAAGTGGTTACTTGTTGCATGAGGGAAACAAAAACTAAGAAAAACTAATTCTCACATTGTGAGAAGTACTAATATATGTCCCTAAAAAAGAACTGAAAATAGAACAATTGTGCTTTAAAAACAGTACTGTTGGAAGTGGAAATCCTTCCCTCTCTAGAAGCACATACGCTGGTGTGTCTTCCCTACTTGGAGAATTCAACAACTTGGCCAATACTTGGTCATCACATGTATCAGACTGAGCAGCTGCCATGCTGATACCCAAACTAATGCACCTTGGTCTTCAACAGTATAAACACTGCAGTTTTTCTGTAATTAGAGTCTCAGGAGTCCTCCATGGGCTGTATCAGTCGGACTTATGATCAGCCTTAGGAAAAGGCCAAGAGACACCAGATCCAGGACTGCGCCTCATGACCCTGATGGCGTGACTACTGATGCCTGAAGAGCTCACCATGACAATGGATTGGTCTGTGGCGCTTTTTTAGCTGACAAGTGCTGTTTCACATGCTGTACTGCATGCCACAGCGCTTCAAGCTCTGTGTTAAGAGTGCTAGTGGCTGAGGCTCCAGCCACTGCTTCTATATCCAGTGGTACATCCAGGCCTGCACAGCCACGGCTTCTCTCTGACACAAAAAGCACTGTGCCTGGCATCTGAAGCACAGACCCTGTGACAGATCAACTACTTAAAGTTTGGAGCAAAGACCCTGAAGAAATGGGAAACGATGTACAATACATAGCTGTATTTTGAAAGAATAAATTATTCTGTTAACAGCATGAGGGGAAGCGGTTAATATGCGCATCCCGAAATGATCTGCAGGCCTAGCACACTGGTAAAAAAATAATCCATGTGCACGCTTCCAGAAGGCACGCTCAAAAGCTTCGCCCCCCAGCAGCAGCTTCCTAACATCGCACTCGCACGGGGAGGGACATCCCGGCGGAGGCGCCCAGCCGCGGGCCGCACGTCCCGGCTCTCCGCCCCCTCTCCCCTCAGCACCAAAGCAGCACCGCCTCCAGCCCCCTTCCCGGCAGGAAAATGGCGGCTGCGGCGCCTCCCGCCGTGCCCCGCGGGGTAGGCGGGCGCTGCCGCTGCCGCTCAGTGGACGCTGCCGTCAAAATGGCAGCGGCGGCGGGAAGTATGAACGGGTTTTGTTGCTCCTTTCTCTGAGGGGACAGCCAGGGGGGTGCCATGGATGTCTCGGGCTGCATGAAGTCGCTGCTCCTGGCAGCCACGCAGTATAAGGCTGCGAAGACGCCGTGCAACGCGGCGCTCGTCCAGCGCAGCCTGGAGGTGAGGATGGCGCCGGTGCCGGGGTTCAGGCCGCGGTGGGAGAGGCGGAGGAGCGGCACGGCTCGGGGTGTGGGGTTGGCAGTGGGCTTCCCTTGGGGTCGGGGAGCTGGGCGGCTCCTCTCGCACCGCCATGGTGCCTCGCCGTGGCTGGCCCTTGTCTGTCGCCATCGCCTTGGGCTCTGGGGCCACCGTGGGTTCGGCCCCGCAGCGGCCCCAGGTGTCCGGCGGGGAAGGGGAAACCCGCCCGGTGCCCGATTGCCGGGGCAGAAGAAACGTTTCAATGCTTGGTTCTGTTCCTATGCTCTTACTTTGTCCTTTTTTTGTACAATCGTATGCTTTTTGTGTGTTTATAGTACCATAAATGTGCGCTGCGTGCTTGTATGCATATACGCTAAGCATATAAAGGACGTTTTTCCAGATCCCCTAAATTCTTCCCAATGAGAATCATTTAATTTTGTGACTTAAGAATACAGTCTGAACGATGGACAGGTCTTGTGTCTGGCCTCTGCCTTTTTCATGCAACTTGTAAACAGAGGTGTTTGCCCCTAAGGGGTAGTCTTGTTGATTTCCCTAGCCTCGAGTAGAGCCTGTGTGCGGCCTTTTCAGGGGGCTTCTTTGGTGAGATGAGAGGCTGACATGATGGCCTACCTGCTTACTCTGCAAAGTATCTCTTCCAAATACATTGTTTTTATTGCTAATGCTAAAACATTAATATAAAAACTGGTACTCATCTTAACTTCCTTCTCCATATCCACTGCAGAGAGGCACACAGGGGATGTGCAAAAACAATGCTTCATTGCTGCATTATCCACGTATAACTCATGTCTACCTGTATTGATGTGCAGGTGTATCATTTTCAACGTGCTATTATATGGGCTTTCCTGAAAACAAGTTCCCTTTTTTATCTTAAGCATAGAGTACTCACAAAACAGCACTGTTACCTTTTACCTTTAAGCAGAGTAGTACCTTTGTATTTCCGGCCACTTCTTCAGAAAGTAGGTTATTGGGTTGAGCTGAAGGTTAATCAATAATTGTTTGTAATGAGCAGTACCTGTGGTAGTTTTTAAAAGTAAATAAATCCTGTATTTTATTTATGCTGAAATCTGTATGAAGAACAACCTAGTATTAATTCTTTTCAATACGTGAAGAAGTAATAAGTGTTGTTCTGCTACATTTTAACAAGAACGTGTTGTTACAATGAATGCTGACAGAAGGCAAGCAAGCAAGTCCCAAAATGTTATATCTGACCGCAACATAAACTTGGTGTTTTCAAAGAGCAAAGGAGGTATGCACAGAGTTTTTTTTTTTTTAAAAAAAAAAAAAAAAAACTTTTTTTTTTTCCCAGCTAATTTTTGTGTGTGTGCGGCAAATTCAAATATGTATGTCCTATTACAGTGGCAGATACATTCTCAGTTTTTCAATCATGGCAAAATATAGTTAATGTAACTTTGTGCTTTGACTTCTCCATTGAATACTTTGCTGCAGTTAAGTAACTGAGGTTGTTTTTCTCTGTTCATCTCCAGGTTATCTCGGGACTGAAGCTTACACGATTATTTGCTTCAAACCAGATTCTACCAAGTGAATGTCTTAATTGCCTAGTAGAACTCCTTGAGGACACTAATATAGATCCTTCTCTAACCTTGTCTTTGGTTACTTTACTATCACAGCTAGGTAAAGTTTGCGTTTTGATTTCTAATTTTAGGTCTGAGAAAGGAAAGACAAGGTGGATGCTGATTGTGGTGTGTGTTGAACTTCATTTTTCACACCTTATGTTCTAAGTATTTTTCATCATGATGAAGTGATTGGCTGAGCCACCCGACTGTATATATAAGGCCAAATAAGATCTTAAATCGTTATTAGAAACAGAGTTCAAGTCATTAATGTGAAATGACAATGATCATGCTTGTCAGATTTTTTTTTTCTACCCCTGGGCTGTGTGAGAAATTCTTTTCTTGTAGGGGCACTGATTTGAGAACTTGAAAATATTTCTGAAGTTAAGAAACCTGCCGTGGGGATGTGAAAGGAAGGGAAAAACAATGTATCAATGATTGTCCTTGCCTCAGTTTAGTTCTCTAATTGGAGTGCTTGCTAGGCAGCAGTGTGGATTCTACAATGTCCTGGACCCACGTACTTCCTGTTTCCAAATTAGAAAACAGGTTCTGGAGCCTCTTGTTTTTTGGGATTTTTTTTTTCCCTTTCCCACAAAAAGTAGGACTTAGCTGTCTAGGGAGCTCTGTGCTCAACAAAACCTATGTATTTAGTTTACATATACAGGGAAAAATTATTCCTTTGCTCTCTGCTTAGAGTTTTTCCCTGAGGTGTGGGTGGTTCTTGGTGTTTTGAGACCTTTAGGATGGCCCCTTTTTTTGTCTTTTTTTTTTTTAATGGTTACTGCAAAATGATACTTGTTGCTGGGGTTCATAATTATTTTTCCCAACCTGTTCAGTTTGGAAAACTTTAAGTCAGTCCTCCTCCAGCTGATCTGTTGCTTTACCCCTCATCCTTGTTCACTATGTCTTTTCCAGAACTGCTTAAGCAGAATTGGATTTTTGTACTACTGTTGCTAGATAACCATATCAAGGTATCAGTTCTAGTCTATTTGCCACCTTAGCATGAAGCAAGAAATTAAGGTCACTAATTTTAAGCTGCAAAGCCTTTTAACTGCAGGATTTAAAGTCTCAGATAGAGCTTATACTTTGGAGGTAGGCAGTTTCTTCAGTGTTGAAACATCCCAAAGAGAAGTACTAGCATTTCAGTTCACTGTAAGCTCAGAACTAAGGCAGAGATTCAAGCGTGTAGGAGCTGTGACTTGCAGTTATTTGTGAAATCTACATGGAAAAAATGGCCGAAGACTAGGGCTTATGCTTAGAGAAGTTGCTAATACAATGATTGCTTTTGCTGTTACATAGGGTGTTTTTGTTAATAATACTTAAATTCCAGCTTTAGACAATGACACTAGAGAAACTCTTCAGGATACCTACAATCTGACCAGTGTCCTGGCAGGAGTGGTTCATCGAAGCTCTACTAATCTTAACGATGCAGTATTACTACAGGTAACAGGATCTAATGCTTAATAATATTTAGTTACTTTTATGAAGTATACATTATTTCAGGTAGAGCTTTTTAAGAATTGTTATATACACCTACAGTATGTGTTGAGGGAAAGTTGATATAAGCTGAGTACTTTATTTGCTATGTGAGTCTAATATGACAGGATTTTAGCACTACATATATTTTTGCATATTCTCTTTAAGATTGCTTGTGCTTCTCACCTTCTCTAATTAATTTACAAAAAAAAAACTTCTTGAAACTGTGAATTTCTACTGCATGAAATCATTGTATGAGAGCATGGAAGCTTATTTTTCAGCTGAGGTAAACTTGTTAATTTATTCTAATGTTCCTAACAAAAACCTGGATATTGTTTTGTCTAGTCAGTACTTTGACAGGTAAATGGGAATGAGTGAAGGGAAAGCTGTGGTTGCTGGTTCTCACTGAAGGTTTGTAGGGTGTGTATGCCTCCTTCACTGTGGTCATTGCTACTTACTAGTGAATATAAGGGGCTGTACTAATGGAAGCTCATTTTTAGGAGCCGCATGTAAACGTTGTGACATTATTGCTTTAGTTATTTTTACTGAACACGTGACATCTCCCAGTCTGACTACACCAACTTACACCTGTCTTGTGCACTGAACAGTAATGTTGGGCTTATTTAAGAAAAAAAATATATGTACAGGATTTCTCATATGTGGCTTTGAGCTTTCAGCATGTACTTGCTGGCTATCTGTGGTCACAATTTTCTTTTCAGAAGAGGGAAAGCAGAAAAATGAATTTACTAGCAGTTATGTTGCCCTTGATCTGTTGAAAATTAATCAAGTGGCCAGTACGAACACTTCTCTAATGTTTTGCATATTTCTCAAAATACTAGAGAGTACAAGATGACTTGTGGATACAGGTGACTTATCAGTCAATGGAAAAGGTTTTGTAGTCATCAAATAGATAAAACATTTTTAACCTCTTATGTTAGGTATTCTACAGGGTGAGATTTCGTATCGGCTGCTTTCCTTAGCTATGCTGTGATTCTTGTCATGTCCAAGTGTATTCATGTCACATGAACTCAGTTATATGCCAGAAGAATGTTGTATGAAGGACAGTACTATCACTAGGTCTGGTGGTTTTTACAGCAGGTATGTTTTACTATAAACATGCTTTCTGCAAGAGGCTACAAAGTGCTTTTAGATTTCGGTGAAACTTTTGGTACAAAACCCCTTTCTCAGTGACAGAATGAAGAATTGGCTGATGAGGAAAAAGAGGAGAGTCGATAGGCTAAAAAGTTAACTACTCTGTTAAAATAAAACTTTACTACCTTGTCTGGGCTTTTAATAAGTACACAGTGATCAGTGTGGTAGGATATTTTATTCCAAGCACTTGCAGCAGCTTGTATAACTATTATGTTAACATTACAGTTGGAAAATTAATTCATTTGTAGTGTTTGGTTATTTCTTTCGGTTTTAGCTGTAGGAAAAGCCTTTTGCACTTGTAATGTTCTTCAGTGAGATGCTATGGGGAAGACATTTATGAATAGCTTTTTATTTCCTCAGAGTATTCAACTGCTTCAGAGGCTAACCTACAATGTTCCAGTATTTTGCGCTGGTGCCAACCTCGATGAATTGATTTTATTTCTAATGCACCATGTGTAAGTGTGTACTCACTTATCTTTCCTCATGGGAAATCCATAGCTAGGTTTCTAAACTTTCTGAAGATTATTTGCATATTGTACAAACTTTCTGGTCTTCAGAGTAATCTGTGATATTTTTGCTGTTAAGTTACCAGAGATTTTTACTTAAAAACCACGTTTTTCAAGTTTATTAAATTTAGTATTGTGGGTGGCTGAATGCTAATTGGCCTCTTAACCTTTCCCTGAGAAGGGGAAGCTAACAAACACAAAAGCCATGGGAAATATTCATGCCTGCTGAGGTGAGCAGACTTCCTTTAGACTAATATCAACTTTGTGCGAGTCTAATGACTGTTAAAAAACACCTGAAATAAAGGACCTTTGATAACGTTCATCTCCTATTCTTGGTATTGCTGTTTAACTCAGTTAAAAGCTGCCCACAGTCTGAGGCCTGCAGATCTTAGTTTTGCTTTGCTTGGAGGAATGGTATCTTACTAAACAAAATTAATAATTAATAATAATAATAACAATTAAAAAAAAAACTTGTAATTAGATTCAGGATGCTTTAATGAAAACATCTTTGTTTAAACTTTTCTTTCAAGTCAATCCACTGAAGATGAGTTAACGATACCGTGTTTAGGACTCCTGGCAAATCTCTGTCGTCACAACTTGTCTATTCAAACTCAGATAAAATCTTTGGTAAGTGTTTTGTTTTGTGGCGTGGCTCTCTGGCTTGAGGACAAGAGTTACTTAACTATGAGGAATTACCTTTCTATTTCTTATGCATGTTTTTCATGCGTAAGATATTATCCTGACCTTTTTTGTTCAGTGTTGTGTCCAGTGTTGGTAGTTGTTTCTCCCAAATTGGAGAAAACAATCAGTAGAACTGGAAGCTGGGTTTTCTTTTGTTGCTCTGCTGTTGCGCAGGCTTGCATTACACATTCAGTTATTGCAACCGTTCTCTACAAAGGAAGGGCGAATTTAAAATTTGAACATATCTTCTGTAGAAGAAATAAATGTTAAAATATAAAGACTGTAGTTGGATTTCAGGCAAAATTTACTGCATCTTGCCAAAAAAGACTTAATTTTCAAATCATAAATCTTAAAAAAAATAAAATACAACTATGTCAGGTCAGGGCCTTAGAATCCTCAAACACGCATCCATATCTGAACCATGCCCTTCCATGTCTCTTCATCAATCAGTACAAATGTAACTTATTTCTTGATGGAGAAATAAAGTTTCATCTCTGTGACAGTGAATGTTGTATTGTTTACCTGAAAGGAAGGGAAGGTGGAAGGAAGAACTATTTTCAAGTCTGATCAGAGAGGGGAGAGGTTCAATTTTCACTTTTTTTTTCTTTGAAGTCTTAGCAAAATGACTTTCTTATCTGTCTTTAAAATAGTGATGGAATTCTTTCCTCTCTTTTTATTGTTCTACCCTATGCAAATTTAACAAAGAATTTAGTCATTGTTTTGCAGTAGAAGAATGCTAAAATAGATTTCCTAGAGAAACCTAGAGAAAGTTTGTCATTTTAACACTTTTTGTGTCATTCATGATTTTTCTTTTTTTTTTAATATGAGCAAGCTTTAAGTTTGGTGCTCTTATAGAACAAAATGAAACTTATAATACCTGTTTCTTTTTTGTTTTAGAATAATGTGAAGAGTTTTTATCGTACCTTGATAAGTTTCCTGGCCCACAGTAGTTTGACTGTGGTTGTGTTTGCACTTTCAATATTATCAAGCCTTACTTTAAATGAAGAAGTAGGAGAAAAAGTAAGTTATACTTTGAAATCAATTCCCAAGTTGTCAATAAATCTATTTGCCACACTGGCAAAATGAAGTTCTAATTCCAGCTAACTTTAATGTGCAAGAAACCTGAGCAAGTAAGGTACGTTCTCAAACACAGTTTTCCTTTTTCTTTTAGCTCTTTCATGCTCGGAATATCCATCAAACTTTTCAGTTAATATTCAATATTGTTGTAAATGGAGACGGTACTCTAACAAGAAAATATTCTGTTGATCTACTCATGGATCTACTGAAAAACCCCAAAGTTGCAGATTATCTTACCAGGTACGGCCTGACTTTGTAAGAAGTATTTAAGATTTTTTTATGAGCTTTTGTTCAGTTCTTTTGCTATATGCCATTTGTATTCTGAACCACACATTGGGGAAAAAAATCTGTAGATGCTTCTCATGTGTTACTAGTTGATTATAACTATGCTGCCTGAAACTGAAGGATTCTTGTGTTACCTGTTTCACACAGAAGTGTAAATCAAAACACGTGCTTTCCTTGTTGCATAAGGAATGCTTAATGCTTGTTTTCAGTAATTCTTTGTCTCAATAGTATCACTGGTCAGACAACTTCATGAACAGCTATTGTGCCTTTTTGCAGGCCTACATTAATTTGAGGTGAAATAGTATTGTCGAAGTTGTAATAATTTGATTGTAGGGCACTACAGAGTAATCGTGCAGAGCGCTTGTCTATTGCTACTGCAAATTCAGCTAGTAGAACTAGTTCTGAAATTCCACCTGAATCTTCTAGTAATAAGGGTAGCTGGAAATCTTGGTGTATTTTAAGGATTTTTTTTTGTTGTTGTTCTTGGAATATTTTTGAAGTCGAGCTTGTGTTTTAGCAAAATTACACCATCAAAGCTGTCACTGTAATTGAAATGTTTGGGGGTAAAAAAGGAAATTGGTCATTTTTCATCCCTTGAATTTCTAAGAGTTCAAATTTCAAATGCTTTTTTTCTGTACCCCCTCCCCCCTCACGTACGTTATAGGTATGAACACTTCACCTCATGCCTTGGTCAAGTATTAGATCTTCTTCATGGAAAGGATGCCAGTTCATCATCTAAGGTATTTATACTTTGTTTGCTTAAGGCTGTCAGCTTAAGGGTACAACTCATAATGTGGTTCCATTTCTGTAGCCATAAATAGGTTCCTTGTGTATGAGGATGATTAAATAAATTGATTTCAAGACTCTTTAGTGACTTAGTGTTCATCAGTTTAAGTCTTGTAGTTGTTCAAAAGCCTGTCAGGTTGTATTTGCTTGATGTGTTGTTTTTGTTGGGTTTTGTTTTTTTGCCAGGTTTTGTGTGCCTGTTTTCAGGCAACAGATGTAAAGGCAAAAAGCGAACATAAATACCTTTCATACTTTGGCTAATAAGAAATGTGGGTTACTGCACCAAAAATGCAGTATGTGCCCCACTTCATATATCAAGACTTGAATTAATACTACTCAAATTTTGAACTGATGGTCAGGGAACCATGACACTAGTTTCAAAATAGGGAGCATGTTCTTTCACATTAATTGAACAAATTGATGCCAATTTGGGTTCACTGTTCTATTCAGCTTTGTCTCACTACCACCTTAAATAAATGTCACATTGGCTATGTGGTGCTAAAAACTAAAATACAGTATGTCGTGAAAATGCTTGGGCAAAGTATATCTTTGAAACAGATCTTAAACTTTTTTAAGAGTGCATTTCACATCATAGTAAATAAATGCTCATGTTTCCATGTATGTGACTTTTGTTGTTTATTGGTTATTATTTAAAAACATGTTGACATGGAGCTTTTTTGGGGGGGTTCATTTTCATCTGAGGTTGCAGATGGGCATTCATAAATATCTCAGAATATTTTTCCCTTCCATAGTGTCTTTTTTTTTTTTTTAATTCAGTGCATACCAAAGCATTTCTATTGCTGGTACATAACTAGACAGCAGTTGTCTTTTTTTTTTTCTTGTTTAAGAAAGGATAGCAGTACACTGAATACCAACTGTTGCAAGCCTTCACCACTCAATGGTTTTCTTTGGTCTAGTGGACTGTATTGCTGATGCTCACTTGACATTATGGAGGGAAACATATCGTTCACAGAACTTTAAAATGCTGAGATTAGTTGATTAGAACTTAAATATCTCTTTAGATTTGTGCTATCAGAGTTGCAATTGCTGTATGAGTAATTGGTTTAAAAGCGTTTGAACTCTTTCATTCACTTCATACAGATCTTAGAACTGCTGCTCGCCTTCTGTTCTGTGGTTGAACTGCGTCATACCCTGCGGCAGGCGATACTGGAACCATCTGGCTTGCTAGTCTCTGGAAATACCAGATTTGTGACTCGCTCAAAGACTTTTGAACCATCTGTTGCATTGGTACACTTGTCAAACCAACCATTGGAAAGCTCTGAAGACTGTTCAGTTCTAGCGTTGCAGCTATTCAAAGAGGTTTTTGAGGTACCAGAACTGATAATTGAGTTTAAAGTGCTTCTTAGCAGCTATATTTTCGTTTTCATTTTGAAACATCTAATAACATTTTACTTGAAAGGTAGCATGTAAAAATATACCTGACTCTTTTTGTTCTAAAATGTCATACTTTTAACACTCAGCTTTTCTTTTAAAGATGTGTATTTCAAAAATATATCTGTTCTGAATGTAAAATGGAAGATATGGCAGTTCCATATCTATATATCCATGTCTACCTGCCATATGGCCAGATGGCAGATAGATACAAAGCTATACAAGACTTGTTTTCTAGGACTTGTAGAAGTGAGAGATTCTACTCTTTCACTGTTATTTGTTAAACTTCCTTTTCCAGTGTGATACTGATCAACAGTCTTAATCTTAAAGTAGCAAGAACATGGGAAATCTTGATTACAAGATGGTGGAGGAAGGAGTAAGCTTGTCTTCCTTGCTCTGTTGTTCTAAACATTGACATAAATTTTATTACAGGATGCTATTAATAGTGGGAACAGTGCCTCAGCTGAACACTTTGTGGATCTTTTGCTGCCTGTTCTTCTTGATCATCTTCAGATGCCAGAACAGATTGTGGATGAACTGTTAGTGAAGAAAAAGTGTGAAAGAATGGTCAAGGCTATTAATGTCCTCATAGATATCCTTTTTACATGCCTGTTGTCAGTTAACTTATGATTTTTCCACTATGATCTGTTCCAAGATATTAGAATAAATGTCCATTTTGGGTCACACTGATAGCATTTAATGGTGATAACTGCACTGATTTTACTTAGCATTGTCATTTTTGAAAGATCTTAAGTAGCTTTCTAATTGTTGTGAAATTATTTTGTAGTAAAGGGATTCAGAATAAAATGTGGTGGCTGTTCAAGAGTACAGAAGCACTTTGCAGATCAAAACTGATTAGTGTTTCTGATGAAGTTGTAAGGAGGGGGGCGGGTGGCCATCTTCTTAATCATTGGAGTATTTTGGCCTAGCTAAGTTTAATGCAATGCCCAGCCAAATATGATAAAAACTTAGACTTGTGAAATAAGAGTAAAAATAATGCAGAATTATACCATTTTACTTTTTTAAAAATGGGATTTCCTTCATTAGAATTTCAGAAAAGCTTTTCTAGTCCACCTAGTGTAATATCCTGTCTCTGACAGGATTTGGGCAAGATTTGCCAAGGAGCTTGATGAGAAGGCAAATCTATCATGTCATCTTCAAGCCTACAGCTCTGAAGTACTTGAAGCTTACATTCTTCTGCTTCTGATTTTGTCTTGTTGCCTTTTTGAACTTGGTGTCCTGAAGTAAGGAGAATGTGATAGCAGGATGTAGTCCAGCATCTCAGCTGAATTCTGTGAAGAAGTTTCTTGGCTAGTTCTCCCATAGATAACTAGTTATTGTGTTTAGGCACTGGTTGTTCAATCTCTTTCATTCATCTTTTTTCTTTATGCCGCCTCATTTTATTGTGGCTTCCCATAGCTGTCTGTTTTCAAGTACATTTGTTTTTTACTTGAACAGCAGAGTTTTCTTGGATTGTCTGTTAAGTGTGACCTAAGTGGTTTATGTAGTTGGGCTTTAAAAGTATTTTTGGAGCATGTCATGCTTGGATGTACTAACTGTTTTATTAAAAATATTTCCTTATGGTGACAATACATAAGCATAAATATATTAAGAATAAAACTTAACTCAATCTACTGCTCTGTAGAGATGACATACTGAAAATGCACGCCTCAAAGGTACTGACTGCCAGCCAATGTGTGTCTCTAATCGAACACCAATTTAACTATAGCGGAATTGATGCTGGTTTTGGGGCAAAGGTAGTGGACTCTAAAATGTGGTAAGCACACATTTTTTTCTGAAATCTAATTTATCTAGACCTGTGTGAGTTTTGATACTGTTCCAACAGAAAATATACTGTAGTTGAAATTACCATTTAAATGGAAGTCAGTACTATTTTAAAATCAGATTTAATATTTCTATGGCAATAGAATGTAACATCGGTCAGTTCAATATGTAAAACCTGGCTTAAACGTTCTGGTACTGTTTTGTGTGTAAGCCAGAGTTCCACTGATGTGCGACAATGATTTTAAGCATCTGTTAATTTAAGCTCATCTGAGGTGAAGCTTACCAGAAGTGATATCACACATCAACACCCTGGGAACAGGGGAGCCACTGATTGTACTGACAAAGGACATACATTCCTTCAGCTCAGTGGCATTGACTTTTGAATATCAGTATAACTGAGTTACATGCCCAATAAAACTGACCTGTGATTAAACCCACTTCACTTTCAAGTTGAAAGTGTTTTTTTGAGCTTCATTGCTGTCCTTGGTAAACTGGAAAAAATCAGCAGCACATCCTGAGTGATTTCTTGTGTTGGCACTGATGCCTTGCTAGACATGTTTAACATCCTTATGAAGGTATTTATTCATTTTGTAAATTGGCTGAATTTATCAGTGTTGGTTTGACAGATCTTTCTGCTTTTTTTCCACTTTGCTTTTGCATTTGTATGTTGAAAGCAAACTTGCTGCTGATACTATTTTGAAAACACTTGATCTTATGAGCAGACTGAAACAGGAAGTACCTACTATGGAAGTGAGCTTCTACAAAATTCTGCAGGTATGAATTTAAAATGTCTTATAAGCTGTGTGTGTCAAGAAAATTATAATAGCACTGCAGCAGGTTTAGTTATAAATGCTTTTGCATGCTTGTCTCTGAGGCGGTAAAGCTGTTAGGGAAATAGTCCCTTGGGTACCATTCTTAAACATTGTTTCACTGTTAATTCTTTTAAAATAAGAGCAGTTTGCTTTTATACTTCTTATTGAAATAATGCATGGTAAGGATTATCCTTTTAAGACTCCATTAGGATTACAGTTTGAAAGTAGCAAACAAAGAAAAAAGTTATCACAACTATGTAATCACGTAGTTTGTAAGGTTATTTACTATTAAATGTATAAATCTGTGATGTGAGTTTACATAGACAAAACAGTCTGTTGGCTGGATAGTACATTAGCTGCTTACTTTGTAGATGAAAAATAAACCAGACAGTCAAACACTTTGTACTATTTTGGAGGGTTTTCTTTGAAGAATGGGAATACTGTAATTTAATAGATAGCAGTCGTAGTCCCACAGCTATCAAGGAATCCTAATAAAACTTAACGCTTGTGATCCTTTATGGTGGAAATCAAGCACTTAAACTTGAAGTAATGAAGTAGTTTCTTTACCTGTTAAATCAACTCTAACTGGGAAAACAAAATTTTATACACCTAAGTGTGAACTGTTTTTCAAATCAGTTCTGTTTCATTAAGTTTGGGCTTCAGAAATTTAGAAGGGCAAAAGTTAAAAAGGCGGCTTTGGATAAAAATTTTGTGCTCATGGGCATTGGTATTATGTTTTGGTTTTGTTGTTTACTCTTATATATTCTGACTCAAGTAGTTTCTTTTTTAGGATCAACGCCTGATTGCACCTTTGACGTTTGCTTTAACATCAGACTACAGAGAACAAGTCCAAGTGGGACTTAGAATACTGTTTGAGGCTGCACCCTTACCCGACTTTCCAGCCATTATGTAAGTTTATTTTTGTGATAGTCTGGTAGGACTTGAAATTTTTATGGCCTTAGTGATGCTTGTGTTTCTTGACATATTGCTTTCAGTTCATCTGAGCTAGTAACTTCAGAAAAAATATCATTTCCTCTTAATCTGCACTTAAGAGACAGAAGTGGTTTTAGAGGCCAGAGGAATTAGTTGCAATGCTGACAATTAATATCAGATTCTAGAGAGCATAATAGTGACTGCCATCCCTTGGGGTTCACTTTTCTGAAGTCTGTGCTTGTGGCTTTATACTTGAAATGCATTTGATGTTCTGTCAGAGTGCTCTGACAGAAGTTTAACTTGGAACAGTGTTTGAATTGCTTTTTATATGGGGAAGAAGGATGATCAAATAGCCTAATTATGGTAACTTGCTTTGTTGTGTCTTTTTTTTTTTTTTGAGAAAGCTCATGGAGATGGTGGCATGTACAGAAGGTTATTTATTTTTTTAAATAAAAATATGGTGGTAACAGCTTAAAACTGTTCATCCTGAAAACATCAATGCTGTTTTTATGATTATGATAGTACTATTTATCAATAATATCCCTATATCTAATTAGATATAGACTTCAGAAAGGAGACTTCAGAAGGGCAACCAGGGTGAGGGGTTATTTTGTAAGTAGAAGAAGGTCTGTAATACCATCAAAACAGCTACAAAATAAATTTTGAAAGCTGAGGCAGAAACTCTAATGAAATTGCAGAACAGGTATGCAGCTCTGGTGGGCTCAGGCTGTTCCTTCAAGCCCTTGCAGCTTCAGAATGTGGCAACCTGACTTACCGTTTAGGGAGGCTTGCTACTTTCTGGAAGATTAGATTTGGGAAGTTTTTGGAAAAAATACAGAGGATTCTCTAGCCCTCAGGTTATTACCATCTGCTAGCCTTCCACAAGGGCAAAAATGTTATGGCAGGGGAGACCCGAATATTATTGAGCATGGTTACATGGCTCCTATGGTGATGGACAATGGTGGTGTTCCATTTCTTCCTGTGGGTGAGCGTGGAAGAGATTTTGTTGGTCAACTATTGGTTGTGTAACCCCTGTCAAACAGGTGTGGTTTCCATGACCAGGAGGTTCAGGATCAAGGACTAGCTAACATGATGAGGAAAGCTTTAAACTAAAAACAACAAGGGAAGGGATGACCACAATCAATCAAGTGAGGTTGGAAGGCAAAGGATGTGGGTATATGTGAACAGGAGGGACCTTACAGCCAACACAGCAGTGCTAAAGCAGGGTCACCCTAATGTGTGAATAAGTAAGGGATTGTCTACAGCAAGATACCGAGGGGAGAAAAGCCCTCGTACTTTCTCTGGGAAATCAGCAATACAGGATGCTTCTGTGAAGTGACTGTATGCAGCACTAGGAAACAGCAGAAGAAACTGGAGGTCTGCATGCTGTTACAGGGCACTGATCTGTGGTCCTCATGGTGTCCAAGCACCCTGGTGTCTGCTGCAGATGTAATGTAGTAGGGCACTGTATTGGATTTAGAGGGCAAGGTTTTGGTAGCAATGAGCTGCAGGGGTGGCCTGTGTGAGAAGAGGCCAGCAGCTGCCCCATGTTAGATAAGGGCCAGATGGCTCCAAAGGGACCTGCTGCTGCCCAGAGCCAAGCCAGTAAGCGATGTTGTTTGTGCTTCTGTGAGAGCGGACTTAAGAGAAGGAGAAAAGGAAGAAGAAATAAAAAAACCCTGCTGCATAACAGCAGCTGGGAGAGCAAGGAGTGAGAATTAGCCTTGCAGACACCAAGATCAGTGCAGAAGGAGGACAGGAGGTGCTACAGGCTGTTGAACTTGATGACTTATTCAGCTTGGTCTTCAGTGGTATGCTTTGCATTTGGGAATCCCAGGTCAGTGAGATCAATGGGTAAGTCTGGAGGAAGACTGGAACATGTAAACAAAAAGGACATATATGAGTCTGAGAGACCTGGCAGGATGCAACTAAGAGTACTTAGGGAATTGGCTGATATCAGTGTGAGGCTACCCTATATCATCCTTGAAAGGTCTCAGTGACTGGGAGAGGTTTCTGAGGACTAGAAGAAAGCAAATATGACTTCAGTCTTCAAGATGGCCAAGATGACCAATAGCATCCTAGAGTGCTTTAAGAAGAGCATTGTTAGGAGTTCTGAGGGAGGCAATCCTTCCCCTCTGGTCAGACCACATCTGGAGTGATGTGTCCAGGTCTGGGCTTCCCAGCGTGAGAGGTAAACCTATCAAAGTGAGTCCAGTGAAGGGCCATTACAATGTTTGAGGGGCTGGAGCATGTGTCATAGAGAGCAAGGCTGAGAGAGCTGGGATTGTTTAGTTTTGAGAAGACAGAGGGATCTCATTGATGTGTATAAATGATGGGAGCAATCAAAGAAAACCTAGCCAGAGTCATCTTGGTCATAGCTGTTAGCAGAACATGAGGTAAGGGGCACAAATTCAAAGAAGAAACTTTGTTTAAATATACAAAATAAACTCTCTTAAGGCAGTAAGGCCAGTCAAACACTTTGTCCAGAGAGGTTGTGGACAACCTCCATCCTTTAAGATATTCAAAACTACTAAATGTAGTTCTGAGCAATCTGCTTATAACAAGAGGGTTAAACTATGATCTTTGCAATCCCTTTCAACCTCAACTATTCTATGACTGCATGATTTAGTGCATATAAAACGCTCTTATAACAGACAGTAACAAATTGTCTGGGTGGAGGAACAAAGGATCTGTACAATTCAATGTGCCTGGCGTTGCACAAAGGAATAGGCAAATAACATGCCTCTAAATGTAAGTTAGAAATTGGTTCTGCTCACTTAAGCAATTGAGACAGCACTTCAGTGAAGTCTTTGGGTTAACTTAGTAATTCAGGAATTTATTGAAAGGAAAAAAATTGACTGCTGACTTAAAAATAAGCTCTGATTTGGAACATGTCCCAAGTAATTGCCTTGCAAATACCAGCCCCAAGTTATATGCAGACACTGGGATGTATGTCCTGTAGTTACTTAAGTCTAAGCTTTTGTCTTCTCTTCCTTGTACGAATGAATATGAATTCATTAGACTTCTTTCTGCATGCTTAAATTATGATTAAAGTTTAAAAAGTGAAATGTGCTGTATTCAGTATAATATTGTAAAATACCATCACAGAGGGAAAAACTTAAATTTATTGGTAGTACTCTGCTTTTTGATGATTCAATCTTATATTTATGCCTGATAAACAAAATCATTCCTACTAAATACCTTCTCAATCCTCCTACTTACAAGCAGTGGCACGGTTATGCTGTTTCACATGTCATTATTCAACTGGTTTCTTGGAATAATAAGACACAGATGATCTGTTTTGCTCAAGAGAGCTGAAAAACATGCATTTTCTGGTGAGATACTGCACTTGTTTCTAACAGTTAGCTTTAACAGGCTTTTAAGTTTTTCTTTCTGCTTTCAGTATCTCTAGACAGTATGGGCACATGTCTGGAACCACATCTTAATGTTTTGTGATAATGCAAATGTAACTGTTCCAGTAGTCTGTCTTTTCAAAGAAAAAAGTTAATTATGCTGTGAAATTGTTTTCATCTTCAGTCCTTGCAACAGTACTTGTACCAGATTGTTTCATTAATATCATTTATGTTTGTACAGCCTCGGTGAAAGTATTGCTGCAAATAATGCTTACAGACAACAAGAAACAGAGCATGCATCAAAAAGAATTCAAATGCAATCACCCGTGACCAGCGTTACACCAAGTTCTTTGTCTTGTTCTAAAGGTGATGAATCCGCGACTTCAAATATTCAGGACTTAATACAGAAACTTCATTCTGGACTAGAGGTGAGTAACACTTACATACCTTTCCTAAATAATTGACTTTTTCAGTTGCTAAGGAAAAATAAAAACCTTAACCTACAAGTGTCAGGCTACAGTGCCTGTATCAGTTGAGCTCAATTTACTTTCCTACCTAATAAAAATGTTCTCCTTTTACTGAGTTCTTGAGTGAAATTCAATGATGATTCTTTGTGCAGCTGGGCTCCTTGTTTAAATCCCTTCCTCTGGCTGGGTTTTCCATGTTCTTCCCTCTGTCAGAGGTGGAGGCAGATGTCAGATATAGTTGTAAATTGCTAGACTTCCTGAGACCTGTACAAAGAGCTCCCTTATCCGGAGCTTCCTTACCCTTTTATTTCATCACTGATTACTTCTTACAAAAATGATTATGCTGCTTTATAAGAGTATGGTGCATGTTTTCTATGTCTAAACAGGCACACGAAGGCTTACATTTTCTTGCCTGTAGCTGTATCTTGAGCATTTCATGTTAAATTTTTGTGGCCTTCTTGGAAAGGCAGTATTATTACTTCAGAAGGAAGCTTTTTACTTCTGTGCAGCAACGTGCATTGTAAATGAGACACTCAAACAGGCACCGCGTATGGTGCACCTCTTTGGGCACCATACCGTGAGATACTGAACATATTTCTTTTTTCTCTTTTTCTGTTCAATGCAAGGTAGTAGTTGTTCTGTAGCCACTTCAGATGGAGTGAAGGCTTGTTGCCTATATTTTCTTTTGACTCAAAAGAACAGTATGCAAACAGCAAAAAATGAACAGAAAGTGCCAGATAATGGCTCACCAGCTATATAAGTGGCATTGCCTCTAGCCTTAGCTTTGCAACCCTCCTCTCTGTCACAACTGAAAAGAATAAAAATCAGCAAGCCACCAGTCAGCTGCTGGAATAATATTTAAGAAAAAAAATGTCAAGTGACACTTCCTTGGTTTCATTCTTACTCTGCCACTGGGTGTTTCTGTTGATCATCCTCTTCAGGACTGCATGTGGCGGTCTGTAAGTACACTGCTGAGTATCTAGCAACGTAAGTCAAAGCAGCAGCAGTGCAACAGCACTAGTGCAGCAGCTTCCAGTAATGTGACAGTTGGTGCAGCTCTTTGGATTCTTGAGGGAGGGAAAACATTACTATTGATCAGTGAATCTTTTGTTAGACCTTCTAGTAAGTAGAATTTTCCTTTAAAAATGCATTAGTTAAAAATCCATATACACAATAGCCTAAAGCATCTGGTACTTCATCTCTGTGTATTCTTTGTGTTGTGTGAAGCTCAAATGTGTGCGAAGACGTCGTGAACACTTTTAATAGTATTACTGTACAGAGAAAGCAAAGGAAGCTTACAGGAGCTTTTCTTATAGTTTTCTCTGTGTCCTGCTAGATGTTACTACAACTTTGCAAGCAGGAAAAGAAACTACTGGTTTCTTGGTTTAGGGACAGGAAAGTAAGCTCGGAACTGGAGCTAGCTATGTGGGGGCTGTTAATATGCCCCAAAAAATCTTGCATAACAGTTCAAAATGGTGCAGAGGTGGTATCTTTTTAGTAATTGTTTATTGTATGAACAGCAGAGAGAACTTGCACTTAGTTATGCACCAGCATATATGAACACCTGTTCAAAATTGGCATTATAGTAGCAGTACTGCCTAAGAAACATATCCTGAAATCACCAAGTAACATTCTTACTTGACTCACACATAGTTTAATGAACAGTTAAGATCTCTAGGGCCATATGTGCTAAGTAAACAGAAAAAGGACAGAAAACTCACAAAACTACCAAGCTCTTTAAGACACGTTATCTGTCCAAGTAAATACAAATTTACAGTAGCAGTAATTGCAAAACTTTTCCACAGATGAAGGAGCCCATCACTGATATGAGGATATCTGAACTAATGGATGTCTATGAACAGAAGCTGGCATCATTAGCTGTGAGTACAGCCTAATGTGTAGGGGTACGATGTTGTCTGTAGATTCAGGAAGTGTTAATGAATGTTCTTCCTATGCACAGTCTAAAGAATCTAGGCTGCAAGACCTTTTGGAAGCAAAAGCTCAGGCTCTGGCTCAGGCTGATCGGCTGATGGCCCAGTACCGATGCCAGAGGGCCCAGGCTGAGTCTGAGGTGAGTAACAGGAGTCTCTTTCTGGGACTTTGGCGTGGGGCACAGTAATAATTGTCTGGGCAGCTTTAACTATATTTGCACATGGGGAAACTTTATACTCCTTAGATAAGTATGCTTACAAATGAGGACATTATTAATTTTCATGGTAACAATCCAAAGGAAAACAGGATGTTTCTTTGGAACAGATCCTTTAATATCTTTTAATATTCCTATTAAAACAAAATTGCTTGTAATTGCGTTTTTTCGGTGGGATTTTCCTCTCAAAGGCAAGAACTCTTGCTGCAATGTTGAAGGATGCGGAACGAAAAAATGAAGAACTTAATGCTTTGTTGAAAGCTCAGCAGATAGAATCTGAAAGAGCGCAGACTGATATTGAGCAGCTCTTCCAACACAACAGGAAACTGCAGACAGTTGCTGAGGAACATGAATTACTGAAAAAATCATCTGTCGATCTTCTTCAGAGGTAAAAAGCTTAGGATTTGTAAGCAAATACGTCATAGTCAATCAAAGTGATGAAACCCTGTTCTGGGTTAGCTAAGCATGTTAGAAGGGCAACATTACATGATACTTCATGTTTTTTAGTAAAAAGTACTTTTTTCTTTGTATGCTTGCAGATCAGATTACAGTATATCATTCAATAAGTTAGTATGTTAAATGGAGTGGGAAGTGAAAATGTAGTTGTTGAAGGCCTGGCTCAGGAAGTGGCAAGAACTTTGAGCATTGTTCTCTAAAACTCACTGTCAGTGCTTAATTTCTGATGGTGTTACACCATATTCTCAGCTTCTTTCTTTGATCTTATATGATGTCTTTTTTGAGCTTGCATCTTTGCTCACTTTTGTAGCAAATGACTGAAATGAGGTTAAAGCAATGCAGGGGGAAAGAAAGGTAACTTGTGTCCCAAATTATTTACAGGTATTATTTCTTTACTCTCCTAAAGCTAAAATAAAAAACACATAGGACAGGTGAGACATAAAGAGTATGTAGGGATAGAAGTTGTTTATGGGAGAAAACAAACATGCTTTGGAAGAATAAAGACTTAGAATATCCATGGTGTTTCAGCTCACATGCATCAGTTTTGTCACTAGGTGTCAGCAAGGCAAAGAAGCTGATAAAATTGAGAGCAAGTTGGTTGTTTAATAACAGAAGCAGAAGTTATGTCAAATTTTGAAGGTATTTCACTGCAGTAAGGGAAGTAATTGAAGGAGGAAAAACGTATGCAATTTGTCCATTATGGCTTTTCTTGAGTAAGGATCTAGTGTGGTCAGTGTGGAAGTACCTACTTTTTTGCTTGAGTTGTATGTATGTCCTTTATGAGCATGCATTTGACTAATCTGTGTAGAATAAAGCATCTTCAATCTGTTATTTAACAGCTATAAATTTCTTAAAGTAGGAATAAAATAACTTACTGATTGTTATACTGTTTTTATAAAGTAAAAACATACTTTCTAAACCATCTGTAGACTTTAAATGCTGTTCCTTAAAAATAACGAGATAATTACAGTAGGGGGGTGAGAATTTTCCTTTTGGTAGGAAAGTAGCAGAGCAATTTGCTTTAAGCATGGGATCTGCCTCAAACTGTTGTAAATTACACTTTGCGCTGTCTCCATTAAGTTCATTTTTTAGTATCACTGGATAACTGGAGGTCATAAACTGTCTCAAAGCATCCCTTCAAAGATGACTGCAAAAACCTTGAAACAGTTTTATGTATGTCAGATACCTAAACACAGATATCTGGTGTTTTGTTAGTCTCTAAGAGTTTGCTACTGGAGGGAGTTCTGTTAATAATTAGGGAAGCTTGTTTTTTCAAGTATGTTCCTTTAAAATACATATCTTCTAGCTTGCGTGGGAAGATTGCACAGAGATGTCAAGTTTTTTTTGACAAACTATTAAAGTAAAAGCTCTTCAAAAGCATTTGTCCTCTTCAACCATAACCCTCTAATTTATTTGTAGGTATGAAACAACTGAAAGACAACATAAAGACCTACAGATTACATGCAATTCCCTAAATAAAGAAATGGAAGCAATGAAAAAACTAAATGAATCACTCAGGCAGCAGAATGACAGGTAAGTTTGATTCAGTCATTTAAGTAGACAGTAAAACTAAGTAGTGCTTCAGCATTCAATTTTTCAATTGTCTATGGTTTAAGTAACATCTGAGAAATAGAACTAGAAGTAAAAGATCCTTCAGAGTTGTTTTGTATGCGTATGTTAGATGAAAATCTGTAGTAGGGACTTCAATTTTGTTTTCTACTATATTGGTTGGGGGCAGGAGGGAATCACTACAGACTACACCAATAGTAGTAATTTAAAAGAACTAATGATAACAACCCAATTTGAGGGTGGATTTTTCTTGGAGGAATAGGGGTTGTTTTTGGTGGTTGCTGAATTGTTGAATGCTACTCTCACCCAATGTTTTCACGTATTCCCTTTTAGCCTGCAGAATTTCTCTATACTGTTATGAGATATCAGCAGGAGTAGTTGATGGTTTAAGTGCTTCTTTAAGATACTTAAGGGGGGGAAGAACCTACTAAATTAAAAATTCTATTAGAAGTAGTGCTGATTTGGTTTTCTGTCTCTGCAGAATTTTATTCTTCGACTATAAAATTAGCACTACTTCTGTCTGACAAATTAAAAAAATTTTTAAATACTTTTTAACAGTTTAAGATTAGAGGTCTGATATAACTTTCACCCATGTATCTAAAGAATAGGGCTTCTATTGGAGAAATTTTATTTAATACTTAATTTTGCAGAAGGTACCTTTAAAACATGCTTACAGGCAAGCCTGAAATTCACTGTAGAAATAAAATGCTTTTCTTGGTTTGACTTGCAAAGTTCACTTCATCCTTCCAGGCTCTTGCCTTGTCAGTGACTCGGACTGCTCTGATTGCTGCCTTAAGTTCTGATTCAAATGGGAATTTTTTCATACAGATGCATTGATTTGCTTCTGCATAAATGTGGACACGAACTCTTATTGTTGCAGTATGCAGCTCAGTGTAATTGGGGATATATTCTGAGAAAGCTGCTCCTTTTTGAAGGCAAAAGGGGGGAGCAGTTACTGGTTACTGCATAGATATTCTTGAACTACCACAAATAAAACAGCCTATGGAAATATCCTTCTTCCCCCTTTATTGCCAGAGGCTGCAGTTTAGAAATTGTTAGGTAGTAAGAAGATAAAGTGAGCAAGAGTGACAATAGGTGTCACATACGTGAGGCAAATAAGAGATGATATATGCTATTTAGTAATGGTGAAAGGAAATTGACTTTGTGGAGTTTAAAGTGCTTGGGTTATGGCTATAATGAGAGCACCTATATATTAGAATAAGTAGGATAATATTTAGTTCCCACAGTCTTAACTGGTGAGGACTGCAGATAACCTATATATGGATTACCGTGAAGTCTTACGAAATTCAGTTTTTGCTGAGTGTTACTTGACAGTCTGGAGATGTTCAGAATGGTGTTAGAAAATCTTTGCGCATAGATGTGTTTGCATAGATGATAACACTTGCATGAAATGGGTGTTAGCAATGATATTGTCAATTCAGGAGCATACTTCGAGCTAAAAGCCCCATATCTCAATCACTAATGTCAGTGAATTCTGACTCTGGCTGAAAGACAATTTCAGTTCTATTATCTTCAGTTCTGTCTGTTCAAGGTACCTTGAATACCTGGTGGCTGTAATCAAGATCACCAATTTCTGGTGTCTAGGCTTTCTGAATAAACGTTTTCAGTAGCTTACATTGTAGGTCTTTGATCAAAGGAAGGAAATAACGGTTTCATGAGGGGGGAAAAAAGGAGAGAAAACTTGTGCTAACACCCTTCATAATTTTGTTGATTTGATTTGAAGCTCCTGACAGCAGTTAGAAGTTAGACAAAGTCATTCTAGCTTCTTAGAACAAAGAAATGGTAATATATATCACTTTGATAAGTAAATTTTCTCTGTAATTTTAGGACTGCTGCACAGTTGGTTGAAGCTGAAGATCATAGAAAAGAATTACAGCAACAGCTACAGGATAAAGATGGCAAAATAGCAAGTAAGTCACTTAAGTAAAGGTCACTGAACCTAAAGAACTAACTGGTTTAAGTAGATGTTATGTGCTATAGAAAAGCAGCTGTATTTCTCTTATAACTTGCAGATCTTAAAGATAGCCAGGGACATGCAATGTAATAGTTGAATTCAACAAATGTGTGTGTATATATATCTTTGAAAGGATACAAAAATATGATTTCCCAGGCTATATGAATTTCACTGAATCTGTGCACAGCATCATATGTTCTTACAGGACCTCTTCACAGCATGTTCACTAGAGCTGTTTTCTGTAGGAACTGCAAAATACAGGAGTTCGGTTCAACTCCTCAGCAAATGCTGGAAAGCAGCTGCTAGAACATAGCAATAGGTGGCACTACTCAGACTTCACTTATTAGCAGCAAAGTTGAGTATTAAAAATAAATGTATATACTTGTTTCCTAGGCAATGCAGTATGTCTTTTTGAAGTCTGACAACCCCTCTTTTAATGTGTTGATTTTCTTAAGGCTTGCAACAGAAAATAAAAGTTCTGGAAGAACAACTGAAAGCTCAACAGAAAGAAAAAAACAATATGGAAGATACTGTAGATATTCTTAGAAAGGAATTAGGTAAAACCGAACAAGCAAGGAAAGAACTGAGTATCAAGGTAAGGAATTATTTGCAATCTGCACTCTAGAGACTGGAGTATTAGATACCTATATAACTGATAGAGCTGGAAAATCAATATTTCAGTGGTAAAGTGACCAAAGAAACTAGACCAGTCCCTGTGGTGGTGAAGAACAAACTGTCTCAGGTTTAATTATGTACCTTTTGAGTTCTGAATTGCTGAGAAAAGAAATCGAGTTCAAGAGAACAGTCACAGTCAGGTTTTAATAGGGCTGTATAAGGCAAGGTGTGTGAGTACATAATACTTGGAAGAAAAAATGTGGTGCAATATTAAATAAATGAACACAGCATATTCCTATTCAGTTTCTAGTTTTGGCTACTGTACAATGCAGGGAGGAGTTTCTTGTTTTGTTTTCCCCCCTTACTGTTTCTTGCATCCTGTATTAAGATATTATGTATGTATGCATACAGCAAAATACATCTGATTTTCTTGATCTTTGAAATTCTAATAAAATATCTATTTTTCATCTCTAAAAACAATACCTTCTCTCAAAACATGAGAGAGAGAGACCAGTTTGGCTATACCACAAAGTTAACAGGGTAATATTTTTAAAATATATAAATTAAAATCCCAGAAACTTCAGCAGTACTGATGTATCCTGGCCTATAAGTAAGGCTCCTAGTAAACACACAATGCAGACAGAGGTTCATTTTCAATGCAAACTAATCAGTAATTACAACAAAGTGTGCAGTTTGTTAAAGTATTTCCATTCTCTGGAAGCAAAGTCTAATCTCTAGGACGATATTGTGTATATAGTAAACATTTTACTTGTTTTAATAAATATTTACCAGTATGTGGATTGAAATGAAACATGAATGGTTTAATGGTTTAACTGTGAGCACTTCTCCACTTCTCTTGTTTAAATAGAACAATGATAACGTGGGGGTTGGTTCTTCCGCTTGGTATTTAACATTAAAATTGCAGCAGTAGCTGTAACTTTTCATATGCACCAAATGTATAGCTGAGAAAAGAATTTCTGAAACAAGCTTATAATTTTAAAACAGTGCTTTTTAATTGCTTGCTTAAATTCATCACCAGGTCACTTAGCTTTTGCTGCATACCATATAGGTTTGTTTCAGTCGACAATGGAGAAAACAGTAACTTTTTTTTCTGCAGGCATCTTCTCTGGAAGTTCAAAAATCTCAGTTGGAAGTACGCTTGGAAGAAAAAGAAGCACTTGTAAAATTACAGAAGGAAGAACTGAACAAACATTCCAGTATGATTGCAATGATTCACAGTCTAAGTGGTGGCAAGTTAAGTGCAGAAACAGTGAACCTCAGTTTATAGGGCTCTGTCTTTTAACGTTTTAGTAGAAAAATATGTATGAATAAATATGTAAAAAAAAAAATAATAATAATAATAACTTGAAGCTAGCATGCTATCTGTCTTAAGTCATCTAAAACTAAAGTAGCTTAGCAATCAATTGAGAAGAAAAAATTAACTGTGAAAGCTTTTGTTTAAAAATACTGAACTGCTGTCTAACAAAAAGGTCTTACAGTGGTCTTGGTAGGACTGCTGTCCATCTGTATCAGGAGCTGAATGCAACTGCTTGGTAACTAACCTTCCCAAATATGTATGGAAAAATGGGAGTCGCTCAACCTTTTTGTCTGTCTGTTCTGGTATTGGCAGTCAGGTAAGTATGTTTTAAATGTTAGGCACTTTTATCATTTAATCTTGTTCATTTTAACTCTTCTGAGTACTATCTTTTTTTGTGCAGTGATGCTTCCTGCTGTCTAAGGCATAAACACAGAAATAAAATGGATTATATCAATTAGAACATACTACATTGCAAGCTGTATTTTTCAGCGTGTTATTGTGAATATTTAATGTAGTAAATATGTGGAGGTGTTTCTAATTTTGAGGAGATATTAATCTGAGCAAATAAGAGTGTTCTCTCAAAAAAGAGCATCAATTAAGGAAAGCATGCTCATAATGAAATATATGAATCTACAAATAAATACTAGATAATACTTTCCTAAGCACACATCGTTTTATTCGCTTTTTAAAAATATGTGCACTTTTTTAACAATCCCATCTGGTACGCGCAATTCTTGTCAGCATTGCTGTTTTCTGCTTTACACCAATGGGATTTCATATACTGTTCATATTTAGGTAATTTTTAAGTATACCTTCATATGAAAGACTAGAACTGAAGTTTTTGAGTGGCAGAACATTTTCCTCTCATTAATTTACATATGATGTGAATAACATGTCTTTTAGCAGTTGGCAGAATTACTTCCTTAATATATATATATATATTTTTGGTATAACTACCAGCATTTTGGGTTGTCTCCTATATATCCTCTTCTGTAGCATTACTGACTTTATTTCTATCTAATTTGTAATGGCTAGATCTTAAAACACCTGTCTTTCCTTAGGTTTTCAGTTGTGTAATAGATGTCTACTCATATCTAAGGATAGCATTGTACATTCAGTTGCAATTATACGTCTGATGAATTGTATCGATTTTAATCTGGTCCTATAACATATATATTTTTATGCCTAAAGCCCAAATAAGATTTACAGACATTGTTCTAGTCTCTGTGAAGACTAGGAGAATAAAAAACAAATTGCTCTATCTTCTGTGTCTTATGTATTTTGTTAAGTGAGGGATATTATAGGGATAACTGCCAACTCAGTACAGAATACATGCAGTTTGGCTGCCTTTTTGCATAAAATGTAGAAATGCTTAGGAAGGTCAGAAAGTGTCAACAAAATTGCTGAGTTGAGGGTGTCTGTTAGTTTTGCAAACTCATTTGGGAAATAAAGCCTCATTAAGTATAAATTTCTACTTCAGTGTAATGAGTTAAGAAATTTGAGCGTCAGAGAAAGTTTGCAAGCATGGATTAATTTCTAGTTAAGTCTCTTGGTCACGGTGAAAGGGCAAGTAAACATTTTCTGCTCACTTTCTGCCAGAAAAGAAATTCAAGTAGGAAATGTCAAGCATGTTACTAATTAAACTGATAAACGCTGGTTTGACTTTGTTTTCAGAGAGTAGAATGCAAGGTCAAAAATGTCATGCTACTCACCAGAGTAAGGTTATATTGTAATAAGGTTCATGGCCCCAGAAAATGCTTAGTGAATCTTTGGAGTTCGCATTATAAAATCCACAGTAATAGGCATGGTATGTAAATATTGATTGGGCTTGTTGTTTTTCCCCCTTGGAAGAAATGTGCTATGTCAATATGACGTTGTTCTAAGCCAAATGTTGCTGAACTCCGCAGGGATACACAGCAAATAAATGCATGGGTCCATCAAGCTACTCTGATAGCATTTCCTGGCAGCGTTTCTTCTAATCAGCGATGAAGCAAATCTGTAATAATGTGGCTAATGGAAATAGCAAATAAATTTGTTTCTGTTTAAAATGTTTATTCAAAACACACAGCTCTTCTCACTGTAGAGAAAATTTGTAGCTTTTCACGTTTAGCTCTTTTTCTACATGAATTGTGTTCTAGGATTTTGCTTTTAGGCCTGCTGATAATATCACCACTGAAAACAGTTTTGTAATCAAGTTCCCTGTGCAGTTTTAATATTCTTGTTGCACATAATATGCTATCGGACTATTTTTCCCACAGGCTCCTTCATTTAGTGCAGAGTAACTGGTACAATGAACAGCTCTTCAATAGAGTCGATTTTTAATTATCCATGCATTATGTCACGTTGTCAGTTCTGTTTTACAAGCGCAGAGACTTGAGCTATCTTAATTCAGAACACCACCAAGTTTCATTATTGGGCACTCTAACCCTTAATATCTGAGAGTAGATGTCTTATCCTACATAACCTGGAGAAAGTTTTCACTCGTGGTTCTGTGTAGCTTTGTACATTGCTTCAATCATGCTGGATGGGGGAAATCTGTAATGTTTGTCTGCTGTACTCACTAGTTCTTTTGGTAAGCCTCTCTGCTGTGAGTCGACAGTTTGGAGCTGGTGCCCTTCAATATATGATTTGTCGTATGATATGACTTCATCTTACTACTACCCTCCTCTTTGGTGTCAATTCTGGATTCTCCGATCTTTTTATTACTTCACTCATATTGATCTTTTCTTCTAGACTTTCACATTCCCATACTTCATCTCTCCCCTCCTTTCAGCACTGATTCCAAGTGACAGTGTCTACTGCTTGCTCTCACCTGGGGACGTCTGTCTTGTATGTAAATTGGGAAGCTTCCCAGTGCTGTTCAGTTCTAGTAGTGGAGTCTTTCCAACCTTTGGATAAAACAGGCAGTGTCATTGAACTCTTACTTCTGAAGTAAATGCAGTTGGTCATTCTTGCCAGTGCATACGATGGAAAACAAAGATTCTCCTGAACCAATTCTTATGTTGTCACTGTCCTCCCCCTATGCCTACTCGTATTACCAAGACAGCATAGTTTTATTGGTATGGTCAAAACAGGTATGTTGTGCTATCATGTGTGACTTAACATGGGGAGGGGAGAACCTTTCCTCCCAGGCATGTGGAATTTTGGCTGCACTTCTTAACTTCATCCTGTAGTTAACATTCTGCACAAATAGTACAACTTCTGAGCTTTACGAACTGAAAATAAAGCATTGTTTTAGGAATTAATCCTAAGTGCTGTGGTGGAAAGTAAGCCTGTTTAGAATAAGCAATGTAATGAACAGATGGTGTGCTCTTTGATAGATGTTCGGGCAGTGTTTAGTACTGATTGTAAGTAGTAAGATGTATTTAAGGGCTGTGTAAACAAAATACAGAATTCAGAGTGAAGAAGTCTAAAATCCGCTTCTTATGGTACTGATTCATCAGTGTCAGAAGTGTTAAATGTGGGCCAGGAATTATGTATTGTTTGTGCTTGCAGTTGTCTTGATCTGGAAGTGAGTGTCTAATTCTCCAGGAATTATTTAACAATGTACTTGACTTACACTTGTTCTCCCCCCCAAAATGGAACAAACTCCATTGAAACTGACACTCAGCTTTATGGATTTAGTTTAAGTGTTCTTGTGAAGATGTAAGATGTTCTCTGCTCCTTTTACTTGAAAGGATTTATTGTTAGCAACCAAAGATCAAGTGTTTTTAGGCAAGTACTTGTTTCACAAGAAATGCTTCCAACCTTACAAAATTGCTTTATATATAAAACACACTCCTCCATGCATTTGTCTGGTTACTAGTGAAATCTTCGGTTTTTTTGTTCACTGTCTGAAACATGCCTCGTTTTCAACTTTCTCACCACTCACCAACATCCCTCCTGCAGGGTGACAGAGCTGGAAAGTCTGCTGGCTTTAGGTCCCAGTGACACATTGGTTTATCTCCATCCCAGCCCAACCCAAACTGGATACTTTCCTCAGAGTACGTAGAAATGAGGCACAAGGAATTAGGTTGAATTTTGTCATGCTGAATACCATATAGCTATTCATCTAAGTATCCTGGTAGACCTTGACCATGCCTGACAGCTAGGGTAAGGGGCATCTCCATCTCCAGAATGGCAAGTATGGATTTTTTGGTGACTACAGGGAAAAAAAGTCATCTTAATCAAAGAGTGTATTCAACCCTGATCAGAAATAGCAAGGTACTATGATCCTTAATTTTATGTCTGCTTCTGCTTAAGTCTGCTGTGCCTAAGGTTCTGACACTGGCAATCTGTGAAGCTCTTCTTCCTAAGGAACAGCCTCATGTCCATTTTGACACGTTGCCCTTTGATCTGGATTAACTGTCAGTCTTGGCTGAAGAGCAGGTGGTCAGTTGGGAGCATCTTGTCTTATCGGTGATCCTTTCAAAGGGGAATTAGAAGAGCAGCTAGCTGCATCCATGGATGTGTTTCAGGCTTGGCATTAGCACTGTGTGCACTCCATGCCTCCTCTTAAGCCTGCGTGACTTCCTAATTGAACTGTAAACGCAAGTTTGAGTCTGGAAGGTGAGTTTTGGGGTGTGTTGGTTGTTCTTGTGTTCTTTTGTTGTTGCTGGTGGTGGTTTTTTTTGTTTCTGTTTTGTTTGCGTTTATGGCATTAGCTTTTGTCTGAAATGGAAGCTGAGGAATTCTGGGAGCTCTGATATAATGTGTTGCTACCAGTAATGTGTTTATTGTCCGTCTTCCTAATCTATTATTGTTGGGCTCTGCTGCTTTTTGAGCTAACATTGCATTCACTGTGCTCATAACAATAGATCTTTTATTACTGAGCATGTCCTTGGAAATGTAAATGGGAACGTATACTAATACATCTCGGCTCAAAACTTTGTCTGAATATCAGAAGAGGTTGAATAGAGATGCACAAAGCAGAGAGCACAGAACTTCACTCTTGCAGTGCAGGCTCTGGCTTAGCTTGAAAAATGTCCTGCAAGGACAACGTTGGTTGCAGTTTAGCAAGAGTTTTTAATATCATTTGGAAGCAGTCGATCTGGTGCCAAACACCAATGTTGCCACACTTAAAAACTGAATCTGAGGCTCTTAGGCTGGCAGATGAGGGTTTTTTTGCATAACCTTGAGGAAAGCAGTCAATGACTTACATTTTCTTTCATGTTTGGGAATGATCTGAAGTATCCTTTCAGGCATGTAATTCAGTAGTGAACACAGCACTTGTTTTATTACTTTGATACAGACCTCTGAGGCTCTTAAAGAGGTACAAAACCAAGGGCAGCATACATAACTCGAGAGGGCATTGCATCTTCTGGTGCTTAGATGGAATTTGAAAGCACTGCTTATATGCTTGCTGGGCTTGAAAACATTGTCTCCTTTTAAAGCTCTGTGATAGAAATAAACTCTTCGGTGTTTGAGAAGTGTGAGGATGGCCTACACACTCCTCGTTGTGAGATGGGGAGCCCAGGTAGATGGCAAGTGCAACTGTTTTCTTTGTGGGATGTTGTGATATAAGAAAGCAGAGTGTAGGGAAAGGGAGAACAGAATATTGTCCTACAGAAACACAGGAGTGGATAAAGCCCAGATTTCCTTGGCTAAGCTACAGTAGTATAATTGGCTGCAGTTCTCCTTTAATGTGGCTGGCTCATGATACAGGGCCTTTGTTCTAACTCCAGCCTGTGGGTTGTCACTTAATACGTGCCGATTGAATTCTGTGGGATCCCTTCCCTTTGAGCCGAAGTACATCTCTGTAAAGGTTATCTCTGCATGGAAAACAAACACTTTGTAACGCTGAGATCTCCCACGTAGCAAGAGTGGCTAGACCTCATTTTCCCCATATGTAACGGAGCCTTTGTGCACCAGTAAATACTGTATTAGTTACATTTTTCTTCTGAACAACTGAGCTAACAATGCGTTTTAGGGTTTTGCACTGTATTAAGTTATTAAAAACTAATTTTGTGAGTAAGCAGCTGTTGTTTTGGCTCGGTTTTACCTCAGAATAATCTATTTGAATGTATTTGTTTATATTGGTACCCAAGTGTTGCATTTCAGCAGTGTTTTACAGTACAGCCAAAAAGTCCTATAACCTTTGAAGGAAGTAAAAGGCTATTGTAATTTAAAAATCCAGAGGCTTATGGTAAGCCCCAGGAAAAAAAAAAAAATCTAGTGCTGCTCAGTTACAATGTATTTTGTTTAATCTTGATGGGGGCTGAGTGCCAAAGTCAGGAGCCATTTCTGCTTGCCTGTGTGTCATATCAAGTGCCTTAATTGTTTCTCTTTTTATCTCTTGAGAATAAAGCTTAGCAAAATATCTTCTGGTTTATTCTTATCATATATCTAGCAATTGGATTTGAATCTACATTTTAAAAGAAGCCTTTAATTTTCTTTCTTGCATTCAGGGTGAGATGAATTAAGACAACTTCTTTGTGGCTTTCAAAGGCAGTAAGAAATCTGAGAGCTATTGTGTCCAATGCTGGATCAGTGTAATGGTTTGCTTTGACTCTGAAGTTCCTCAAGATATTCTTGAAGGTATTGAGCTGTAGCCTTGCTTGTATTCTGCAGAGGCCAAGTAAGTTCCTCTTTTGCCTTTCATTAGCAAGAGCAAAGTAATTTTTGCTGGGGGAGGCGTTAATGCCCTGGGGAGCAGCACCCTCTGTACACAATGCTGTTGTCACCCCTTGACCTGTTTGATGCCCGTGGCTGAAGTGCCATTTATTTTTAGGCATGGTGCGCGTAAGGAGTGCCATCTTTGGGCTGGCTGATGCATGCTGCCCTCTGAGGTGACTTGTCCCCACCAGAGAGGTAACAGGCTACAGGCTGTGGGCAATGCCAGGATAAAAACTGCTCCTGCCTCTCTGTGAGAGCTGCAGATCTAACTGCTCGGGCACCTGCTGCTGTTTAGAAAGCCCAAACATCTGCGTACATGTAAGGAGCTTTGCTGACCTGTAGCTATTTAACAAATGAAGATATATCTAATGGGTAGCCCACTTCTATCTTCTTCATTTCTGTATGACATTTATTATTATGTATATCTATGTACAATTACCTTCATATTACCAACAGAGAACCACAAAGCAAATAGAGGTAAGCTGCTAATTTCTGATTCCTTTTGTGAAATGTCAAAAACCTCCATTTGTTAGTCATAGAATCATAGAATGGCTCAGGTTGGAAGGGGTCTTAAAGGTGATTTAACTCCACAATCCTGCCATAGAAAAGCATACCACCCACTAGATCAGGTTGGCCGAGGCCCCATCCAGCCTGGCCCTTAACACTTAAGACGTACATGCATGCACAGGTATGGTTTTTATACAAGTATCTATAGCTCAAAAAATAGTTCTTCATACCTTTGACTACAACTTGTGTGTACAGTACTTTCATGCACTTGTACTCAGTGTTCCCATGCAAACCTGGGGCGTCTCAACCTAGTTGCAGTGAAAATTAAACCAGGTTATAGTGATTGCCTGCCTAAAGGCTGGTGTAACTGGCTTGCTTGCTGCTGTCACCCAGGTGCTTTGAGGCGAAGCATCCTGGCATACTAATGCAGCCAGCAATTACTTGATCTTAAAATCATCTTTTCTCACTTCTGACTCATACAGAAGGCAGCTCCAGCAACAGAGCAAAAAGGGGCATGCAGACAGCAGTGTCTCCCTTGCCACCTGATTTTGCCTTCCTCCCCACGCAGGCCTCTCTCATTCGCAGAATGAGGCAGAGCCCCCAGGGGAAAAATAGCATCTAATCACATCACTGGAGGCACAATGCTTACGCATGAAGGTACTGGAGCGAGGTCGCACAGCCTCCAATTTTAGTTCTATTTCTGAAGCCTGGAGTACTCAAATGGCGATTTTTCCTTCCCCCTTTCCCTACTGCTCCAAAGCCTTGTTGATTAGAAATCTAACTACTCAGAGCCCGATACTGTCATGTTTATTCATGAGATGGGGAGGAGGAAATGTGGAAGCCAGTCCTAAACTGCAGATACAATTTGATTAGGGTACCAAGTCTGCACACAAAGAGATTTGTAAAATGCTGCTAAAGGGTGAAAAACCTTTTGGCTGAGCCCAAGTGAGAGCTGTTGGGAGGTACAGAGTCCTCCAGCAGACTCCTGTTTATAGGAGGGTGATATTTGCTACTTTTCCTCTATTTTTTCTTAATATCATGTTGAATAGCTTAAGAAAAACATCATACTATGTCAATAAATCTCAGGTTAGAGGGAAAATATTTAAAATATCAGTCTTAAGTTCTCTAAGAACTTCACTATCCTGTATGATGCATGCAAGTTTAAAAAGTCTGTTGTGGTACAGCCTTGGATAGGCAGGGTGTAGGAGCATCTTTTGCCCCATGAGCTAAGACGTGTGAGGTGGCTGCATTACAGAAACTGGACCATTGCCTCCCCCATATTCTTCATTTTCCTAGACCTTAAGGTAGCAAGTGATTAGAGGAGAGATAGAAGGAATGGTGCTAATCTTTTTGGTAAGTATTTTCCATTCAATGTAGTGCTGAAGTGTGATTACAATTTTAAAGCAGGTAGCTGAAGCCTGGCATTAGTCTCTGTCTGTTGTTTGGTGATAACATTTTCCTGGATTTCTCCCAGACTCATCAAACGTCATCAGTCCCAGGCAAATCCAACAAGGGCATGTTGGAAGAGAACCCTGCTGGACTGAAATATTGAGCAGTGATCGTTCGTGCCACTGACATGAACCACTAGCTTTTTGTTAGCCAGTTACAGGGGTGCCTCACAACCTAGAGGTAAGTGAAGGAATTCAATGAGGGTAAAAAGCGGTGGCTCTGCAGTGGTAACTAACATCTGCACTTGTCCATAGCCCAAGGTAAAGTTAAGCTCAGCAATTTAGGTCAGATCTTCTTTACTGCTGGATGAAATCGGTTGCTCTCCACAGTTTGTACACAGCCAGCTTCCCTTTCATTCAGGAAGGCACTGTGTAAGAAATCACAACAGCTTTGAGATTTCTTACTCCGCTATTACTGCTCTGTACGAAGATCTCTGTAATCCTTAGTGCTGAGAGAAGAAGGTGGGATTTTTCCCTCTTCCAGGCACAGCTCTGCAGTCTAAGCAATGATTTGATTAATTAATTTTCTATATAGACACTGCAATGTACAACGAAGAGCTCACCAGCTGAAGTAGTGCTTGCTGTATGCCCTGTTGGGGTAATCTTTGCAGCTCACTCTGCTCTTCATGGTACACACGTCCTTCCTTCTTTGCAATGTTTTCATCTCCATAAAGGGTAAGAAAGGGTGTGTTTATTTTTACCTGTTTACAAAGGAATAAAACCGAGTAGCTCTGGGCCTTGAGCTCATAACTCAGGTGCCAACACTTAGAAATGCTGATGTGTGCGAGTGAGACTGGATTTTATCTTGCGTTAAAGGCTCTGGCACGCCTGTATCTTTAAAACACTAAATGCTCAATGTCCTCAGATGCAAGATGGTTTAGGCAGACAAAATGCTAGCGTAAAGGCTAACTATAAACCTGTCTTACTGTGAAATTCTATGAACTCACTGAAAATGGTCTTCTAACACCATATCCTGCCTGGGAATTTTGTTTGGAGGTATTAAAAATGCAACATTGATGTGCAGTAATAACCCTGTGTAGCAGAGTATTGTCTGGTTTATGTGACTCAAGTGGGTCGATAAGTGGGTAACAGATGCATGTGACATGCTGGAAAACCACTTACAGACCAATAGGCAAGGTCGCTCCATGTCACTGCGGCCGCGCGTCGCGGAACCGCGGAGCCAGGTCTCCTGCACTCGCTCCTCCAGCCAGGAGCCGGTCCTCTCCGCAGGTCCACGCACATGCAGGTCAGCTTCAGAGTAAGGGAAAGCTGGGAGGCAGGAGCTGGTTACTATGGCTATATGTATTACTCACTCTACTTGGAGAAATCTAACCAGCTCTATTTGTGCATGAAGGAAGCTCATTGCCAGCAGCTGTGTGAAGCTGCTGTGCTGAAAATCCAACTTGATTCACACCAGTCAACAACCTGATTTTCAGGCATTTAAAAGCAGTACATGATGAAAGCAGCAAAACTCACACAGTGTGGGATTGGGTCCTTTGTCCTCTTTAAGCCCTGCTTTGTTCCACAAGAAAGTGACCTCAGCTTCCTTGCCTTTGTGCCACTACTGATGTTCCTGCTGGGGTAGAAACGACGTAGTGGTGTTGGCTTGGTTGGACTGGTTGGGCAGCTGGGCTCTGGTATACGCAATGTGAGAAGACCACCTTCTGTCCACGTTGGCTTCGGAGCCCAGCTGCTGCCTTGTAGGGCTGTCGCTGAGTTTCACCTCATTGAATGTCACCAGAATTGATCAGTGAGGGTAAATGTGGCTGTGGGTGCTGAGAGATCCATAGCACAGCCATAAGCCTCGTTTTCATTGGCTACAGATACAAATATTTTTCTTCCCTTGCTGAAGCTATCCCCTGAAGCTAGCATTTCTGTGGGGGTACCTAGTGAATGCATTTTCCTTTTTAACGTTGCAGGCTGTCTGTCAGCAGCTGTCAGAGTTGGGCATTGGTTTCCCCTTTTATATAGTGCTGCACAAAGATAAAAGCTTGGTAGGTGAGTGGGATTACCCCAGGCTGTCACCGCCACAGGCTCTGGCTGAAGCTCTTGTTCCTGTCTCCAGAGCCTAGATTATTTATGTGAGTGGGAGCGATGGACTTGGGTATCCTCGAGAGGCTGTTTGTACCTTGGAGCTGAAGGGGGTTTGCACTTCAAGTAGGGGCTGAATCTTTAATCTCGATGGAAAGTAGAGCATTTTTTTCTGCAGGCTTAAAGATTTGCCTTTTGAAAATGGGCTAGATTGTTGGAATCTGCAAATCTTTTAATTAGTCAGAGTTCAAATTAATTAGGAACTGTCATTTAAAAATTAAGCGTTTGTCACTTTTACTGAGTTCTGAATGATCTAAATGGAATAAAGCAGGCACTTGAAACTTTCCATATAATTAAAAATAATTGAAGTCTTATGTCTGCATGCATATGAAGGTATCAGCTAATAATTAGGCTAAGCTATTAATAATGGCTATACTTAATGTTATGTATAGCATACAACCAGGCTATTTTTAATCTTAGGTTGGTCCGCTGTGGTATCAGAGAGAATGCAAAGTATTACTGGGCTTCTGCAGGTTAATTTGCAGGCAAGCACTGTACTGCCTGAAATGCCAATCTTACGGGGGAGACAAGGCATGCATACATTTTCACTGGTGGATTAACCATGCCACTCTGCTTTTGTCTTTAAAAATTTAATGCCTTAATGGTTGAGTGGCTTGCATATTGCTGCATGAAGTGTCCCCCATACCGCTGAAACCTTGGCTGCTGGTGGGAATGAGGCAGAGCCACAGGGAACAGCACAAGTTCTGTGCTGGCAGAGCTCAGAGTAGGATCTTTGTACCACTTCTCCATACAAGTTCTACTTTTTTAATTTAAAGCCTGTAAAAATGAATGAATGATAGCAATAGTTCATTCAGTGACTTCAGAAAGGTGGAATTGGCGTATAAAAGCTAGTAGGAATACAAACACGCAGATGCCTTAGTCATGGTGTGTCCTCACTATACAGCAATATTAAGACCCTGTATTAGTACCCTGCGTGTGAGCACCCTGAGCTGTGTTTCTTAATTTAATTTAGTCAGGTTTATTTTTTTTTATCTAATCTCAGCTTCCTGGATCAGTGATCATCCTTGTCGTGTTCCTCTTCACATCCCTAATTCTAATTCCACCCTTAAGAATTGTTTTTCTCAAAGTTGGATGCGTATGTACCAGGCTGGATTTACTTAGGCTGCCTCATCAGAGATACTGTGAACGCAGTAGGATGGTATATTATTTTTAATATCCCATAATATTTTAATATTAATGATCTGTTCCCATCATTAGCTCACAAAGAATTTTCAGGTTTGTTTTTTGTTTTTATTATTTTTAGTATTTTTTAAAGCCCCTAATCCTTTAAGGCTAGGAATATATTCTCTCAGCAGCTGCTGGGTTCCTTTTTTTGTTTTGCTTTGTATTTTAGACCTCTAAAGGAATTCCAATAGACACAACGAGCGCTGAACCTTGAGAACGATGAACTGGATGCTAGTGCTTAATACGTTTTGTCAGGTTGTGAAAACATCTGAGGTGATGTGTTCAGTCTGTTGTTTCAAGGAAGATTTTATTTGGGGGCGAGGAAGTAGGAGTCTTTGGAGACCTTAATGAATAAAAGGAATAAGAATTAAACAACATCCACTTATTTTTTTGCTTGCCCGTATATGTCTGTTTCTTATTTTTTAAATGCAGAGCCAAAAGTGGCAACCTCTCCTGCTGCTCTCCTTCTGCTGCACAGAGTCCAAAAACAGGAGGAGGCAGATCAGGAGCTGGCCCCTTGTTCATCTTGTCCTCAGCTGAGGCAGGGAGACAAAGAAGGTGAAGCTAAGGAAAATGAAATGATATTCATATGTCAAAGCAGAGCTAGATGATTGCTATTTGGTCCACTCTTTGAATGCATGTGGTTACGAGCTACTCTCACGGCTGCCTGACAGTCCTCATGCGTACCCTGGTGCACAGGCACTCAAAGTGTAAGGCAGACACAAATCCTGTTCAATTAAAGAGCACTGTGCAAAAATCTCTCCCCTTTGCTAACACCCTTTTTGCTTCTGGTTGTGATAACAGTGGTGGGAGACATTTAATGTAGGCAGCTGGATTAAGTCAGACATTGCTGGCTACCAAAGTGTGGTTATGGACCTGGACAGCCTTTCTTTCCCCCGTGTTATGACTTTATCAGTGATTTAGTGTTGGAGGTCTGGAGCTCAGCTCAGCAGAGCCCTGTGTGACACATCACACGTTGTTACTGCTAACAAACAGGCTGTGAGATTGGGGACAGGAAGAGAGTGGGGAGGATTTTGTATCACTTGCCCTTTTGCAACCTCCCTTTTATAACCTGTGTGAAAGTGCTTCTTCATACTTATTTTATAGTCTGTAATGCTCACCAAAACACATCTCAAAGCTGTAGTTAGAAGGACTGCAACCTTTCTGGTTAAGGGAGTAATTACTTTTTTCCTTTGAACTCCACACATTCCGTGTGATCAAATCAGTAAGACCTGCCTGCATGTCGTGGCTATGGGACAGCTGCTGCCCACTGGTGGACTCAGTCTGAGAGTGTTTTGTTATTTATGGGGAAAGGATCCATACATCTGTCTTCTGATTCCTTCTCATCTTGAAATAAATTCCACTCATATCCCAATTCGCATGCTTCTTTCATCACCCCAGCTGCGCACCCCGTGTGGCAACAGGAAGCTGTAAGTAGTTCAAGTGCACTCATGATGGTTTCATGGTTTCTAGCTGCAAGTAGCTAAAACTCCAATCTGTGTCTCCAATGTGGAGTAAGCCAAATTTTTTTCTGAGCTGTAACTTGAAATATAATGGGTTTGTTATTATCTTTTGACTATGTTTGCCTGTTCTGTTTTGAACAGCAGTGCCACTTAGTGCTGTTGCTCCTTACGCTTTCAACATCTAAAATCTGATTCTCACACATCTTAATTTTCTCCTTGATTCAAAATAAACTGATCTGACAAGAATGACATGCCATTAGCTTTTACATGGGTAAAATTGCTACTCTTTAGACCAAGTAAGCATTAAAAGAGATGACCTGTCTGGCTAGAAGCCTGTCTCCCCATGGACACTGCAACTGTCTGAGCATGCTGTCAGATTGCTTTGCCTTGTGGTTCTTCCTGGTCCACCAGCGTGGCCATGACCAGACTGCTTAGTCCCTTTGCTTTGAAAGGTAATCAGCCTTGCAACTCTGCAATGAGAAATCAGAATGAATTGTCCGCCTCATTGAGTACATGGATGTAGCCCTTACCTTGGCCTCAATCAGCTCCTCTGTCCGAGAAAGGTATTGGTAATATCTGCATCACTGCAACTTATTTGTGAAGATAGACACATTGCAGGTCTTGTAGGATGGAGGTGAATCAGTAATGGCTGAATGTAGCTATCGTGACCATGCTGAAAATACAGTGGAAGTTATCTGCCCTGACTGAAGTTCTGCAGTTCCCACTCTGAGGTTCTTCTGGTGCCCGTTTGGGTGGCAGTGGGAGCAGAGACTTTCTGCTCTGAAAAATTCCTGTTCATCAACTGCAGTATGACAAGAAGGACCAGAGTTTCTACCAGGACCAATATATCCTTACAGGCAAGAGGCAGAATAATCTATTTTACAGAGTTTCCTTTTCTTTTTTTTTCCCCATAGCAAATTTTCATACCCCAAAATAACCTGTATTTTTTGTTAAAATTCTGTGTCAATTTTTTCAGTTAAGCCTGCTGCTGTAAGTTTGGATTCTCTGAAAAATGTCAGTGATGATTTTAAAAATGTACATCTTCCTATGCTGTATAAATAAAAATGTTATCTTGTTGCTGTGCAGGAACCATTGTTAGGACCCCACGGTTGCCTCTGGCAGAGGCACAGCACAGATGCCCAGCCTGCAGAACAGCACTAGGAGAGGTGAGACCTTGTGCACAGCCCTGGGCACCCACAGGGCAGCAGCAGCCCTTGACCCAGGACTATTCCCAAGTGCTCTTTCGGTGAATAGGTTTGAATAGATTGAGCTGCTGGTGAGAAGTTTCTGTGGGACGTGCTGGATCGAAGCCCGAGGCTTCCTGTTGAGTGAGTTTTGATGAAAATTTAACAAATTATTCAACCGGGCTGGTGGTCCTGTCAAATGAATTGTTTGGTGTTCCCATGCTGCTGAGCTGCTGATATTTGAAGTGAAGCTTCTGAGGCCCCCACTGATGCAGGCAGGGTAATATTTCCCATTCTCGTGCAGTGTTTTTTCCAGTAATCTGTCTTTACCTCATCCAACCAGATGTTATTTCTTTTCTTCTTTCTTCTAGACCATTGTGTGAGACTGAAGTGCCTAAAACTGTGCACTTTGGCTTTGTGCAATAATTCTCAAGCATGTAATTTGACTTTTTTCATCTCCCTCTCCCTCCCCCCCCCCCCCCAATAAAGACAGAATACGTATTTCAATTACAAAAAGGGTGTTTAAAATCAGTTCTGGTGCAATACGATTAGCTGCTGCTGAGGAGCTGGTATGACTCTAAAGGGAGCTATGCATGTAACCTTGCTGGAAATCCCAGCTGCTGCTGGCTCCTGCAGCAGAAGCAGTCCTCCTCTGCAAAGGCAATGCCTGGCCCCTCTTGGCTGCGATCTCTCAGTGGGTTTTGGTTTGGACACATAGCACAGCCTGCCTCCAAATGCTCTGGATTAGTCTGGCTGGTCCAGCACAGCCCTTTCTCACTGTAGCCTCTCCTACCCCTCTCTCTCATCGCTTCTGGCGTCTTGGTATTCCCACCCCTGCCCTTCACCCAAACAGCAACAAGCATTTTCAGCAGCCTGGCATGCTGCAGCCTGGTACTTCTTCCCCTTTTCCAGTCGTGCCCTGCTGTGCCTTTTCATAAATTATTTTGTTTTTAGATGTGATGTGCTCATTCAGGAACAGCCCCTGGTCTTGCTGGGGCTGAACCTGGGCAAAAAAGATGAGCTGTCTGGGGGAGCTGGGTGCAGAGAAAGGGGGGGAGCACTGCAGTGGCCAAGCTGCCTTTGGTACAGCATCTGTTCCCAGGATCAGTTCTGTGGGGTCTGCCCAGGAAAAGTCCCTTTTGTCACCTATTAAGCTGCAAGTGTGAAACACCATAGCTGGGAGGGTAGAGGTGAGAAAAAATAGACTTGTTTCCATATTTATATAAACATACACGTGTGTGTGTGCACAGAGGCATATAAATGTATATCTATATGCACTCACCAACCAGTTGCTTCACAACGGTGCCACGAGAGAGGAGGACGGCGTGTCCATTTTGGGAGGTGTTGATGCTTCTTGTCAGTCAAGTTTTTAAGTCGTTAGACCATGTCAAAGCACAGACTTGCGCTTTTTCAAGCTTATGGCAGAAAGTAATATCTCTGGAAATAGGTTTTTAGGGACTGGGATTGTTTTTTCAAGCTTTGCTGACTGAGTTTCTTGGCTGAGGTGATCGGCTCAGCATAGCTGTACTTGGCAAGAGACAGTGTCTTGTCTCTGCTCACAGAATGTAAATAGTGAAAAATCACACAGTTGGCTTCCTGCAGTGGCTCCCAGCTATTTAGTGTCATGTCAATCACAGGGTCTGTTTTCTCAGCTCTTGCAATGTTAAGTAAGTGTCTCTGTAAGACAATTATTTTGCTGATTAAACTGTCAGTGCATTTTTTGGTTTAGTTTGCAATTGGCATAGGGTAAACACAGCTACAAGATAGCAAACAATCCTTGACAAGGAGTCAAGCTAAGACTTGGAGTTACAGAAGCAAAAAAAAAAAAATTAAAAAAAATTGAAAAGTTTCTTGAATCTAGAAAGGCATGAATATTTCCCTTTCTTTCCCCCTCACCTCTGAAAAATCAACCTCTGCAGCAGCAAGAACAGGTGAGGTCTCTGCTTATCTTGGCTCATCTCTAAGAGGCAGGCTTTGAATGCCTGAGGCTGAAATGTAGAAAAGACAAAGGCAAGTTGTCTTTCAGGAGCTTGGCACTGAGAGCTGGAATATGTTGTCTGAAGGCCTTCAGGTACCTTTAGGGCAGTGCTGCATGTCGATATGGAAATGTGGCTTTTGGACGGTTTGAGCAGAGAGATTACATCGTAGTCATGGGCTGGCTGGGTAAGGAAGCACCCTGCCTTCCAAGCCGGCTTGCATAATGCAAACTCTAGAGAGAAGTTCATGGATTTTTTTTTTTTTTTTCCTTTTCTGCCTTCATTAAGGCTAAAGCACTTCTGACTTTAGAAGGGCACAATCTGGTGAATGGGCTTCGGTAATTCGAATGACGTGCTGTGCAAATAAATGCTTGGTTAATGAATACTGAAAAGATTAACCTGAACTACTTACATACATTATTAAGGCATTTAACTCTCTGCCTTTCCCCAGTGGTTACAGATAATGCAGAGGGGTGGGGAGGGGAACTCTCTAAAGGCTTTTGAGATACGTGGAAGTTGGGTGAAGGATGCAGAGCAGTTCTGCAAATGTGCCATTGATTAGTCTCCAACCCAACGGGCAGTGTGGGACACTTGAGATTGGTAAAGACTGAAAACTTATTGTGGTGGGGTGGGGAATGCCAGCTTTTAGAGACAGGTACAAGAAGGCACATGACAAAAGCCTTTGTTCCCTTTTCCAGCACCTCTCCACGGCCAGATATCATAGGCCATTTACTCGCTTAGGCTCACTCCTTACCGTTTTCACCTTTTTGCTTTTCTTGGGGTGTGCAAGTCAACCCGAGGTTGATTTACCAGCGCCAGCAATCCGCTCTCCAAGCGCTGTCAGTCTTGCTCCCAGAAGCTGCACTCCCCCATTAGAGCCCTGACCTATTCAAATGCCCTGAAGATAGCATAATGACCGCGTGTCAGCGGGGCAGAGGCACCAGTGACAGCTCTCAGAGGTTGCTCATCTCGGCAGGGGTGGGAGCAGAGCCCTGCGGGAAGCCTGGCGATGCTCCCGAGTCTGGCTTCTCGCCTCCTGCAGTTTTGTGCATTTGTCCTCTGCCACCACTGGTGGTGGTTTCAGGCTGCTCATGCAGGAGGAGGTATTCTGGTGCAGGGGTCTGCATACCGAGAGCAATAGATCACAGATTTCAGTGGTTCAAAAGGCACTTGGGCTTTTTTTTTTATTTCTGGCTTAGAAATTATCTCCCTTGGCACGCTGGCATGACAGCAGGTGCTTTCCATAGAGAAACTTAGCTTTCCTTTATGCTATTGATGGTAAGCTTGCACACCACATAGTAGCTATCAGCAAAGGATTAAATAGAGGAAACTGCTTAAAATGATTATTCTGAAAAAAGTGTGAACAGGAGCTACTCCTCCGCTACTCTTCCCCTTCCAGGTCGCCAGCTTCTATGCCCACTGCCCTGCATGTGCACTGGAGCAGGAAGGCTTACACAAACTGGGAAGCCTCCAGTAATGTTAATCTGCCTGTCATAAACATACTTTAAATGTACTGTTTAGTGCCAACTTTCTTGAGATGTAGCAGAGTGCAGCTATTTTTAAAGCTAAGCTTCTCTCCCCCTCCAATTTCTCTTCGGGGCATCAGCAGCTTAAATAATGGCAGTGTAATTCTTCACAAGAGAAAATTCATCTGCTCCTACAGAATGGGCCTGGATTTGCTGCTGGGTGCAATGTTTGTTTCTTCCTTCCTTCTGTCTCTATGGATGGCCTTTTTCTTGCAAACAGCACCCAACTAGTTCCTTTTGCCTCTTTCCTGTGTGTCCTTTAAACAGAGAGTGAAACATCAGCAAGAAGCAACGACCAAAACAACCTGGAGGTGAATAAGAGGCTCTCAATCTCTTTGGCTACAGTCGCTCAGGTGCATCTTGTGGAGGGACAGTCAGTCTGCTCACTTATGGAGCAGCCCAGAAGATCATGTCTCAGAAGACGCTTTCTCCAAGCACCCGTATCTTTAACTAGTGTTCCTCTATCTCACTGATCTGGCTTTTCGGGAGTGCCAGTTTATTACAGAGCATGTTTACTGATGGTAGACTAAAGGCCAACTTTGTCAGAACACACTGGGCTGGTTGCTTTTTTCTAATAAAATAGAATGGGTTTCATAACTAGGCTTTTACAGATCCCAGGTGTCACCTTCACTATATAAGACCACACTATTGACACTATCTGTGTCTAGAGCTGATAAATGTTATTGCATTCTTTTCTAATATGTAATGTCATTAAAAATAGGTTTGTCACAAGCACTTCTTATCAAAGGCCCTTGTTTCCCCAGAAACGGTGACCAGCATTAACCTTTCTAAAAGTAGCCTCTGCGAGAGACAAGTGTCTGTGGTTGTCACTGTTACAAATTTAATCTAGGGAAAATGTTCAGTGAATTCTGCTTCTTATTAAAACAAAGCTAATAAACTCCAGAAAGGCAGGAATAATGTGTGTAGTGCCAATTCATGTCAGGCCAGCAAGGAAAATAAATTGATCACTTTTGACCCAGTGCTGTCTTGTGTCCCTTTTTAGCGGCATATGCATTGGAAGTGCCTTGGCATCAGCTGCAGAAACAGTTGTTTGCAGCCCCTAAAGAGAAAAAGGAGGCGTGGGAGAGAGACTGTAGTGTTTGTGCAGGACTAATAAAAGCTGAATACTTACAGAACAGAAAACATGTAAGTGATAACAGATTATTTGCAAAAGATGCTGCCTTCTGCCGGAAGTAGGTGGTAATGGGAATATTGTGTTTAGAATTAAAGCTGCTGGTAGTAAAAGAAAAGAGCCAGAAGGAGAGAGCATCAGTGTGCTGTATCCTCACGGCATGAAATAATCTTATTCTTAGACTTGACAGCAGGTTAATGGTATCCATGAATCTGGGTGATGCATGTAGTTTATCCAGTTTTCAATTACATGATCAGGAGCATCTGCTTAAGCTTTAGAGAGTCATTCACTATTCATCTCATTTGAGATCATGAGCTCTGTTCTTTGTTGCCAGATGTAAAAACAAAAAGGCAATGAGTTAAATCCAACAGCAAAACACATCCATGCTGCAGGGTACTGGGTATCTACAAAGCAGCAGGCTTGGAAGGGTGGGAAGTGACGCTGATTTAAGGAAATAAGTGAGAAGAGCATGACTGCCCTGCCCGTTGAGTGCTAGAGCACGACACAGGCAGCTCGTTTTCAGCTCATGCTCAGGTTGCTTTTACAGATGATCCAGACCAAGACTGAAAGCCTTATCCTTAGCTTCAGCAAAGGGCCCTCTCCTCAGCTTAAATCTATCTGGAGGTAGCATGTCTCCAGTGAAGCAGTAGTGATTCTCCATCTCTTGGTTGCATTCCCCTCACACTAAAAATACCAAGTCACTAAAGCACTCAGATCCTCAGACCTGCCACATCAATCTCCCATCTCTAAGCCTATCGCTTCCACAAATCCCTTCATTTCTTCCAAAATTACTTTGCCTGGGCAACCTGTCACTGTCCAGTCATCAGGGCAGCAGCTTTAAAAATAGCAGATTCAGTATGCAATTATTTTTCTTCTCGCCAGGTCACAAACAAAACCATTTGTTCCTGTGGTTATCTAAGAATTCGATGAAGCCATGGGCTAGCTCCCTCCCTGATCCCCCTTGCTTCCTTGAAATTGAGTTTTATGAAGTGCTAACATGTTTTCTTCCCCTTTGGCCAGCGAGCATTGCCCACAGCCTTTATTTTTCCCTTGTGCTTTTATATTCAGTTTATGCTGGAACCAAAGGAAACCCGTATATCTACCCATGCTGGTAAAAGCAAATCAATCTGGATGTCTCAGTTGTTTTGCTGTTTATGGGCTGAAGTGAAATGAGTCCTGACTCACTTATGGTACTTGTTTTACAGGAAAAATGAGTTGACAAGAAGGCCAAACGTTGCCTGAACTCAGTCTCATCAATGAGTTTGCTGAAGCAAAGCGTTTGCTAAAATTTATGCTTGCTTTATTTGTTATCTACTTCTCAGGCAGAATCAATAAATTTTTAAACTTCTTCGCCATCTCGACTTTCTTATAAATGGTGGAATATCAACATATCCCAAAACTGAGCTGATGGGCTTGGCTTTTATTCTCTGGGACCCAGCGAGGGGATTTAAGATGCTTGACTGGGATTTGAGAACTCGCATCCTTGCTTTGATGCTTGAAGGCTGTTTGGCTCACATAACCAAATTCCCTTTAAAGTCACTCATCCCTTGCACAAAATTTGCTTCTTATTTTCTAGGGGAGCTGCATCTGAGTAATCTTAATTTCCCCCTTCCCCAAGCCAATGTTAATTAAGTCCTCAGGCACGTGGAGAAGCTATCCTTGCCCCTGCACAAACACAGCAGAGAAGCAGGAAAAGTTTCTTCCATGAAGTCACGGAGCAAGAATAGAGCCGCGAGGGGCGGGGGGCGAGGAGTGCTCCCCCCGACATTCCTGCCCTCCCCCTGGGCTGGGGCACAGCCAGACGTGCTCCCTGCTCCGGCATTGTCTCCTCATCCGGAGGACAAATATAGGCATGAAGAAAAACCCCTGATGCCTTTAAAAAGCCATCACCGGTGACCTTGAGGTGGGTGTATATAAAGTCTGGATCAGGCAGAGCGGTGACACTGTGTGTGCTCTCCAGGGTGAGTACCGACCTTTCTCACTTCTAAATGTGTGTGGCCAGCTGTGCTCTAACACTTTACCATAGTTTTGGTGTGATAAGGTTTTCATGTGGCTTAAGGAGTAGTAGGAGTGGTAGTAGTATCGCTAAATGCATAGCACTGTGTTGGTTGTCTTGGGATGCTGATTGAACAGTAGGATGCCAAATACGTGCTTCTTTTTTTTTGTCTAATTTCAGTGCATTCGTTTAGCCAGCTAGAATAAACATTTAGGAAATTGTCAGGTCTGTTATAATTGTGCATCTGGGTGGACTGGTTGACCGCTACCTGCAAGTCATCCTTGCTGTCTTCTCTGTTATCTACAAGAGGTGATGATTTGTGCAGTTCACAATTTTAAACGGCTTGTTGCTTCAAATAATTCCTTAATCCAGACTGAGCTACAAGCCTTGGAAATTTATTGGTTTTCCTTTCAAAGGCAGGCAATGATGGCCTTTGTTGGTATAGCAGCTGACCAACCAGCACTGTGGTAGCTCTTCCAGCAACCACAGCAAAGGAAGATGAGGTCCCTGATTTCCAAGTTTCAGCGCACCACCAAATTGTTGGCGCTCCTGGGTGTGCCACGTGAATTTGTGTCCCAGTACTGGCTTTCTACTTTTCCAAGGGTCTTCCAACATTTATGTACAAGGACTACCTCTTTTTGTTATTAGCCGAAGTAAACTGAAAGGAAAGTGAATATCCTTAGTTCTGCCTTGTCTCTACGACCTCTTACAAAGAATCCTGTGACCCTAAGCCAAACACCACTTCCAGTTTCCCATATCTTGCAGTGTATTTCCCATGCTGAGTCTTCTGCACCCCCAAGTTGTGCGCTTCCTGGGCTCTGGCTTCTGTCTTAACTCCCAGCACATGAAAATGCTGCAGAAAAAGGGACTCTGTTCCAGCTGCAGCAAGGGCTTCCTTACACTGTAACATGTTAGACATAGTGCTTAGCTCTAAATATACATGAAAACAAAGTTACACCAGAAAGTCAAAGCAGGATAACCCTCGCTAAGAGGTCAGCAAGTGGAGCTAAACCACATTGAAAAGGTTTGGTGTATATTTGGACTTGTGAGACTCTGTCCTGAATGCTAGAGATAAAGACTGGAATGTCTCCTCTTACCTTTGCACGTTTAATGTGAAATGGCACTTACATGCCTTAACCCTGTTCTGTTTAAATGTATGAACCGATGTAGTTTCCGTGCTCTACCAGGGCTAAGACAGTCCCCGTGGGAGACAGACCTCGCTGTGCTAGTTTTGAGTTGTCTCCAGTTGGGAATTTCGGTCAGTTCAGATGATGTTAAAATAATTGCTGATAGTTGTGCTTAGGCAGGCTCTTCATCTTTAGAAAGGAAAAAAGTTGAAGCTAGTTCCGGGAAGAAGAAAGTTTTTGCTTTACAGCAACAAGACAGAAGATCCCAAGCTTGCATTGTGGCAGGGGGAGAGGGCTGGATGTAAAACATTTGGCAGCCAAACTGTCATAGGGCTTTACATTCCTCAGGAGGAATGTGTTGGGGGAAGAAGGGAAAAAAAAATGAGAGGAAAGAAAAAAAAAAAAAAAGAAGAAAAAAAAAAACTGCCTTCATTGATGAAGATCTCTTATCTGTATAAAGATTTGTTAGGAAGAAATTTAATTAAATTTTAAGACTGCGGTGTCTGTCTTGATAGGACTCTTGAAACTGCTCTGGATATTCCATAGTAAAAAGAATAAGGGAAAAGGTAATATCTGAGAGTCACTTATGCAGTTTCAGTACTAATTAAATAGTATTGATTTGAAAGAGAAAAATATATGAAATATATAAACTGGGAGAGGGAGGCGGAAGGGAATGGATACCTTTTAGTAGTGGAACTTTTAAGATGCCTCTGGACAGCATCCTGAATATTTTACATACTTGTGTGTGTTCGTGTAAGTTTTTATAAGTGTGTGTGTGTGAACGCATATATATACATAAATCATTTATACAGTTAATATGGAAAGCACACATGAATCAAATTAATTCCTAGTAAAAAGGTATCAATTTCAGTGGTATTCAGGAAGACCTACTTCAGCCCAACTGTCAAGTTTTGAATCTTTAAAAATAAATATAGTGTAGAGCTGTTTAAACTAATTTTCCTTACAGATTAAGTTCTGTGTTTCTAGTTTCCATTACATAAAGTGCCACTGATGTGATCTATCTGCTTTCCAAACATTAAAAATAAGAGTGGGATAACCAGCCGTAGTGCTTGGCAGTACAAACCCAGCAAATCAGTCTCACTTACATGAGTGTGCCCTGCCCTTTCTTACATGATAAGAGGCTCCTAAATGCTGTGGCCTTGTCATCTGAGAAAACAAGTGTTGTAGATATTAAGCTGGACTAATAAACTCTGATCAATGTGGGAGACGACAAATCCTTAGTGCCAGTATTGCAGGCACGTTTGCCTTCTGCCGTACCCAAGCCGGATGAGTGCTGGGTTTTTGCCAGGCTGTCTGGCACCATCGGAGGCGAGCACTGCGGGCACTCCACCGTCTCCAGCTCCAGTTTTCTGCGGCAGGAGCATGGGCATGCCTCCCTGGAGCCTCGCCAGGGGGTGTAAAGCATGCCTGTGCGACAGCTCGCAGCAGGGAATTCTCGCTCTGCGGTTTCAAGGCAGCGCCTGCCAGAGAGGATGCGTGGCAGGGCCCCGGGGGATGTGCCCCAGCACTGGAGGGCACGCAGCCCGCGCCAGGCGAGTTTGGTAGGAGGCAGAGCCACTGCTAAGTGGTTTTCAAAGTCACAGCCTGAAGTGGTCCCTTTTATCTGCTGCTCTTAAGCACCATTCATGCCATAAAGAGGAGACTGCATTCTCCCGTGGAGATAACTGCGACCCGTGTCGGGGTTTTGAACCACACGGGATCTGTCTGGCTTTAAATAAACTGAGACAGGCAAGGGTTTAGCGAAGGGTTCACTAAAGCCCCAAATCTCCATTAGGTATTTCTGTTTCAAATTAGTAATCTCTTTAATCAGCCACCTGCCATGTTCTTCTGCGTGTTTCATATTGCATCACATGGTCCAAGAAATGCAACTTTTACCTCCTTTTTGTTAGAGTGGGTCCCTGCCTTTCTCCTCCTTGAGCTGTGCCACCTTGAAACCTTGCCAAGATGATGGACATGTCGGAATTCGGGGAGGCTGCTCCCTTCCTACGAAAGAGCGAGAAGGAGCTGATGATGGCACAAACCGTCGCCTTCGATGGTGAGTTGTGGCACCATGTATGCTGGTGGTGGCCAGTTAACCCAGTAAGGGTTGTATCCATAGTGTAGCTGGGGGGATGCAGAGCAAAGCAGGATGCAAAGCCCCTGCTGCTGCTGCTCTCGAGGTGGCTGGTTCAACCAAGTTTGAATAAGCTTCGTTATTCTGCAAAGCTACAAAGAGCCCTAAGGCCGTGCTGAAGGGAAGCAATCTATCAACTCATACTAATTAGCTAGATTTAGAAGCACGACATACTTGCACTGCACTACTAAAAGAGAGATCGCTGCTTTGTCTATCTGGGAGAAAAATGTTGCATGCTGATGTTGCTGTAATGCAAGAAATTCTGTGACCTGACTAAATGTCCCTGTTGTACGTGTACTTCTGCCTGATTGCGTGCTTTATCGACAACCCAGTGCTAGGTTTTAACTTTCCATAAGTTATTTTCCATGAAATGGATTTGGGAGCTCTGAGGTGTCGTAGTAAGAGTAAACTCACCAATAACCACAACAGTATGCTATTCAGAGGAGCTGCTAAAACAAGTCATCTGAAGTCCAGCACGGCTAATCCAAACTTCCAAAAAGCAGCGTACATAACTCAGTGGGAGTTATTAATATTACCGTTTGTCAAGACAGACTTCAAAGGAACGTGCAGGAATAAAGTTAAATCTGATAGCTGGCAGACAAATAATATGGGCTGAATTCCTCATGCAGATAGCAATACTCTGTGTGGCTTTTTAGCAAATGGCTTCATTTGGGCTTGGATCTCAGCTCCTCCATCTGCACGCTGGTGATGATGGTTGTGGATTTCCCATGGAGGCTGAGGCTTCGCCAGCATCCGTGAAATATTGTGACACCTTGTGCTGGAAGGATCTAGGGAAGCCAAGTGGTAGTTTCAAAGGAGAGACAACATTTGGAAGCCCTGAGCCTTCTGTTTTGGCACGCAGCTCCCGCAGCACTGCTGATCTGCTGCGGTCCCAGGGGTTTAACTAACTCAAGCAATCTCACTTAGTAGGGCACAGTGTTATTATTCGATTCAAGACTGTGAACCCTCTGTCTCCTTAATTTCACAGGGAAGAAGAAATGTTGGGTTCCCGATGAGAAGAAAGCTTATGTTGAAGCTGAAATTACAGAAACCAGTGGTGGCAAAGTGACTGTTGAGACAACAGATGGACGGGTATGATAGCATTTTTTCTGACCCGTGATGAATGAGGGCTGAGCAGCAAGCCCCAGAACATACCTGGCTTGGTTTAAGCTCTGCTGCCTGGTTCATGCCATCCATGAAATAGGCTGTGAATGAGAAGCCTCAGTAACTGATGGCAGATGAGAAACAGCCAAGGGAAAAATAGGAATTTGCTGGTGCCTGAAGGAGCATCAGTATTTGCACAGCAAAGAGAGCAGAGGTATGTGACCGACCAGTCCAGGTTTGGACCCCAGAGGGAGAAATGAGGAGGTGGGAGGTAAAACCCTATGCTTACAGTGAATTCCCATGGCTCCACAGCCACACCATCACTCTCCTTATTTGTATCATCTCAGCCTTCCCTCATTCTTTCAGTGTCTGTGAAAACAAATGATATTACATACGTAGGTCACACTGAGCCAGAGAATCTCCCTCTACAGGGAAAATGTGTTCTCTAGGGTGTGTGAAGTGACAGAAAATCTCTGTGTCTTCCAGTGGTGCTGTACTCTATCTGTCTTTGCAGACCATGACTATAAAAGAAGATGACGTGCAGTCCATGAACCCTCCCAAATTTGACATGATTGAGGACATGGCTATGCTGACCCATCTGAATGAGGCATCTGTGTTGTACAACCTGAGGAAGCGCTACAGCAACTGGATGATTTACGTAAGGGTCACTGCTTTGTATCTCCAGAAATATGCATTTCAAATGCTGTGGTATTTGAACATGTGACCTTCTTATTCAGTTTACAGCTTGGATATGTTATAAAACTGAGGGTCTCGCTCACTTTTTCAGGAGGAAAAAGGAAAGTTCCTTGCAGTAGATTTGACTGAATACAGACAAAAGTGAATAAGATGGTGTCTAACTCTCTGTTTTTCCTTGCTTGTCTAGGAACGAGGTGTCATGGGATATTTTTCAGCAGTCAAGACCTTGGGGAGACCTAGTTTATTTTTCCACTTCTAATGCTAATCCATGTCATTACCAGCCACTTCCTTGTTAAGAAACAATGCCTCAAGCTTAGAGCACACATGTAACTACTTTTAACTAGGAGCCTTGCTATCTTTAGTTCAGTAATTTTATTCCCTTCATTTTCAGTGTTGACATCTGTCTTGTTTTGTTCTGGCCTTTTTCCTCGCTTTGTATCTTCCCTGTGACATCATTAACATAATTTCTGTTATCACCAGAACAAGTTTTAGGGGCATCTATTTTCATGAGGCCAAACTTTTACCCTCAGCTTGCTACATCCAATTGTGTCTGAAGTTGGTCAGGAGAATCTATAGAGTTTCTAGCCAATCCTTATTCAGGTTTTTGGTTTACATCAGAGGAGTGAATCCAATTTAAATTCTGGTTGTTATATAGTTTCTGTATTTATTTAATAACCCCTGTATAAACATGTATGGCCTAAAACATAGCTTTGTCTTGTAGATCATTAGAGTTAGAAAATGAAATTTCATCATCTTGCTCAAACCATTTACAGATTGTTTTATTTAGTTTGTTTGCTTTTCTGCTTAGAAAATTAGGACTGAAGACTCATGCCAAGGCCATTCTGGAGCAGGACCTAATCCTATTTTAGGGGAAGATACCTGGAATCATTAGCTCATTGAACTCATTAATCTATATGCACGTACTGCTTGTGCCCATATAATATCTGGGTTCTGAGAAGTTTTCTGCATTGACCCAGACGAAGTACCTGAAAAGTTACCAGCTAATGCTGATCCCCCAGTGTTACAACTGGAAACTCATTCTTCCTCAGAATTGTCAGGGCCCAGCCAATTGATATAGAGATCCCATAGAGTGACTATAAAGATAGATTTTATTTATTTATTTATTTGCCAACTATATTTCTCCCAAAAGCTGAAAAACCTTTGGGGAATAGTACGACAAAGTTATTTTCTTCTTGAACATCCAACTGAAATTTGCCCCAGGGTCTTCACATCAAGTTAGTAATGAGAGATTTATTTCTCCCAGATTTGTCTTCCTAAAAACAGAGTTTAAACAGAAATGCTGTGACTTTTTTTTTCTCTTTTCATAATTATTGTTTTCAAAAGGAAACAGCTTTCAATGGGTGGCCAGGCAGAAAATCAGCCAGAGGTCTCCTTCCTTCTCCTCTGTTCTTCTGGAGGGGCTGTTTCTCTCTGGATGTCACCTTGACAATAATTTTCCCCCTTTGGAAAACTGCTTAATATCCATCATGTTGGCATCATTGATTGCCAATGGGAAGTCCAGTAGCAAACCAGTAGCTTTAGGAATTCAGGTCAAAGGCTGCGATTCTGACCAAAATTCAAAGACAGATCAAAAGCTGGCAATGTCATTTCCTGTTGGGTTAACCCAGATTTTCTTTCTTATTCCTTGAAAGTTTTTTTCCACCTTTTCCTTTTGTTCCCCTCTAGACCTACTCAGGCTTATTCTGCGTGACTATAAACCCCTACAAATGGTTGCCTGTCTACAAGTCAGAGGTGGTTGCTGCCTACAAAGGCAAGAGGCGCTCAGAGGCTCCTCCTCACATCTTCTCCATTGCTGATAACGCATACCACGACATGCTGCGTAGTAAGTGGCGCTCCTTGCTTTTAAATTTAGTTTTGCTTTATTTAGCAGACATGATTGATACCAGATGGCCGTTTGTGAGAGCATTTGCAGTGTGCACCAAATGTGCAGATACTCGACAAGCAACAGGGGCTTGGGAGTCTGCATCAGTAATTTTTTTTAATTATTGTTTTTTCTGCCCGGCCTGTCTCTGTGCTAGTTCTGGTAACTGCTCATTCTGATGCTCATCAGATGCAAACATTCAGAAGTTAATGACGGGCAGCTCTGGAGGATGCTGCGTGCACATCGTTGGCAAGAAGCTGCTGTGCATCAGCAGCGTGCTGACTACGTGTGGGGTCTGAGCGCCTACTGTGCAGCAGCAAGCGCTGCTATTTTTCTGTGAAATCTCACCCCATCCTCAAATTACTGGAAAAAGAGTTTGTCAGCAGAGGGCAGCAGTGATGCACTTACACCGGGTCCTGTGAGGCTGCAGGATAAATCCCAAAGAGACTTGGTGTGGTCACACGCTGCTGTCGCCTGGTTTTCATAAAATGGCAAGCACCTGCTGCAAGGGGACAAAAGGTGCTGGGGCAGAGATGTGTCTGCAGAAAGATGCTCTTTTATCAGATGAGAGTGAAATATGGCCAGGCTGCCCAATATGTATCTTTTCAGGATGTCTGAAAAGAGGGATTCAGGCCCAGTGGTTCCTGGAATCTGCTTCTAGATAGCATTTGCTGAACTGGTTTAGTAATATATTGATTGCAAAATGTTCTTGTAGATGTCTACTTCTGCTCAGGCCATTAACAATAGGGAGACTATAAAGCTTGATTTCAGCAGCATGGCTCACTAAGGAACACATATCTACAGTGATGAATGGCCCATGAACAAGTAGTAGAATTGCTTGGGCTGGTGCAATAATACAGGGCAGAGGGGTCAGATGTGAGCAGAGACCTACATGGGAGTAAGTAAAGCAGCATTTTGCTGACAGGAAATTACTTTCTTTTTGTTGTTTGTTTCCTAGATGTAGGGGAATGTGCATGACTTGCAGGTCTTTAGCACTGACTTGAACAAAACATGAGAGGAGGCTTCAGGGTACAGGAAAAACTGGCACTGCTGGAGGTTGGACTAAATAATGCTTATTTTTATCTTTCCACTGCTGCTTTCTGTGATTTTCTCCTGTCCATTCAGGACTGTTTCTGGAATAGTTGGTTCTGATCTGAAATGATAACAATTTCTACAGCCAACTAAGTTTGCCTCAATTATTATTATTTTATTTTTTTTCCTCCACAGATCGGGAGAATCAGTCTATGCTGATCACGTAAGTGCTTCTCTTTTGGCTGATTTGAGACTCTCTTGCTGCAGAAAAAAAAACTTCAAAGGGGAAAAAAAAGACTATTGAAAAATCTCCTTGAAAATCCCATTGAAATACAAGTTGACCCTTGAAAGCTCAGCTATACTGCCTGGAACTTGATCCAAGTCAAATAATTGACAATTTAGCCACCTGATGGCTGCCTTGAGCCCCATTGGAAAGGAATAGCTGAGGGTTTGATGGAGGCTGGCCCACTTCCAATCTGTATTTGGTGTTCTTTACAAGTAGGCATGAAAACAACTCAACAGGCAGTTAGAGAAGCTTCTTCCAGGGTTGTCCTTGCTGTGTCTGTCCTCTCTAGACATAGAAGATTTTCTTCAAAATGTTGTTCTTGCTACAGAACATAGTCAAGAACATTGAATAGACCCATCCACAGGAAGGAAGATGACCAAGAAAAGAGGAGGCACATTTACTGTCAAGCATGAAAGATGGAGAGCCGGGTCTCTCTCTACACAGTTCACGTATTCTACTGGATGATGTTGGCAAAATACTGCAGCTTTCTTGTATGTTTTTTAACTCATTAGCTGTATAGAGTTGGATCCTGAGTCTGGATGTTTTTAATAAACCTTTCTGTTAAAACATAAAGGAAGCTCAAAGTAGCGTGGGTTTCCATTAGATTTCTGAACACAGTCATATGAAGTATTAGTTGCTGTTGTTGTAAGCATTCACCTCTTCATTCAGTTAATATGACATGATTTCACCTGGAATGACCCAAAAACAGGCTGCGGAAATCAGTCAGTGACTGTAAGAATAGCCTGTGCAGGTGCACAGAGCTGACAAGATGGGCGGGCAAAATAATGGGTTAGAGCTGATTGAGCGACACTAATGTTATCTTCCTTCTTCCCCTAGTGGAGAATCCGGTGCTGGCAAGACTGTCAACACAAAACGTGTCATCCAGTACTTTGCCACAGTGGCAGCCCTGGGTGAACCTGGTAAAAAGAACGTAAGTCTTGCCAGCAGCTGTTTCATTTCAAGCTTCCAAGATATTTGTTGTGCACAGCGTTGCAAGTCTGCATCCTGAGTGCTGAGCCATGTGCTAGACCTCAATGGGCATGGTTAAGATAATTAAGAATTTGTTGGGAAAAGATATTGATGCATCTAAATGGCATTACTGAAAACACATAATCCTGAAGGTAGGAAGGCAATGCTCTTCCCTATTTGCCATGCTGCAGGCAGAGCAGCAAAACCCCTCCTGGTTCTGAACTACTGCTGGTTGCTGATACTTTTTTCTAAGAGTTTTAGTTGTCACATGTGTTAAATGTTTCTGAATGTGTTACAGCTGGTCAAATGCTGGGAAAACCATGAAGATTAAGAAAAATAGATTTCTTTTCACATGGAAAACAGTCTTCAGAAGCACAGCTTAGATCGAAATGTCTGTTTTGTTGAAAAGCCTTTTTGTCCTCTAAAATAGGAATGTTTTGACAAAAGGTTTTTAAATCATCTTTTCTATATTTCCTTTTGGTTAAGTGCTGTTCTGCTTTTAAGTGCTAAGGTTACAGTGCATACTGCATTCATGTTGCTTTTTATTCTGTGTTGCTATGAGTTTATTCACTATGCTTCATTGCACTTCAAGGTTCAACGCTCTTTTGTGGCAAATTGATTCCTATGAACTATATGTATAAAGCTACGACTTCAGCCAGCCTCAGATTCTGTTCACTCACCTCGTGTTCCCAAAATCAAATATGCATTCATCTGAAGTCTGAAAAGTTCTCTTAGGAAATGATTGAGTGGTCCAGAGCCAACCTTGTATGTGCAATGACATTGATGCTCATAGTGGTGTCAGAAATCTGGCATGCTCATGCAAAAATTGTGCAAATAACAGATATTGCAGCTGGAAGACTTTGTCCATGTAACTTGTCAGCTGAAGTCACATTTTGTCTTCAATATCGTCAGCCTCTGTTTCTAATAATCCAAGAATTCATGTGCAGCACAATCTGATTGTCTAAAACTTTCCTGTTCGCCTTTACACTCTTTCATCCTTACCATATGGTACCAGCCTCTTTTCTCTGTCTGGTTTGTTAATCTTGTGGTTCCTTCTGGAATACCTCTGGAGCAAAACCAGGCTCCCCAGCTCCATGTTTGGAGCAGGGAGTTAAAATAATGAGCTGGGTAGGAGCAGCACTTGGCTGTTTTGTTATGTGTTGAATGCAAAATAAGATTTCAGAAATTCCTGCTAGTATGTTGGCCCCAGCTAGATGTCTAACCTTGCTAATGTCTATATTCTGTGATGTCCTTTTTGTGAGTACTCACTTTTTTTTTCCTGTCTTTTGACAGCAACCGGCTACCAAAACTGGGGTAAGTATTTGGCTTTGCTTTTTTTTAACTTTCCATGTGAAGATGGTACTCAGCTCTGTCATCCCATCTCATGAACCTCAGCATTTTGCTTTGCATGGTTCCCCTATGAAGTGTTCCCTGAAGCCAAGGCAGTTGTAGTTTTCTTCATCAAACAGAAGTTTGTGCAAGTGATGGTTAATGCTTTTCTCGTTTCCAAAAATTCTAGACACTAAAAGCTCTGAGTGCTTTAAAAATGAATGCATTTCACTGCAGTGCTTGTCACTGTCTTCAGTAGCCCCTCTCCTACACACATGCACTTGGATGTCCCCAGAGACTTCACAGTACACGGGAAGATATGGTGATTTCATCTGCATGCAGATGGCATAAATTATCAGATCTACAAAGCAAAACAGCGGAGAGCCGCTGAACATTCAAGGTCTTATAAGCATTCCTAGTTGACTGCCAATTCTGCTGTTACGCCACTCATGCTCAGCCGCCCCTCAGGTGGAGCTAAGCTGCTTTGCTTGGGAGGCATCTCTCTGTAAGTGAACACATGCCTGAGTTAGAGTTACCAGCTGAATTTCTCAATGGTACTGCAACCTTGGTTTCTAGGGAACCTTGGAGGATCAAATCATTCAAGCCAACCCAGCCCTAGAAGCTTTTGGAAATGCCAAAACCCTGAGAAATGACAACTCATCACGTTTTGTAAGTCTGTAATGCAACGTAAGAATGTCGTTGTCAACAATGCTACTTGGTAACATCTCTGCAATAATCATTTCATAAATTGTTTCTCATTTTGTCCACTAAAATGGTTAGGCTTCTTCACAAGGAAGGAATAACAAAGTAGGATCTGTCTAGGAAAAACTATTGGAGGGATTAATGAGGAATAAAGAAAGATCAATCCACTTTTAATTGTTGTTTAAACAATTTCATGAGCAGAAACCAATCAAAACCTTGCTTTATGAAGCCCTTCACATCACCTAATTTTAAACTGCAGTGGCAGATTCTCCCCATGACTGTTTCTGCTGCATAGCTTTATTTTCCTGCCGTTTTCAACCAGCCCAAGTCATCCCCCCTCTCTACAATACCTCTATTTTGTCATGAAGTGTCAGAGATATACCACAATCCCTGCTCCCTCCCAAACCTTCCCCCTCTGCAGACCCATACAGACAGCAGTTCTGCTTTTGATCCACACTATCTACTTTATTTTTGGCTCAATAAGCTGTCCCTGCTTGTTTCTTAGTGCTATCATGAGCTTGGGCCTCTCTCTTTGTTTTCATTAGACCTATAAATTATAATTCAGGATTGCAAATGAAGGGGAGTCACTACACAAACATGCATGCACACAGACATCTGTGTCTCTTGTTAAGGTTTAAAGGTTTATTGGCTTATTGCTCTGAGTCCCGTGTTCTTGTAAAGCTGTAACATGAAACTGGAAGCCACGTGCTTTCCCATATCTCAGCCTGGTATAACAGTACACAGTTATCCTTTCCTCACAAGCTGATTAAAGAGCTGTAGATACAGACTCAGGCTGCTTAGAAAAATGTTATATCATTTTTTGGTATTTCTCATTGAAAGCGTGCCTACGCAAAGCCAAGTAGTTAGCATAAACTGATTCTTTGAACCAAATGATTGCCTTCAAGTTTTCCTCTCTGTATACTATATGCACTAATTAGAATATTTTTCTCTGGGATTTAGGGTAAATTTATCCGAATCCATTTTGGAACCACAGGCAAACTGTCATCCGCTGATATCGAGATTTGTAAGAAGCAAACTTTTTTTTTTTTCTGTGGGTTTTTGTTTTTTTTTGTTGTTGTTTTTTTTTTTTTTTTTTCTTTTTAAAGTAATTAAAAGTACAATTCCCTATCTGAAAGCTTGGAGAACCTTACTCACTGAATTTTTCTTTGTGAAACCAGATTTACTGGAGAAATCCCGAGTGATTTTCCAGCAGCCAGGCGAAAGAGACTATCACATCTTCTACCAGATCCTGTCAGGAAAGAAACCAGAGTTACTAGGTAAGCATTTAATGGATACACTCTTTAAGAACCAGCCTTTCTCTGAATAGAGAGAAGCTAAAGAGTCTGGGAGCAAAGTCGTGTTCAGAAAGTCCCTTATATTTCCACTGATGCAAGTATCCAATAAAGTGATGTAATATTATATATTAGAATGAGGGAATGAGACTTGGAAGTGACTTCTAAAATGTAGCATTATGAAACAAAACCCCATTATATTGAATTCATGTAATTCAAGCTCTCAAAATATCTGGAAAAATCTATTCCTTTAAAAGTGTTTGTGGCAATAGAACTTCAAGCATGCCATTTGTGTGTGTGTGTATGAGGAGCTTTGCTTATATATCCATGAAGAAAAACTATTTCCCTTTTCCTGTCTCAAATGGGCACAGTATCCTAGCACAACTCGTAGCAAAGGAGAAATAGGCACGGCTGCTTGGCCATCTCCCCTTTCAAGTTTCCCCAGGCTGAAGGCAGTCCCACAGACCTGCTGGAGAAGAGCAGAGAGCAGATGAGGTCTCCTTGCTCCCATCTCCTAATGCTTTAAATAGAGCCTTCACTAATCATTTAAGTGATGTGGCTAGCAGACTTTTATTTGTGCTCCAAGAAACACATTCTATGAAGTGCATTGGAGAGTCACTCTGTTGCTACATTAAACTCCCATTAAGCCATAGCAATCATAATCTGTTTTGAAGTCTTATCCTGACAGTGCGTGGTCAAGTCCCTAACCCTCTTAGCTTTTATGTGGCCTAATGACAGTTATTGGAAAGATTTCAAGGAAGCATTGCACTGAGATTCCTCTGTGAATCCCTGTGCTGGGAAAATATGGTCCTTCTCATAAACTGTCTGTGTATTCCACAACCAGCAGTCATCTTTTGGCCAGGAGGGGGATGTTTACAGCCTCTTAAAGAGTCTGAAACCAATGGTGGATTTGCTTTGTAGACAAGAAATGTACATCTTTGTACATCAATACGTAGTTATCTAAATATAGATAAATACATGTATTATGTCCATATTTATAAGTGATTGCATAAGACAGTGACTACATAGCAAAGTAACATGTAGATATAGAGAATATGATTTTATATACACATATTAACAGACAAATATATATATATATATTTACACGCACACTTAGATACGTACTCCCGCTCTACTCTACACTGGTGAGGCCTCACCTCGAGTACTGTATGCAGTTTTGAGAGCCACAATATTAGAAGGACATAAAACTATTAGCATCCAAAGGAAGGCTTCAAAGACAGCAAAGGGCCTAGAGAACAAGACATATGAGGAGCAGCTGAGGTCCCTGGTTTTGCTCAGCCTCGAGCAGAGCAGGCTGAGGGGAGGCCTCATGGTGGCCTGCAGCTCCCTCACGAGGGGAGCAGAGGGGCAGGTGCTGAGCTCTGCTCTCTGGGGACAGCGACAGGACCCGAGGGAATGGCATGGAGCTGGGACAGGGGAGGGTCAGGCTGGGGGTTAGGGAAAGGTTCTGTACCCAGAGGGTGGCCAGGCACTGGGACAGGCTCCCCAGGGCAGTGGTCACAGCACCAAGCCTGACAGAGTTCAATGCTTTGGACAACACTTTGAGACACAAGGTCTGATTTTGAGGTGGTCCTGTGTGGAGCCAGAATTTGGACTTGATGATCCTTGTGGGCGCCTTCCACCTCAGGATATTCTATGATCTGTGTGTATGTAAGTAAAACATAGACATCTAGCTTGGTCAAAGCTTGGTCTGCTGAATACAGGTGAAACTTCCTGTGGATATAAGGAAGCAGGACTCTCTGTGAAGTACTGGAGCCTTCTAGCTTTCTAGTCACTTTTTGACTAGAGTCAAAAGTAATTTTGACTTTTGATGTTAATAGAAAGGAAAGAACTAAAAAGCCATGTTCAGACTTCTGTTCATTGAGATACAAGAGACTTCTCCAAAGAATCCTGAAACTCCTATTTTTCAGGAGGTCTGTCATAAAAGAGAGAACCATCCCACTTGTCCCTATCTTGAATCCTACTAAAATATTTTTTCTCTGTAACTAGATATTGTTCTTACTGCCTAAAGCCATGCAAAGCAGAAAATAGGGCTATATAGGAAATGATGACCTCAGTATACTGCAAAACATGTTTAATAGAAGTGTGGGCAGTATTCTCATATTATTTTTATTTACTCTTTCTTTAAATCTTGGTCTTCAGACTGGAACAGTAAAATGAAAGAGTTGGTTGCACTTGAAAAAAGCATTGCACACGTTTGTTTAAAGTTAAATTAGTGTCTTCAATCTCCATTTTTGGGTGGATATCCTGAATGGATGGAATTTGGATTGGAACAGAATGGATTTTGACCTTGGCAATTCTTTTACAGATATGTTACTGGTCTCCACCAATCCATATGACTACCACTTTTGCTCACAAGGAGTAGTTACAGTGGACAACTTGGATGATGGAGAAGAACTGATGGCAACAGATGTAAGCCTGTATTGATTTCACTCTTTGTCTCATTGATTAGGTACACATGAGGAGGAAAAGTGCTGGCCAGGAACCATTTTGTTATGAAAACTACTAGAATAAAATGGAAACAGGAATGGGTCTCAATTGCATTCAAACCATAAATCATGAGGCCTGATAAAATATTATGCTTTTGAATCTGACCCATATAATGTCCATGGGCTCAATGTTCTTATAATTCTGATGCATAAAACACTAAATAATGGGATCTTTTCCCTTGCTACCCAGCCATTGCTGGGTCATCAGGGTGTTCCAGTAGCTGCTTTGAGATAATGTCCTTTGTCAGGTTAATAATATCTCCTGTGCAAAGGTAGTTTGCAGGGCTGCAAAATGCCATTGCTATTGATAGGCAAGCAATAAAAGACCCATTTGTTTGCTTTTCACAGCAAGCCATGGACATCTTGGGATTTGTGCCAGATGAGAAGTCTGGTGCCTACAAACTCACAGGAGCCATCATGCACTTTGGGAACATGAAATTCAAACAACGACCCAGAGAAGAGCAGGCAGAGGCTGATGGGACTGAAAGTAAGAATAACACTTAACATTACTCCTTACCTCCAAAAGTCTGGCATATTATCAAGCCCTGTGCTGAGAAAGGTGCAGCCTGTTTGATTTGATCTCGTGCAGTATAGCTGCTGTTCAGCCAAGAGTGCTGCACTTCATTTCTAGCAGTGATTTGTACAGTGGCAAGCAACTTCACTTAGTAGAGAGTGAATAGACACAGTCAAAGCAACACAATGAAACTCATTTTTTTTGACCATTTGAACAAAATGGTTGTAAAAAGTTGTTGCTTTAGCTTTCCATTTCATTTCCTCAGGCTTTCTTCTTTGCTTCCTCTAGCACATGGAATAGTACTGTTTCAACTGCCTATATCCATTGTGAAAATTTGTTCTTGCATCTGAGGAGTTTGTCAAGTGTGTTTCTAGCTGACCTTCTCTGCCACAGAACCAAGTACAGGCATACCCAAGATGAATAATTTAAAAAGCAAGTTCTTTATCTAGTTTCTCTTTGGATGTGGATGAACTAAGAACTTTTTCTTGGCTAGTTATGTTTTCACATAGCAGTTCAGAGCCAGCTAAAACCTTGTTTTCTCCTCATCAGGTGCTGACAAAGCTGCTTACCTTATGGGAATCAACTCATCTGATTTGGTTAAGGGCTTATTGCACCCTAGAGTGAAAGTTGGAAATGAGTATGTGACCAAAGGTCAAAGTGTTGAACAGGTAAGGAGAAACTATCAGTGTTTGTATACCTGTTCCACAAGTCTGGGGGCTTCTGTAACATCTCACAGAGATACTTGCTAGAAACATTAACATGTGTACATGTTGTATGAACAGTGGATCCTCTAGTAACTGTTCTCATTTCATATCCCCAAACATGGGGGAATAGATGATGAAAGAGCAGGATACTGGTAAAAAGATAGACAAGGGGATAGTGGCTTGCACTGCCTTTGGGAATGTTCTTCAGATGTGTTATTAGCAGCCACTCAAGGAAATGAGGTGCAGTAAAAGCACGTGGGGATTGGTATCTAATTCGGGATGAGAATAGTTACCTGGAAGAGATGATCTATGGATTATTTATACACTTATTTATTATTCATGTAATTCTAAGTTCTGTGTGACCTCAATCAGCTAAAGGCAATATCCACTTAAAGGTACCTCTTAATTTAAGAAACTAATGTCCTTGGGTTAGCACTGTTGCAGGCTGTAGTGGCATTGTAGAAAATGTTTCAGCATTGTGGTTAAAATGAAAATCGTTGTCTGAAGGCAGGCTATGGTACAGGCTCAGTAACTGGAGAACTGCTGGAGAGAGCTCTACCCTACTGGTGTAGTCATGCACTTGGTAGGCTATAGAAAAGGTACAGAAAGTTCCTTTCCAATGTCCTGCTCATGACATAGCATCCTTCAAAGTTAGAAACAAATGTCAAAGAGTAGCTTAAGCACAGACATCCCTTATGCCTGCAGTTCTGGTTATCATGGCTGACATCAGGCCTCTGAACTTTGTGGTACTTAACTCCACAGTAGTACAAGGGATGCTACTTGTCATCCAGCTCTTTCCAAAGAGGAACTTTATGTACATGTTTGTACACATATGACTGAAACATATATAGCAATGATTTGAGGAAAAGTCACCATAGATAATGGAAGAAGATGTGTGTTGCATTAACTTGTAATCACCTCAGTGATAATAAGAAAAATTGTGATATTTGAACTGTAAGTAGAGATTTTAAAAGGCTAGTGTACTGAAATCCTTGTGTTCCACAGTGAATTTTGTTGTATGTAGTGGCATTTTGAAACATATATTTTAGGTTTTGTATGCTGTTGGGGCCTTATCCAAGGCAGTGTATGATCGAATGTTCAAGTGGCTGGTGGTCCGTATCAACAAGACATTGGACACTAAGCTACCCAGACAGTTCTTCATTGGAGTCCTGGACATTGCTGGCTTTGAAATCTTTGATGTGAGTATTAATGTGTGAGGACTTGAGGAAGGACATAAAAGTTACTAAATAATACGTCTTGGGATGGGTATTTTTTTCTTCTAAATGGACACAAACCCAAACGGCAAGAAAGCTGCAAAGCAAACAGCATATATGACTTTACAAGGTTTTGCCATGAATAGATATAGACAATGCTCATTATTCAGCACAGCTGGAAATGTTTATAGTTCCTGGGGAGGAAGAGGGTCTTTAGCAAAGACAATATCTCATATTGTTTGGGCTGAATTTTAGGATAGTGTGCCCACTGTAGCCACTTTTTCTCTTTGAGAGAAAGTGCCTTTTATAGAGTGTAACATTTCTTCATTTTTTTTATTATCACCATAAAAAATGTCTGCAACATAAAGCACTTCACAACGTCTGTTTCTCAGAATCCATTCCTGAGGGTAAGTGCTTAATACTGATGCTGCTATGATTTGCTCTCTGTATTAAGCAGAGCAAAGAGTGCACTGGCTCTGCTCTAGAGGAGTTGGATGGCATGCTGCTGAGGAAAACGTGTGCGCATTCTAAGTGAGAGACCTGAACAAATCTGAGCATCCTCACACTCCAGAGGACAGCACGCGAGGCAGCCAGCAGCCTGCTATTGAACTCCCCCTCCTTTGCCTTCAGTGTAATGCTCAGTAGTTTCTCAACCTGTTACTGTTTAGAAGGTTGTAAATGTAAATAGCTTCTCTCTTGCTTTTCCACTAAACCCGTGACATAGTTCACTCTGTACAAATGCATCTCTTTTTAACTCCTGCAGTTCAACAGCTTTGAGCAACTCTGCATCAATTACACTAACGAGAAACTGCAACAGTTTTTCAATCATCACATGTTTGTCCTTGAGCAAGAAGAATATAAAAAGGAAGGCATTGAGTGGGTATTCATTGATTTTGGCATGGACCTGCAGGCTTGTATCGATCTAATTGAGAAGGTATGTACGGGAGTGCTAAGGTGTATTTAATGAATTGTTTTTATTCACGATGTTCCTTTGGAGTTACCCTCAAATCCTAGTCAATAGAGCAGGATAAGCAGCAAGACAAATTTCTCACCATATGCAATATGGAATCAAAGAAAAATCAATATTTGTGCCACTTCTGGCTACTTACCTTTATTTCAGTAAGTTTGCCTTAAAGAGCCAACAGCAGTCACAAGTTGTAATTGTTTTGTGCAGCTGTGTGGTCTTCCTTGTTTTTTACTTCACTTTTATCCTACTGTTCAACAGTTTACTTTGTTCCACATATGCTTAATGTCAAACCTAATAGTCGGCTTTTCAGGGCAAATGTCATGTTTCAGTCATGTGTCCTGTACCTCTCCCCATGATGTCCTGTTTCTTACATTACACGTTGATGTGCAAAGTCCTTCAGGCTCTCCCTAGCCTGAAGCCATGCTTCCCTTCCACAACTTCCCCAGCATAGGATATGCCTTTCCTTTTCCTTTCCTCATATGTAACATAATGTAGCCTTGTTGGGGCAGCTGTTTCTTGCTGTATCCCTTGCTGTATCTCTTTATGCTATCTCTTCTGGCATAGCATCTAACCCTGTTGATCTTTGAGGAAAAATGAAATTTTGAGACTTGCATTAGCAGAACATTTGGAACAGCTGAAATAGCCAGATTATTACATGCTCTTGTACTTGATCACTTTCTTCTCCAGGGTTAGAATGTCTATGCACATCACACTAGTTACACAACAAATCTTTCCTGTAAACTCTAGGAAGTTAGTCTATCTTCTCCTGAAAGATGAGCAATAAAATGTGAGTTGGTCCAATTGTCTAAACCAAGCCATTTCTGGAAGCCATCAGAAAGCCTCCTAAGGCAGAAGTGTCATACTGGATAGCCAAAGGTGTGGTTACTATTTTAACAGAATAGTCAAAGATTTCATCCTCAGAATGGGAAGAAGTTTTGCAAGCTTAAACTTCCATCAGATCAAACATAAAGGCTGCACAACTACAGTAGGCAGGCTAAACATTTTCCAAGCAAGATCTGCAGAGGGAATTTTTATCACAGAGTATGGTAAGGGGACAATGGGAAATGGTTTTAAACTAAAAGAGGGTAGATTTAGATTAGACATAAGGAATAAATTCTTTACTATGAGAGTGGTGAGGCACTGGAACGTTTAGCCCAGAGAAGCTGTGGATTCCCCATTCCTGGAAGTGTTTGAGGCCAGGATGAGTGGAGATTTGGGCCACCTGGTCTAGTGGGAGGTGTTCCTGCCCATGGCAATTAGGTGATCCTTAATGTTCTTTACAACCCAAAGTATTCTATGATCTTTTAAATCAACAGCCATTAGGAATCCTGTCAATCCTTGAAGAGGAATGCATGTTCCCAAAAGCAACAGATATGACATTCAAAGCCAAGCTTTATGACAATCATCTTGGCAAGTCACCTAACTTGCAGAAGCCCAGGCCTGATAAGAAAAGGAAATATGAAGCTCACTTTGAACTTCTTCATTATGCTGGTGCAGTAAGTTCCTCTGTTTGCAAGTAGACCTTATATTAGGGGTCTTCCAGGTGTGTTTGGGGGGGGGAGGGTTAGCCCATATCACACAGTGAGGGAGGGAGGGTGGGAAGGGTGAAGATGGAAAGGAGTTAAGAGCAAATGCCTGCTCTCTCTGTGTAAACATTGCAACACAGTAACACACTAAGATGCCACCAGACTTTAGGACATCTGGTTCTTGGCTACACAAATAAAGGAAGTGAACTGAGGAGGGCTAACAGTGGTATTGCTAAAAATAAGCCTTGTCTTTTCTTTTTTACGTTTCCTGTAATCAGATTCAGATTAGTGGTTAGACAGCAGCAGCATCTGACTTTCCATCTTGTTTCTGAACTAAGTAATCTAATGAACTAATGAACTAAGTAATCTCTGCCTAACTTCAGGAAGGTTTAAAATAATAGATTTTACATCACTTATTACTCATGTTAGGACCAGTGTGTCAATCCAGCCAAAGGAAGTGTCACTGATTTTGCTGTGAAGGTTTAGTTAACAGATCTGGTGATGATGGGGTAAAGGAATACAATCCAGTGTTGTGACACTCAAGTCAAAACATACACAATTTCAAAGCTGCATTTTCAGACTAGCTGGGCAGAAGGAATTTGAGAGGGACATAAGAAATATTTTTTTATCAAGCTAGAATTGATAAGAAGCATCAATGCAACACAGCTGGAACCTACCTAATACTGGTTTGAGTTCATTTTAAAGTATAATTGAACTGTAAGCTGACTTTGCTTTTATTATGAGAAGTAATGCTCATCTTGCTCTTTATCTGTAGATGTTAATGTAGTCAGCAAAGAAAATGAGAATTTTTATCTCCACATGGTACTATTAACAGAACATACTTTTTCACTAAACAGAGAGCTGTGGCAAAGTCCAGGAGTTAGCTTTTTAATCACTACATTACTGTCAGAAAATCTTAATTATTTGAGTGTAGTATACTGTTGTGAAGTGAAATTATTACCTGTGTGTTCTATAGTTCAGCTGTTATTAGTAGGGTTCCTGGGACACTGGTGACATGTGGTGTATTTGCACCAGCCACATGGAGTTCGTAAGAAAATACAGGGACCAAAAAGTTTGGAAAAGAGTGTGCGGGATTCAGATGGTAATTGTTAGGAAGAGAGGTCAGGCAATTAGGAAGGAGAGAATTGGATGGAAAGTGATGGAAAAACTGGGTGGCTGGTCCTGCTCCGAGAACAGCGTTTCACAAAAGGTCATTGGCTACAAGCCAAGCCTTAAGGAACTACTTCGACGGAGAGTATTTGCAACCTCTGGTTTATGCTTTCAACACCTTGCTGTAGGTTCCCTACAACATCATTGGATGGCTTGAGAAGAACAAAGACCCGCTTAATGAAACTGTAGTAGGGATTTTCCAAAAATCATCCAACAAACTCCTGGCAAGCCTGTTTGAAAGCTACGTTGGTGCTGACAGTGGTAAGCAGAATCAGCTCACATGAGTTTTTGTTCATTTCTGGGGTGTGTGCTTGGAAATGAATTTAAGAAACAACTTTAAACTGCAATTGACTCAATGCTAAATGAGGCAGTGACTGGTTATTTAGATGCGCACAGCATCTGTAGGAGTCTGCCATGTTATCCTAAGTGGGCCATTAACTCAGCTAGTTTGAATGCATAATACCTCTAAGCAATTTTGGCAAGGAAATCTGTGTTGTGAACACTCCAGTGGGTGTTTGAGCATGCAAGTGTTCAGTTATGCAGGCAAGTGTTTCACAAAACATTTTGTACATAAATGCCTGTCAACAAGAACAGCTCTTATTCCCTATACTGTAGTCCTCCTTGCTAGCCATCCTGAATTACATAAGAAATGCAATGTTTGAGAGAGAATCTTGAAATATTTTGTTGGATTAGTGGCAAGAAGATACTGAATACGACTGAATACTGTTCCTCCTTTGCCAAAGTAGAAGGTTTAACAAATACATCTTCCTTTCTGGTTGCTGCTGTTGATGTGGGTTTCTTTTTTCTTTTTTGTCTGTTTTTGAAAAGACTGATAGACTAATGTACATCTGAGGATGCATTAAGCCATATGTATTATACAGATCTGTTTTAGTTGAGAGAAGACAAGTAGCAAGCATCCAGAAAAAGGATGCTAAGTAAATAAGACTGGCATTCTTTACAAAGATGTCATTCTTATGTCCTGAAGTTGCAATCACTTACAGCCTATTTATTAGCAACCTCATTCCTGTGGATGATATTGTCATGAATCATAAGACACTTGCTGAGAAAGCAAGCAGAATGCAGACTTCAGAATGTGTTAAGAAATGGAGCTGAATATAAATAACAAAAATCATGCCATTAGCAAATTCTTGCAAGTTACTAACTGCCTATTTGCCTGTGGATAGTCCTGTCTGTCAGAATGATACCTTGCTTTTCTTCAGCATCGGGAGACAAGAACAGCCTGCCCAGATTAGCCTCTTCCAGTCTTGGCAGTGTCACTTTGAAAAAGGGGGAGAGGATTTCAATAATTGCATCAAACACGTTGTACTGTTCACCTCACCTTTTACATTGACTGTTGACAGATGACAGAATGTCAGACCTCCTGGGAATGATCTAGTGGTCCAGTATTTAAAAAACTGCAGAGCTTGCTGTGTATTTTTGGATCATGCTTTGCTCTTGTGTTGTGTAAAGGTCATGTCAAAAATTATCATTTCTTTAAGTGATTTTGACTCTGGAGCTTGAAGAAAAATTCAGGAGATGCCAAGCTACTTTATCTAAAATTATAAAATAAACATTTATTTCTATCTATTCTGGCCAAAAGTAACTTGCATGAGTTCAGTGTCTCATTAGCTGATGTGAGAATCATTGTCTGTACAGTACAATGTGCAGTACAAATTCTGCCTAAGCATTTCTTTCTATAGCTTTTTCTCTTTCTGTATCATCTCACCCTACAGGCATTTTAGTGAAATTCAAGCTACTCTGTGTTGTTAAAGTTATTTTTTCTGCCTTATTCATATTTATGGAGTTTCTGTGTAACAAGTGATGCTGTCCAGATTTGAAATGAAAATGCAATGCAGAAAGCTTGCAATGGTCTTTGACAAAAATCCTGATTGTGGACAGTAAGCTGCAAACTTGTGATATATAACACTTGACATTCAGAAGTTTTTTGTGTAATATTTGAATGATCATAGCCATCAAGTCATCTATGGTTTGTCTGTTTCCTATGCCCTTGCCTGCACCCCTTACTGAGATACATGGTGTGATTTTTTTTTTTCTTTTTTCCTTAGCTGACCAGGGTGGAGAAAAGAAACGCAAGAAAGGTGCTTCTTTTCAAACCGTGTCCTCATTACACAAGGTTTGTTTACCTCACCTCACGTGATGGTTACTGTTGAGACAATACTTTGAAGGAGGATGTTAATGACTGTAATGGACAAAGGAAACTGAAATCCAATATCAGAATTTGATTCTGGGCCTAGGGTTATTGACCCTGGCTAAGTGAATACCTTGTTATTAAAACTGTATGTGTGAGGGGCTGCTCTGTTTTCTTTTATTTGAGCATTCAGGAGGTAAATCATTTTTCATTCTATTTGAGCAAGTACCATTTATTTCATGGCTTGTAGCTTCGTGCAAGTCTTTGGAACTGGAACTGATTACAGTCATTTGCTAGTCCCTGCTTTGTTACTGCTTCTAATGGGATCCTAGGATGAGAGCAATTGTAGAAAACAGAAGTTGTTGAAAGAAATGGAGTATAACTTCTTTTTTCCTGAGTAATTCCCTCACTGGAATGCATTCCTGGTAGAAGCTGACATTAGGATCATCTCTGGGGAAAAGGGGGTTTTGTAATTTACCATTAGTGTGTTTTTGTTTTGTTGGCTTTGTTTTTTTGGCTTTTTTTATGGGTTACATTGAGGAAGATGTAATGTAAACTAGCATCAGGTGGGGAAGTGGGTAGGGGTCTCCCCCTAGTCATGTATTTATTTTGTTAGGTGTTACTCCTCATGAAGTGAAATCACAGGAAACTGAGAGCCATATCTTGCCAGCTGAAGAAATGTAAAGATATCTGAAGGATGTATTTGCAGACAGCAGTTTCATAGTCCAATAATAGAGGCCCATTTTCCAGAACACAAGGAGCTGCTAAGGAGCTGGCTAAGGTTGTCTAATTTATCATCCTGACTGGCACAGGAGAAATTTTCAGCTTTAACAGCCTGCACTGATTACATTATATTTCACCTCTAATCTTCTCTATTTTCTTCATAGTAGACAAAACACTTTCCCTAGAGCCTGGAGATCACTGGCAGGCACCGAATGCTTGGCTTCTTCTAAGCAAGATGGCTGCCTGCCTGGAAGATGTCTAAGATTAATAAAGGGAAAATGTTTGGCCAGGAAGACAAAAGCCTAGCTTTTATGAGGAATAGATGGGAAAGGTGAGGTGACTAGGCAAAAATGCAGTTCCAGTCAGTCTCTTCAGGTGAAAGGAATTTAGTGCTCATAGTGGAAGGCATGAAGTCACTGCTTACGCAGGATGGAGGGAAAACTGTCATCAGACAGTGCAGTGTGAAGAGAAAGTCCTGATGCTTAAGGCCACCATAATATTTGATGAAAAAACAGGGTTTAATATCAGTGATGTGTTAATGAAGTTAGTCATCAATGTAATATGGTTTATTGAGGGTCTTCCATTTTCACATACTATTACATGAAGAGTACGTCTTGTAGATAGTGTAAGAGAAAGAAATGCAAAAATGTTCTGCAGGATGATATTGCAACTTGCTGGCTGTTCGTGTTGTTTCTGACATTTCTGGGGCTGTAAGAAAAACACAGATCTTCTTAAGATTTTGCTAAAACTGATGTGGATTCCTATAATGAAGTTAATTTCTATTTTGATTTATCTGAAATCATTTCTCTTTAATGATTTTTAAAGCTTATAATCTTACTAGGAACTACATAGATGACCTTAATAAACTTACCTAACAAACTAGAGAAATAAGTGATTGGAATTCCACAAGGCCATTAAAGCTAATTGTGTTTTGCATGTCTGTTCCAGGAAAATTTGAATAAGCTGATGACTAACCTAAAATCTACAGCCCCTCACTTTGTACGATGCATTATCCCCAACGAATCAAAAACACCAGGTATGAAAAACACAACTGTCTAGAAATTTTAGTATACTCAATGTCATTCCAGTACTTACTTGCAAGCCCCCAGAACATACTTCTATGCCACCTGTGTTATTCACCTTTTCCCATGGTGTTGCCCTCTCAGATGACACCTCGCATTTTTCATTTCCCACTGTAAAATGAAGATTAAGCCCTATGGAAAAGATTTCTTTTGTTTCACCCCCACAGGTGAAATGGATGCTTTCCTTGTCTTGCATCAGCTCCGCTGTAATGGTGTCCTGGAAGGCATCCGCATTTGCCGTAAGGGTTTCCCAAACAGGGTGCTTTATGCAGACTTTAAACAAAGGTAACGACAGAGCTATGTTGTCTCCTGTCTTTATCCTATCAGTCAAAATAAGCAAAGCAAGTATTCTCATTTTCTGAGGTATTTTATTTGATTCAAGTTTATTTTCTATACAGTTTGCATGAACATAGAAGGCAGAATTCTGCTTTTGCCTGGTGCCTGTGTAGATGCAAAGTAGGAAATTAGTCTAGATCATTTTTTTGCCAGTCCTATTCATTGCTTATCTGTTGATAACAGGTACCGCATTCTGAATCCAGGTGCAATCCCAGAGGATAAGTTTGTCGATAGCAGAAAAGCTGCTGAAAAACTGCTGGCATCATTAGATATTGACCATAACCAATATCGTTTTGGACACACCAAGGTAACCAGAAAAGACAATCAATGAATATATAGAGAAAAAGGATGGATTTGATCAGCAGAATATGACATTATGCAGTCTCTGGTGGTGGCAATTAATGAAGAGTTGATAATACAAGGAGCAAACTGATACTAACTTTTAAGGTGTGCCAGAGAATTATTATTTCTCTAGCTTAAGCTCCCACAAAGCTTTTATTACAACAACACTGCAAGCAAACAGAAGAGCAACTGATGCTCCATGCCTATCAGTAAAACAGTAGTTTATTATAGCATAGATAAGCTCGGGCATATATGGACAGCAAGATCAGCTGCAGCTTTTTAAATGAAGCCATGTGCAATTATGACGTGATCCCATTCAGCAGGGACCTGAGAGTTGGGAGTTGTGGTTCAGCTGACCTGCTTTGAACCTGCTGCATCCAAAAGATACTGTGTAGTATGATGACAAAATGGTTTGGCCTATTCAAAACTGGGGAGATGAGAGCCAGTTTTAAAGCAGTTGTGGAACTGTGCAATGCAGTTCCTGATGCAGGTGGTATTTAGCCCTCTATTTTCTTTTGCTTTATAAACGTGCCAATAAAATTACCATTCTTCTGAACAATTAGAACAGTGTCCGTGTAATTGTTGGTGTACCCTGGAAAAAACGCATTCATTATGGTCAAATGTCATCTGTGCATGTACCAGGTGTTCTTCAAGGCTGGTCTGTTGGGCCATCTAGAAGAAATGAGGGATGAGAGACTTGCAAAGATCTTAACGATGATCCAAGCAAGGGCACGTGGCAGACTGATGCGTATTGAGTTCCAGAAGATAGTGGAGCGCAGGTATGAAGCTACCCCTTAGCAGATAATAGTCATTACCATTTAATTATATGTTGAATAGTGGCTTTATTACAGTCCCTAAAGCTATAGATACTATAGCTAGTCCTAAATTAAAGGTTTAACTTGCATGTCTGATAACAGTAATAACAACTGTATATTATCGCTGCCCCCAGCTCTGACAAAAATCAGATTTGGAAAATTTTTCACATCCGTGAAAGTCAAGAGCTGTGGAGAAAGTATCTTGCATATGTTAGGACCTGGAACAAGTTCCCAGTATTACTGGGAGCAGAGCCATAAAACTAACTGGGAATGGGGGGAAAAAATCTAATTTGCTCAATTCAGGATAACCATCAGGGGATTTTGTTTTCTTCCTAAAACAGGGATGCCCTTCTTGTAATTCAGTGGAATATCCGTGCATTTATGGCTGTGAAGAATTGGCCCTGGATGAAGCTTTTCTTTAAGATTAAACCTCTTCTGAAGTCTGCAGAAACTGAAAAAGAGATGGCCAATATGAAGGAAGAGTTTCTGAAACTAAAGGAGGCTTTGGAAAAATCTGAAGCTAGGAGAAAAGAACTTGAAGAAAAGCAAGTCTCTTTAGTTCAGGAAAAAAATGACTTGCTTCTACAGCTCCAAGCTGTGAGTAGAAATGTATATTTCTATGTTCATTAGAAGTACTTTCAAGTTCAAAATCTTACAGACCAGTGTGTTAGTGTGATTTAACTAAAATAAGCTGTTGGTCTTGTCAGAGTCTTGCCAAAAAATTAGAGCAGATAGAAACTGCTCTGTAACATTGGGTCAGGCTCTGTGAACACTTATAAAGTAGGTGATTAGAGAGTAGGTGATAAATGAGGCAATGACCAGTTGTCCTCTTCCTTTCTCACCAGGAGCAAGACACTCTGGCAGATGCTGAGGAACGATGCGACTTGTTGATTAAATCGAAGATTCAGCTGGAGGCCAAAGTCAAAGAGCTGACAGAGCGGGTTGAGGATGAGGAAGAGATGAATTCTGAGCTGACTTCCAAGAAGAGGAAATTGGAAGATGAGTGCTCTGAGCTCAAGAAAGATATTGATGATCTTGAAATAACGCTTGCAAAAGTAGAGAAAGAGAAACATGCTACTGAAAATAAGGTACCTTTAGAACTTTGCCATGTTTTCAGAAGATGCCAGGCAAGGATAACCCTTCTCACAAGAGCGACCAGTGTACTTGACAACTTTACACTGCCAGTTACAAAGGCCACACTAAAGTATCAGCATATACAAAGTCATTTGAAATTATGAGGGAAAAAGTGTTAAGTCTGAGCCTGAGTTTCTCTTTTTCAGAAGTGTTTTTTTTTTTTCCAACACTGTTAAAGAATTACGTCTAGTTTTGGCATGTTTAAGCAAACAATTTTCTGCTGAAACCATGAGTTCTTCCAGCAATTCCTCTGAGGGCCTGCAAATGTAAAACTCATCTCCTACCTCTCCCAGAGAGAATCAGGAGCTGGAGTTTGTCACAGTGAGAGTGACATTGAAAAAAACTGAATGTATTTGAAATAAAAATGTCCATAACAAGAATTGATACATACTGGCTCCCTTGAGGACAGTTTCCCTCAAAATCCCACCAGGAGTCAGGGGAAGACATCCCTTTCCACCGTCTTCCTCCATACAAATTCAGTATAGACAGTCATCTGAGCCTGGTTGTGATAATCCCTTGCTTAAGAATCTTATAAATTCACTGTCCTTTCTTCCACAGGTCAAAAATCTGACAGAGGAAATGGCGACTCTTGATGAGAACATCAGCAAACTTACTAAGGAGAAGAAGTCTTTGCAGGAAGCTCACCAGCAAGTTCTGGATGACCTACAAGCAGAGGAGGACAAAGTCAACACACTGAGCAAAGCTAAAGTGAAACTGGAACAGCAAGTGGACGACGTAAGCTGGCTCTGCCTTCACTTTTCTGAAGGCTTGTTTTGTCTACCACTTAACAGTTTTCATGTGTCTGAAATGTCACAGAGCTTTGCAATGTATTCCCGTTCTTTCAGAAACAATCAAGGATTTGTAAATGTAGTCCTTGTTGCACCCTGCAAAAAGTAAAATTACAGCAACTCTATAAATACTTATCTGTGTAGTCACGCCTCTGAAAGGAATGCAGTAAAAGGGAAAATCCACACTCAGTGGGCGTTTGCATTGTAACTGGCATGCAGTCAAACAGAGTTTTGCTACCAAGAGAACTATAATGCTCACACAAACGTAAAGCATGGACTAATCCTTACACTGTATTTATTTATCCCATGTGTCTACTGGCTGCTAGAAACCAAAAAACATAACGTCAGATGCTTATACTTAAGTACTTTTGATTCAATGCTTGCTAGAGCTCCACACAAAGATGGGTTTAGCATGCAACTGACTGTTGGAAACAATCTGTTGAATATATTTAATAAGTGACCTTGTACCTAAAGCTTGAGGGCTCACTTGAACAAGAGAAGAAAGTGAGGATGGATCTGGAAAGGGCAAAACGCAAACTAGAAGGGGATTTGAAGCTGACCCAAGAGAGTGTCATGGACTTGGAGAATGATAAGTTGCAGATGGAAGAAAAGCTGAAGAAGTAAGAGACTATTTCTTTTATACAAAGTAAAGCAGCACAGTTAATACTGCTGTTTATGAGACTTCAGGTGTGTCATCCTGCTCTGATGGTGGCTAAAAGGAAATTCCATGACAGAGGAGAGAATGTATAGCCAAGGAGGGAGGTGAAAGTCATTGTTACTTGCATACAATATGCCTGAAACATTGTAATTGATTACCCTTATCAGCGTATCAGTGGATAAAACTGAAGGAAGCCTCTAAAAAGTTGTCCATTCTAACTAACTATGACAGTACTGTTGAAAGACCCGATTTGGTTAGGGATATTTTTTCATTAAGTAAGAAAATAATATTACGTTGTATGACCAAAAGAACAAGAAATGTAATCGCACAACTTATTGCAGAGTCTTGACTTGGAAACAACTGCTCAGAGGAGGATGTGTTTTCATGCACATGGCAATACATGAGGATTGTTTTAATGTTTAGATGCATTAAGAGTTTTATTGAACAACTTCAAAAATTGCATAAGCCTAACTTTGAATTATGGGGAAAATTGTCACAGTGGGATTTTCCTTTCCTTGGCAGGAAAGAATTTGAAATGAGCCAGCTGAATTCCAAGATAGAAGATGAACAAGCTATAGTCATGCAGCTGCAGAAGAAGATCAAGGAGCTTCAGGTCAGTGTGGTTCTTTCTCATCTGTCTTAAGATGAGTCTCTCCAAGGCCAGGCTTTGGGCAACTGGTTTAGTTGGAGGTGTCCCTGCCTATGGGTGGGGGTTTGGAACTGGGTGATCTTTACTGTCTTTTCCAGCTAAAACCATTCAGTGATTCTACGATCTTTGTTGCCTCACTGAACTGCTTTGCAAAGATTTTCACAGCTACTTGTAGCTCAGCTTTGAGACCCAAAGTGGTGTAACTCTGTGTTGTGGTTTAACCCAGCCGGCAGCTAAACACCACACAGACGTTTGCTCACCCTCCCCCCTCCCTCTCTGGGATGGGGGAGAGAAACAGGAAAGTGAAGCCTGTGAGTTGAGATAACGACAGTTTATTAAGATAGATAATAATAATAGTACTAATAATAACAATGTGTATGAAACAAGTGATGCACAATGCAGTTGCTCAACACCCGCTGACCGATGCCCAGCCTATCCCTGAGCAGCCACCCTCCCCGCCAAAGCTAGCCACCAGCTGTTGTTTAGCAGATGGTATGAATGCCCCTGCAGATGGTACGGAATACCCCTTTGGCCAGTTTGGGTTAACTGTCCTGGGTCTGTCCCCTCCCAGCTCTTGCTGCACCCCCAGCCTGCCCGCTGGCAGGACAGAGCGAGGAGCTGAAAAGTCCTTGGCTTAGTGTAAGCACTGCTCTGCAGCAATTAAAACTTCAGTGTGTTATCAGCACTCTTCTCATCCTAATCCCAAACATAGCACCCTGCTAGCTACTAGGAGGAAAATTAACTCTGTCCTAACTGAAACCAGGACACTCTGTAGCAGCCCATACCAATCCCTGTTCGCCTCAGGATGTTCTCTCCACAGTGGTTCTTTTCCAGAATGCTAGTGGTTTCAGGAAAGGCAGAAAGATTCTGGTGATGTGTTTTAAGCTCTGAACCATGGACCTGATGATGGTTGTTGGGATGGTGTGGAGGATTCAGCAGTGAATAGGCATGGATTTGAAATTTAGGGTAAGAGCTCAAATGCACAGAAAATTTTCAACAGAAATTAGAAGGCCAAAGGCAACCAGCACAATTCAAACAAAATGTCTTGACCTAAAATATCAGCTCTGATTTTTTATAAATAAAGAACATTCAGGTAACTTGAATGTGAAGAATATGTTCATCAAAATAACTGTTTTTTAATAAAGATTACTCCCAGTACGCATTATACATGCAGTTTGACACACTGCTGTATTCAAAATCCTCAGTATTAAAACTCCTAGAGAGAAGTTACTTCTGTCACATAGCTCTTAGAGTAGAAGAGAACTCTTACGCTCCCCGTTAATCACAATTAGTTGCTATTCTACTATAAAAAAACTTCTCACACTGCTGTACTTGACCTAACTGTAAAGTACATGACAGAATACAAGGTCAGTGTACTTTAGTGTCCTGCACTAAAGCTTGTAGAGCAAACTGTAGAGCTTGTAGAACAATCTACTGAGAAAGATGTAACTCATCATCTGTACTGCAGCTCAAGATCCGATTTATTGGCACAACTTGGCAAGTCCTTAACTGCTCTGCTTCCATCTCTGTTGTGAAGTGTGGGCTGGCAGAAGGTTTAATTATTTGTAAGGTGCCTCAAGTTTTTCTGATGGGAATCGTCATGGAGGGTAACCCAAAGGTTCTTCTGTCTTTTTGATAGGCTCGTATAGAAGAACTGGAAGAGGAGTTGGAAGCAGAAAGAGCTGCTCGAGCCAAGGTGGAAAAGCAGAGATCAGATTTGGCCCGAGAACTGGAGGAATTAAGTGAGCGACTTGAGGAGGCTGGAGGAGCCACTGCTGCCCAGCTGGAGATGAACAAGAAACGTGAGGCTGAGTTCCTGAAGCTACGTCGGGACCTTGAGGAGGCCACACTGCACTACGAAGCCACAGCTGCCACCCTGAGGAAGAAGCATGCAGACAGCGTGGCTGAGATGGGGGAACAACTGGACAACCTCCAGAGGGTCAAGCAGAAACTGGAAAAGGAGAAAAGCGAGCTGAAGATGGAGGTGGATGATCTGTCATCCAACATGGAGCAGATGGTGAAGGGAAAAGTAAGCGTTTTGAGGCTTTTCAAACCCCCAATGGTCATGTGTAGCCAAAGCTGGTTTGCAGGCTTCCCAGGACACCTGGTAGGGCTGGGGTGTTTCAGAAAGTGGCTTCTTGCAATCTGGTGGTGCATGTGTGTGTAGTATCACACCTTCCTCAGCTGGTGGTATAACCCTCCTTACCTTACTGAGATGAGACAGCAATTGAGAGGGCCCATTTGAGACATAGTGCATTCCCCATCCCAGACATACTGGTTATTCATATATTTCAGAGCACAAAACTGTGTCACTTGAATTGTGCTCCACCAGGCTGATGATGACTGGTGTGATGCCACCCAAGGTTAGACTCCCATCCCATGCACAGTACTCTCAAATCCTGTTCCTGGCTCACTGTCTTGAGTCATGTTAACAAGTAGCATAAAAGAAAAGCTTTGTGACAGTCCTGTTTATTTTTACTTCCTATGGCTGAATTACCCATTTTGCTTCCTGAGCAGATAGGCTTGGTAGCTTTCAGGGCACTCTTTAGAGTCCTTTCTGTGCAACTGAAGAAAAGAGATTTCAGTATTCTGAGTGTTAGAAGGCTGTCATCAGCCTCAATTTATGATAAATAGCAATTAGTGCAGAATCAGTAAAGCAATTTTCATTGGAGGTGATATTCCCATCTAGCAATTATGATGAGGCTTATGACTGAACTTCATAGGCACATGATTGCTTTTGAAGGTCTTGCAAAGTCTTTTTACGCTGGTGCATTAGTTCAGAATGCAGTTAAGGGAAAATGATTGTGGAAGGTGGTCTGGTGGGAAGACCCCTGACTGGGGCTGCAGACACAGGGCTCCTATTCCCTGCTTTGCTGCTGTCCTCCAAGATGACATAGCAGGTTTTCCTCTTTCAGTTCCAGTGTCCCTGTCACCAAAACAGTGGCAAGACTTGGATCTGCTTTATTGAAGAGCTTTAAGAGATACTTATGAGAAGCTCACTAAGAACAAGGGATGTCATTTGGCCCCCTGTAACCTCTGCTGTTCGTGAACTGTATCTTGAAAAACACTAATTACATATGCATGATGATGAGTGGGATCATTTCTTCTTGGTCACTCCTGTATCTGAGCCAAATCCCAAATTCTTTATTCAAGTTCTAGGCACTCAATGTTCCTGGAAGATGCATTTCACTGTTGTTCTACTTGGTGCAAAACAGAAAAGTAGTATTTACCAGGTCAATTTTTTCCTTAAACCAGGATACCAACAGAATACAATGTGTTTTTTAAAGCTTATGAACACCCAGCCTTAACCTCTGCCTTATCGCTCCTTGTATGCTGCTGCTGAAAGTGATATTTGGGTTTTTGTTATCTGACATTTCTGTGAAAGGGACACATGCACACACACATGGAAGGCTACAGCTTCCAAATAGTTACTTGGAAGCTACAGCTTTGTATGTCTTTTCTCCTGCTTCCCACTAGGCAAATGCAGAAAAACTTTGTCGCACTTATGAAGATCATCTGAATGAGACTAAAACTAAACTGGATGAAATGACTCGCCTCATGAACGACCTCACTACTCAGAAGGCAAAGCTCCAGAGTGAGAATGGTATGTGTGACACGTGAGCCTTCAGCCCCGATACTGGGATTCCGTATGTCAAGCAGCTACATTAAAGAGGAGTATTAGGCAATGGCATTTGTACTGCAACTGGTTGGATTAGGACTGCTGAATGGAGCTGTAGCTTTGTATCTTCCAATTTTCCTGTCTTCAGTTATGTTTATAACCTTGACAGAAGAGACCCTGCCTTGGACTGGCTTTTAAAACTAATCTATAACCATAGTTACCAGCATGCTGTGCTACCACCTCATGAGCCGAAACGGATGTGTTGGCTAAATATCCAGTTTCGTAAACAATGACACGTGCATTTATCTTGCAAAGCTAGAGGGAAAATAAGGAAGTTGGCGTACTGCTGTCTGTGTGAATACTGCTTTCCTCAGCATAACCTCAGGCATTGCAACCTAGAAGACACTTGGATCTAGTCAAACATATCTTCCAAGTGTGTGCTATGTTTTTAGCTAGAGAACTTTTAAATCTCAGCATCCTCATCAGTTATCACTGTTCTGCTAGATTAACTTCCCATGTGTTTTCAGACACATATATTTCATTTTCTGTAAGTTATCTTGTTAGTTCTATCTACTCCTATAAGGCTATAGTTTCCACCCTATAGTGATGCCCTTCTCATGATAAATAGTTTTCCTTATGTATCTCCCTGTTCTCTATGCTGGCAGTTGCAAGGTTATTAGGGCACTTTGGAGCCAACTGAAAAGAAGTCTGTGGAAAGGCAAGATAGTGAAGAAAAAGATAAGCAAAACCAGCTACAATTGCATGTGAAAGTAAGCATCAATCTAGCCTGGTCCATGAGGTGAACTAACATTCATGAATCAAAGTAGTGACACTACAAATAATAATTATTTTTAAAAAAGAGAGAGAAGAAAGTGGTGCTTACAAGTAGTGCTTATCTTGGTGCTTACAAGTTTGAAAGACATTTCACAAAAGGTCAGCCACAATCATTGCTAGTTCTTCTCTGCAGAATTGGACAAGTCAGACTTTGATTTTTGGCTCTGGCTAGGAGTGTGTCACTTCCTGTTCTTACCCTTTCTTCATCAAATCCTGTGACAGGTGAATTTGTAAGACAGCTTGAAGAGAAGGAGTCACTGATAAGTCAGCTGTCCCGGGGAAAAACATCATTTACCCAACAGATTGAAGAACTTAGGAGACAGCTAGAAGAGGAAACTAAGGTAATGCTTTGATGGTGTCCCATTCATTGAGTTGGAATGGGAAAAACTACTCGTGTTCATTTGTACCCTGGATAAAAGCTGAAATGACACACAGAAGTGAGAATACTTCCTGGCAATTGTAAGGATGTGAATTCCTGCCCCTGACAGAATTAAGTCAAAGAAGAGTTTTGGAAAATAACTGGTGTCCATAACCGGTAAATAAAACTTATCCAATAGTATACCCAAAATCTTAAATCTAGCATCTTAAAAATTTGGCTATTTCTCCAGAGGTATCCTTAGTTTTGATGATTTGTCCAGCATGTCACCAGTAGGGATGACTTCAAGTACTTCTTGACTTGACTTGATCAGGACTATCAAGGCCAGAGGCATAAAGAAATAGACTTCTCTCTCCAATTGAATTTCTAGAGTATGTTTATTTGGGTTTTTCAGTAGGTACCCATGTAATGTTTTGACCTTTCTATTTCTGCAGTCCAAAAATGCCCTGGCTCATGCCCTGCAAGCAGCCAGGCATGACTGTGATCTCTTGCGGGAGCAGTACGAGGAGGAGCAAGAAGCCAAGGCAGAGCTGCAGCGGGCTCTCTCCAAGGGAAATGCAGAAGTGGCACAGTGGAGAACAAAGTATGAGACTGATGCCATACAGAGAACTGAGGAGCTGGAAGATGCCAAGTAAGTGGGATCTATGGTCTTCATCTGCCCCTCAGCCGGGAGGACTGTAGCATCTGCATGTCTCCAATCTGCAGGATCTTCCCCCACTTCCACTACATTATCTCCATCTAGCATCTTCATTCTATTCTTCTGGGGACCCTTCCTTTATTTCCAGGACCTCTTCTTCCTGCTGTGACTACCAAACCCTGTTTTCCTAGCCTAGTCTGTGAACAAAAGCCCCGAGGCATGAACTGACTCCTTATCAGTGGTTGTCTTTTAATTAGAGAATTCAGTATGTGAAACTTTCACTTAGATCAGGTTTTATCAAAATTTACAATCAGCCCATGCTGGTTACAGCTAGCAAATACTGGCAGGCTTCTGTTTGAGAGGTCGAAAGTTCAATTTCAAACATTCACACACATACATACGCATGCACAAAATTATCTGCCACCTGTCAACATTCACAATTTAAGCTATTCTTCGCCTGTCATACAGCCTTCTTTCTAGAGGCTTGATTTCTATTTATTTTTCCTTGCATTTTCCTCTTGGAAACTGAATTATCAAAATGCTGCTTTGGCATCAGTTTTTCTGGATATCATGGCAGTGGTTGCTCAGTCATTTTACTCTCTCTCCCCACCCGGCAGGAAGAAACTTGCTGCTCGCCTGCAAGAAGCTGAGGAAGCAATTGAGGCTGCCAATGCCAAGTGCTCTTCTCTGGAAAAGACAAAGCACAGGCTGCAGAATGAGCTGGAAGACATGATGATTGACCTGGAAAAGGCCAATTCAGCAGCTGCTTCCCTGGACAAGAAGCAGCGTGGGTTTGACAAGATCATCAACGACTGGAAGCAGAAGTATGAAGAGTCACAGGCTGAACTGGAGGCTTCCCAGAAGGAGGCTCGTAGCCTCAGCACTGAGCTCTTCAAGCTGAAGAATGCCTATGAAGAGACACTGGACCACCTGGAGACACTGAAACGGGAAAACAAGAATCTCCAGGGTAGGTTTCATTCAGGCCCCATGCCTGGTGTGAGTGCCACAGCAGGGAGGACAGCTGTAGGGAAAGGCATTTCTCATGTCCTTGGGAATAGTTAACAGGTGTATTGAAAAATACTGGCTGATGCTGACAATGAGGGGTTTAAGCACAGAAAATAGTGTGGCCAGAGGACTAATTAGATCTGTGTAATCTAATGTTGCCTACAGTTTTGTTTAAAACAGTAATCCTCATTGCAAAGAAGAAGGAATGCTCTTAAAAGTCTATGTAGCTTTTTATTGACAGTACAATCCATACTTGGTAAACCAATGTGGAAATTCACATCATTGGAAGAAAATTTCTAATTGTCCCCAGTGCTTTTATCATCAATCCCATCAGTGTGAGGGGCAGGGGAAGTGAGCCCATCACTGGCAGAGGTGCCAGCCTCAGGAACAGGAAAGATAGAAAAGGTGCAACAGATGAAGCCTAGATAGCTCCTAAAGCAGAGCACAATGTTGCTAGCCTGCCAATCACAGATAAAACTAAACCACTTCAAAAAGCATTTATGAGAAAGTCTGTGCCTTCAAGTACATTGGGTAAAAACAGCTGCTGTAAAAGTAAGCTGAACACCAAGCTGTCTGATGTACAGATGAGCCTTTGAAGTAGTAGTCTGAGGCACAGGTCCTGTATTCTCACTCCCTGACTTGCATTATGTCTGGGACACTCAGACTGATAATAAATGCCTCCAACCTTTTCTTGTTTCAGAGGAGATTTCTGATCTGACTAACCAGATTAGTGAAGGAAACAAGAGCCTTCACGAAATAGAAAAAATCAAGAAACAGGTTGAACAAGAGAAGTCAGAAGTTCAGCTGGCTTTGGAAGAAGCAGAGGTAAGGAAAAAGAGCTCAAAAGAAAGAGAAAAGGGTGCCTTTGTCATAAATCTCCTTTCTTTTTGATTCTGTCTGCAACACCGTGAATGTGTTGATAGCAAGTGGAATTTTCCTGCACCCCTTTCCCCTGGGCTTCCTAGCCATAGGTTTCAAGAGTGACTGGTGACTTTTGGAGATTTGACCTCTAAGATCATCAGATGGAGGCCATGTCCAAGGAGGTGTCATAGGTTTTTGTGTGTTTTTCGTTTTCTTTCAGAAAGCTCTGAAACCTTCTACCCATATTCTGAAAATCTAGCATGGAATATTCCAGGTCTTTCAGGAAACAGAAATTGCTGGGAATCATGGCTTTACAATATTTTATCAGATACTTCTAGTGTCTAGATTTGATCAGCAAATTCACCACTTCCTGTCTTTGAGTATAAGAAAACAAACCTCCTGACAACTTGAAATACTCTAAGGTCTTGGATAGTGTGTTAGACACTGCAGCCTGCTTAAAAAATTAAATAATAATAATAATAAAAAAAAGTGTTACCAGGCTCAGAAACAAGACGAAAACAGGCCACCCAGAAAATCTTTGACTCCCACAGGAGTTTGATAGAGACACTTAACATCACTGTGTTCATTTATATAGTGACAAGTATGCACGTACCAAGAGGGACACCCCATCCTAGTTTCCAGAAACAAACCAACAACATGGAACAGGCTGACTGGAAATCTTGGTGATTCACTTAGAAAGGCAGGTTGTCAGGTTTCTTGGAAGTTTGGTGCATTGCAGAGCTAGGAAGGGGTGTAGGTGTTGCTGGTTAGGAGCAACACAGCAAGGGATAGTTAGTGAGGGCTGCATTTCATTTGAATTTTTCTCTGCATAGCATATGCTAAGGTGAACATCATGCAGTGACAGGGACCTGTTAATACCTCAAATACTGTGCAACTTCTTTTGTCTGTTACAGGATGCTTTACAGTTTGCAGGGATTTCACAGCCAAACAAGCAGGTCTGATGATAAGAGCAGAGGAAATAGCACATCTCGCTTCCACAGCTCTGAGATGTGAAGAGTGATTACGTGCTCTGTCACTGAGCTTTTCTCACACCAAAGAATACATCTGGTTCTTGGGGGATCTCAGGGGCATACTTTACTTTCCTGAACTGTGTGGAATGGCTTCCTAAAGCTCAGTGAAATTATCAGCTAATGAAAGTAAAGTGATGATGTATCTTATTTTAATTGTGAAAGCAATGGCTTAATGCTGACTCCTCTCTCACTTGTGAGTTTGGGTTTCTGGCAGTTACCACTGGTGACGTGTACTTCCGTGTGCTGTTAATATGGGATGATTCCTTGGCATGAAACCTGCATCTGAGTGACCGGTAGCTGCTGCGCGGTGGCCAGGGATTAGCAAGGATTTTGAACAGCTTTGCCATCAGAAACCCCATTCTGTTTCCATCATCTCTTAAGGGAAACAGCTAAACCAGTGCAATTTTACCCTTCAGAGAGCACTTCCAAAATACGTGATGTTCCTTCTGCTTTCCTTCCCTGTTTGAGAACAGCACTGAGTCACAATGGCAAGACCCAGGAGTCTGATGCCCTGTTAAATAACTGCAGGCTGCTCTCAGTGCAGTTTTGGACCTCCATACATGAGAGATGATGTAAGAACAAAGATGCCAGGACAAACCTGCCTTATTCCATAGCTTCCTTCATGTTGATTGGAAAAAGGGGACAGAGTAGTTTTGTATTTACATTAGAGTTGATGTCTGCTGTTTCTTTCTTTAAAGTCATTTTGCATAACAAGAATTGTGTACATGGGAGGCTTTCAGCAGTCCATGATTTGGGGAAGTCCTTATGAGCTGGAGGGAGTATGGACCCCTCCAACTTTCCAACACCAATCTGGCTTTAGATTCTCCTTATTGCTTACAAACCCACGACTTTCCAGAGAGCGTCTGTATTGGGGTGCAAGGGGAATGCGTTTATTGGTATCAAAGCCATACAGGCAAGACCTAATATATATTTTTGTGAGCCATGGACTATTTGACAATTTGTACTTTGAGAAGCTTGCTGCTCAATTTTCCAGCTGCCAACTTGCATTAGAAGGCAGATAAATGTGTTGTTTTGCTCATGTCTTTGCTTAGAGAGAGGGGCAGGGAAGTAACTGTGCTACAGGGAACAGTGAGAAAAGCATGAAGGGATCATCTGTGCAATTGCAAGCTCTTGGTGCTTTCTGTTTCAGGGAGCTTTGGAGCATGAGGAAAGTAAGACCCTTCGTTTTCAGCTTGAACTTTCTCAGCTTAAGGCTGATTTTGAAAGGAAACTGACAGAAAAGGATGAAGAAATGGAAAATATGAGGTACTGTGCAGAGACAATTTTTTTTATTTCTTATTTTTAAGGGGAAAAGATCAGAAATGTTCTTAAGACCCAAGTGAGCCAAACAAAACACAGACACCAAACAAAACACAAAACACCAGCAAAAGCTGATACTCAGTATCAGGAACTAAGGCAGCTCTGGTTATTTGTCAAAGGGTAGTCCTACCACATTACCTTTTCTTAGTTCAAATATTCCCGTCAGTCCCGTTTCTGCCAGTGTACATGTAAGCCCATCAGACACATCACAAAGCAACCATTAAACAGCTGATTGGCACAGCCAAAGTCATGGACAAGACCATGAGCTGCAAACCCTACATGTTTACAGCACGGAGACAAGCACATTAAGCTAGTCTGCTGGCTCCTCCTGATCCCCTAGGATGAGTGCCTCCCAAGGGGAACCACAGGCAAAATCAGTGGTGCTCAAACTGGTGTTAGCTAAAGGCAATCTTTAGCTGTGCATGCAGTTAATTTATGCAGTCATGGCTACACTGACTGTGGGAGGATGCGAGGAGCATGCAGTTACCTGCACATCATTTGGGTAACCCCTGAGACTTGCAGAGGTACAGGAAGTGTCACTATGGAAGGAGAGGAGTTGCAGGTGAAAGGGATGAACAGGAAAATGCAAAGCACTTAGATGACAGAGGGATGATGTATTTTGTTCCTCCCCTCCTCCCTGCAGTACAAACTCTAGTCTGCAGAGTTACACTGATGCTGGGCCCAATTCTTAGCAATGTGTATACAGTCCTTCAGGAAACTCTGGTCTTGAACCACTTAATGTTGTAGTGTTACTAGTCCAAGAAGCACATAATTATTTGCTAGAAGGGTAAAGGCCAGAGAAAGGGGAGGCCTGAGGTCCACCTTGGCCAGAGCAGATACAAGCATTAACATGTTAATTGCTTCAGAAAAACAAACAAGATTTTGTTGTTTTCAGAGGCTGTCTTCTGATGTCCTGCAGATGTCTGGATTACAGAGATCCCAGACACGCTATCCTAATTAGTGTTTCTGCCTCAGCCTTATGCATGTTTTGCTTCTAGGCTGCTCAGCAGGCAAGCTGTGGTGTCTCCTGGGAATGTGGGGCACAGTTCAGTGTCTTGCCCAAGCAATAACACTCTCAAGGTTTTCCTTGTTGACTTTGGTGATTTCCCAGAAATCCTATGCAATCAGCAAAGCTCAGTCGGCAGTGAGGAAAAAAAAAAAAAAAAAAAAAAAAATCACTGTGTGAGTCATATTTTTGTGCTTTGAGTTTCTTTCTGGTTGCAGGAAGGCAAAACCTTTACGACTGGACTCAGAGCCTGGAATTGCAGGGTTATTGTTATTATTTTTTTTAAGACTCTCTGTTCAGATTGTTAGAGGAAAATAATGCACCTGTCTCTATTTGTTTTGCCATCTCTTACATAGACAGTAAATGGCCTTTCACATGGGGAGCAGCCTGTTAATTACTGTGGGCTCAATCTCTTTTAATTATAGATATCTGTAATGCAGATTTCTATTCCTGAAATACTCCTGTCATAACTGAGCATAAGAAATGTATGTTTCAGCATCTACATCACGATGCGATAAACTGTATCTTGCAAATGTCATTTACTATATACAGGGTGCCTAGAGTGATTAGCTTGAACGTAGCTACCTACCATCAGTTTGATTAATTCCGTTCCTTAATGCCTTCGTCAAAAGGCTGAGATGTAAAGCAACCAAGTAAACGATTTGGTAAATACCTTGGTAAGTGACAGCTAAGCTTGAAATGCTTCTTGCTAGGTTCAAACCCGTACTTGCTTGAGCTCATGAGAGATTTAAGGGAAATCCTTGCTGTGATGTTGCCAAAGGAAATGGGGAGATGAGTAATATAGGTTCTTGTAGATCAAGAGTTAGCTGAGAGTGTGAAATACAGCAGACAGGTAGATGGTAATGAGGCACTGGAAACCCATGCTATGTATGTTATTCAGGAATGCATTGCTGCTTCTAGCAACAAGACACCTGTAGATGTAGTTGCATGTAGTTCTGTTCCTTCCCAGAGAGTAAAATGAGTCCATTCACCTTAAATGACCTTTCTACTTTATTCCAAAATCAGGAGAAATCAGCAACGTGCCATAGATTCACTGCAGTCCACCCTTGACTCTGAAGCCCGGAGCAGAAATGAGGCCATTCGGCTGAAGAAGAAGATGGAAGGGGACCTCAATGAAATGGAAATCCAGCTCAGCCATGCCAACAGGCATGCTGCGGAAGCAACAAAGTCAACACGTGTCCTGCAAACACAAATAAAGGTACTCGGGGAGCTGGTGGTTCCAGGCTGGGTTTCGCAGCACACAGCAAAACAGTGATGGTGATTAAGAGAGAAGCTACTCTCAGGGTCATGCAGGAAAAGCCCTTAGTGATCACCTCTGACATGAAAGAACACTGAACTATAGATCTCTTCCAAGACTTGCATACAAGTGGGATGAGATCCAGGCGTAAAACCCCTGCTGGCTACAGTTTCCTGTTGGGGCAGAAAGTTACAGCATGAGGTACTGAAAATCTGATTTCCACGTGAGCTTGCAAATCCTTTAAAAGTGGAGAGCAAGTCAGTTAGACAGAGTACAGATTGTTTGTGTATATTCAGCTTTCTGATGTGCTTCAACATAAGTAATGTTGTTGTTGTTTGAAGAGCCTTGCTAAGAGACTTTCAAGTCATTGACTGCCTCCTGTCTCTCCCATGCTATGAAGCTGGTTCTGCCTCGGGCAGAAGCACTAGTTCTGACAGATTGCAGATCAGGTTTTTCCCTTTTTATACCACATACCACAAAAGCTATTCAGATTACAGTCTGGAGGAAGCCTTTCTCCAATAAAGAAGCACTGAACTTCTTGAGGTGGTCCTCTCATGTAAACACAGCGGCTCAAAATGCATTCAGACTGGTAAAAACCTGTCTGCTTTGTTATAGGAACTTCAGGTTCAGCTGGATGACTCAGGGCATGTAAATGAAGATCTGAAGGAACAGCTGGCGGTCTCTGACAGGAGGAACAATCTTCTCCAGTCGGAGCTGGATGAGCTGAGGGCTTTGCTGGACCAGACTGAACGGGCAAGAAAGCTGGCAGAGCATGAGCTGCTGGAAGCCACTGAACGTGTGAACCTGCTGCATACTCAGGTTGGCTTTTTCTGGGTTAAACAGCCTTGCCTGTTAAGCACTGACACTGTTTGTCCATTGCTATAAGGCAGACCCACTCCTTGACCACCTTCAAGGTAGAAAATGGTAGAGGAAATAAGTCACTCTGCAGGAATGCCACCTCATTACTGTCAGCTTAGCTGGAACTGATGACTCAACCAACTGCATTAAATAGTTCACAGCAAATATGAGAATGGGAGATAAGAATAAATTTTATTTCTTACTTTCATTGGCGCTATAAAGACCCAGCTTCCTGCTTTCATTAGGCTGTGGCTCGGATAGGGAGGCATTTCTTTGGAGAAGCAGCAGTGTTTGCACAAGGTGCTGTTATTACTCTGCAAAGCAAACTTCAATGCCTGGTTGCTAACACTAGGTGCATTGTGCACGGCAGCAAAGCGTGCTCTACCACATCAGGTCTTCATTAAGAGAGTTCTTTGGACTTGGTCACAATGGTCACCACAGTTTTCACAGGGTTGTGAAGGCGCATATCCTGACTCACCAGCAATTTTGCTGCAAAAACCAACCGTCTCTTCACCAAACAACCAGCATTCAGAAGGAAATGAAAATGAGCTACAGGCTGGCAGTATTTTATGATATTCAGCACTTATGATACTTGTGATACTTCATCAGTTTACAAGGGGCTTTTGTTTTAATCACCTTATTGACTAACTGATCATTACTTTTCCAAGATGAACTGCTTTCTTCATTCTTCGGTTTCAGCCTCTTGCTTATTTTATCTGAATTGAAATCTGAATATTTACATTATTGCAAATATTTTTAATATTTCCTCAGTCTGAAGCTAAGCTACATTTTAAAGGCCAACCCTTACCACATACATGGGTCTCCCTCCCTAAATATTGCTCTGTGTAATCCAGGGGCTGCAAAAATCATTAAGCCTTAGTGTGCTATGGTATTTAGAGAAGTTATGTCTCTATTAATCATTTACCTAATTTTCCACTGTTTCTTTTGTGGAAAACGTAATAAAAGAACACAAGCCTAATCAATCAGAAGAAGAAGCTGGAAGGTGACATTTCCCAGATGCAGAACGAAGTGGAGGAATCAATCCAGGAGTGCCGAAATGCAGAGGAAAAGGCCAAGAAAGCAATCACAGATGTAAGTAGCCTCATTCCTTGCTCAATTTGTTTCAGTACCACACTGTCTTAGGACAACCCAGAATTTCCTAAGCACCTGTTACCAACCTGATATATCCCAAGTGCTCCACAGTTACATGGAGGCAGCTGATGAAACTACAAAAGTAAACAGGCTAGAGGTTTAGAGAAAGGAAATACTTCTGCTTGATCTTTTTTATTATCATTTTCCCCAGGAATTCAGATTCCACTGATCCCCAGTCTCAGGTCAGGTCACTTTTGATTTGGGTAAATTATACTCCTGAATAGGCTAAACCAGTTCAGACAGAACTAGCACTAACAGGTTGCTAGGTGTGCATAGAATCTGCTGTGAGGAGCACAATTCCCAAATCCAAAATGAGGTGTCTATTAGAAAAACACAAGGATGAAGATCCCAAGAAGATACAGTGAGTTCATCCTTCCTGTCAGGAAGATGACATTTGGACTAGTATAGTTTCTTTCCCCACAGACCTGGAGAAACATAGAGTTTGGCTGACATATCACATCATACTAACAGAGTGAAATTCAGAACTGCATGTTTCTGTGAGTTGTGTCTGGAGTGCCTGGATGAAGCTATTCTTGTCCCATGGTCTTCACTGCTTCTCAGCTGGCAGTACCATTACTGCCTGCCAGAGAGAAGGCACTGATTGTCCTTGATTCAGCTCCAGCCTGGACTGCAATGATTGCTGTCTTCTGATGGATGTTCAGTGATGGATACAAAAATCTGTAAATGGCTCTTGGAGGCAGGGACACATGTCAAATCAGACATGAGCTAATTGGCACCCTTGTTACCAGTCTTACAGAACGGTCAGGGAGTATGTAAGACGTTGAAACTGAGCTTCCTATTGCAGCACAGACTGCAGAAATTGCTGTGCTGTTACAGCTGCTCAGGCAGCTCTTGTCTGTGGCTGTACAGGGAGACTCGTCTGCTAGGTTTTTTTAATTCACTACCTTTCAAGAGCCCCAAATTCCAATGTTAGACTTTTAATAAGTTCTGGGTGAAACTTCTGCAGTGAGTGGCATAGGTTTATTTGTAGCTATTATAAATGAGGACATTGTGTAGTACGGATACCAAAACAAACAAATGAAGACTTAAATCACAGCATTAGAATATGGAGAGGGAAAAAAAGTATTCTCTCTGTCCAGGAAAGAAACATGCACAATATATTCTTGGCAGCATTAGGTATAGTCAATGAACTAAGCAGTGGATGATCCAACATGGATCTTCTATCATTTTTTTCTGAGGCATAATTCAGCAGCATCACAGAAGTGCTGTAAAGTTTGGTTGTATTTCCAGGCAGCAATGATGGCTGAGGAGCTTAAAAAAGAGCAAGATACTAGTGCTCACTTAGAGAGAATGAAGAAGAACATGGAACAAACCATTAAAGATCTGCAGAAACGTTTGGATGAGGCGGAACAAATAGCCCTGAAAGGTGGCAAGAAACAGATCCAGAAACTGGAATCCAGGGTAAGTTTGTGATCAAATTGCGGACTGCTATCTGCTGCTTTACAGACTTGGGAGGGGGTGGGTGCCCTTGGGGTGCCTGGTAAGTTCAAAGGATGCTGTGAATGCTTTCCTCTGTCTCACAAAATGCAGGTGAGCAGCTCTTGGACACATCCTTCCCTTTCAAGATCCAGTTGCAGTGAGCTGTGAGCTGTTGTAGCACAGAAGATGATCAAGCCCTTGATTAAAAAAAAAAAGGGGGGGGGGAGGGCAAAACATCTACAACTAGGAAAAGCCTCTGCTTGCCTCAAATAATTTTTTTTTGTATATGTATATAGAGCATCTAGTTCTGAGTGGGGCCTTTGGCTGCTGGTACAGCTTAAATACATTTATGAAAAGGTAGAATGGAAAGGCTATGTTTTGATCTGTTCCTGAAATTCAGCTCTATTAAGAAGCTGAGAAAATGAGCATGTCTTGAACTGTGAACTAAGTTATCTGCTTCTTTATATTTGCAGCATAATGGCAAGGGTTTTTCTGTTTTTGCAGGTTCGTGAACTGGAGAATGAACTTGAGACTGAACTCCGTCGCAATTCAGATGCCCAAAAAGGAGCCCGCAAGTTTGAGAGGCGCATTAAAGAGCTGACTTATCAGGTACACTGAGGACTGTATTAACCACTAGGTCCCTGGAAAGAAATGTCTTCTCCCTGTCAGGGCCTTACATTTGTTTGTTTCAGTGAAGGATGAAGGAGAGCATTACCCAGAGCTTTCTCATTGCAGGAAGCTTTAGGGATGGGAGGAACATCTTCCTAGGGCTACCATCATCTTGCCTGACTCATTGTAACCAGCATTAGAAAGCCTACTATTGCTGGGATTTGGACAGTTTTATCACAGCATTAATATGGAGCAGGCTTAGATAACTATTCATACTGCAAGAGAAGAAAGAGCCCAGATGTCTCACAGCTGTGCTGATGTTGCTAAAAAGAGCCAGAAGGAGTCAGTTAACTCTGCCGCATCACTCAGCATAGGGCTGCCCGGTTCCAGGGCTCTGTCACCTACTGCTGGGCAGCAAGATCTAGTCTTAGCCTCCAGCAGGCTTACTAACAGCTGCTGTTGATGCTTGCCTTTTGAAAAGGTCTTCAGCACAGAGCACTGTTTCTCTTGCTTTCAACATTATTCTTGAGAAGATAATCCCATCCATCTGCCTTAGGATATTATTTAGCATCCTACATGTAGTCTTACTCTGACTTGTGTATGCAGAGGTTGTTTTCTTAGAAGACAGTGCTGCGGCACAGGCAGACAGAATTAGCAGGTCCTTCTGTTTATGGACTGTGACAGCTTAAACCTGGATCATTTTATCAGAAATGCTTGCCTCAAACACAAAATTTAAAGTATGCAAATTGCATATATTTTAGGCCTACCCATTGGTCTGTTTCACCCAGTAAAGACACACTCTGTAATGACAAGAGAGTTCCTCACCTGCCAAGCAAGGAACTCTGTGCGTCTGTGTACATGTGTGTGTGCAGACATGTATATACGTGTGCATACATATCAATATTTACATATATATAATTAGGGAGGCTATTCTTATCCTCAGCAAGCAGGCCCTCACAAATCTTCAGCCTACAGATTTTTTTCGTATCTACACACAGGTTGATCACAATATGGCTTGTTTATATTTTGAACTACGCATCTGTTAAATAATATATATGCCACCCATAACTAATGGACTGTGGGAGATGTTTTTGGCCTTTTTACACTATTAACCTAATTGATGGTGTTTTGGTACAGTCAGAAGAAGATAAGAAGAATCTGGCCCGGATGCAGGATCTGATTGATAAGCTACAATTAAAAGTGAAGAGCTACAAGCACCAAGCAGAGGAAGCCGTAAGTGACTATTTTAGGCCTTTTTTTTCCTCTGAGAAATTTGTTACCCTATAACCACAATCTTTAATCGGCAAAAGCTTTTAGTACAAGTATGGAATTTATGTGTGTATCACTGTTGGTATTTATACAAACTCTATACTTATAAATGTATTTATATATAATATATAGCATTTGTGTTGGTTGCATTAAGAAAAGATATTCCATTTTATCTTAAGATTGGAGTGTAATTTGCAGGGGGTAGAGGGAAGGGGAGGAACAGGAAAGACCTTTTATTCTGGCTAGTCCCTCAGGAGACATGTTGAAAGCCTCCCAGTTCACTTGAAATGAAGAGTGCCACTGCAAACATCAAACCCTTAAAACAAACAAACAAAAACCCTCATCCCTCCGAGAGCCTAGTGGTTCCCATAGAATTTTTAGTTATTCGTGTTGAGCACTTTTGTCCTGCTTGAAATGGAAGGCTTTGCTTCATGTGGACTGGAGGAAATCAGCTGTACTATTTTCTCTCACCAGGAAGCACAAGCCAATCTGTACCTTTCAAAGTACAGAAAACAGCAACATGATCTGGATGATGCTGAAGAAAGGGCTGAAATAGCTGAATCTCAAGTTAATAAGCTGAGGAGCAAGTCAAGAGATATTGGCATGAAAAAGGTATGGTTCTACTATATGGAGCAAATGTGACTCATTGATACACAGTAGCACCTGCTAGGTATGCAGGAAGATCTGTTGCATCTTCTCAAGTAATATGGACTAGAATAAATAGTTGTTTACCATTTTTTTAGTTTCAGTCAACCCTTTATTTTAATGTTACAGTAAATCTTTAGGACAGCAATTTGATGCTTATACAAAATGAAATCTGTTCTCTCACTGGTGTCACTTAACCTCTCCACTCAGCATCCAGAAGTTGCCAAACTGTCTTTTTATAGGGGATATTTAAAAGATCCATCTCCCTCTCTCTATCTGATGTAGATTTCTACATATGTAATAAAGCCAGGGGATTACTGCATTAGCAGATTGCCAGATACTTTAAGACTGCTCTTTCAAAAATTGTATTGAATTGAAGAGCTGGATGAAAATAGTAGTCATTAGTCACTTGGATGCTGGGAAGTAATTAATAACTAGAAATGTCTTTGTGGTGTTTTGCACTTGATCAGAATGATAGTAGAGTAATATGGATGAAACTAGAAGGAGCCTAAGAATGTTGTCTGGAATTGAAAGCAAACCCTTGCTTGTCTATGCTTGCCTATTGGCAGCAACCACAGCAAGGAAGACTGGCATTGCTACTTGTAGGAAAGACAGAAAGAGGAGCTGGGTCATTGCTTTATCTATTTCATTTACAAATGTAATGTAAACTTCCATACTTAATATATAAATGTAATGGGGGTACAGCTCCAAAGTCAAGTAACATAAAAGAAACCTTTCTGTAACCATTTAGCTATTTTTTTACCACTTGATCCCATCCCTTCCTTCTCTCTAGTTTATCAGCAATTCTGTGGGAGGAAATTTCTGCTTTTATATTGTACTAATAAAATCACCTTTAGTTGAAATGAATTACTGTAGCTTCACCAGCTACATTAAAACTAGATGAATATCTGCTCTCACGCATTTGCATATGATGGAAGCAGTACTGCAACCAAAGCTCACATGAAGTTTTGTAGGCTCTAAGAGGAAAAATTTCCACACTTTTCTTCAATTTTTTTCCAGCTTTCCCCTCCCACCCAAAAAACTCTTGATTTCACAAAGCCACTGACACTAATATAGGTAAATCATGAGAGTAATTGATTGTTCAAAATACTTTGTAGAGTCTTGTTTATTCTCTGTATTTTCCTAGCACCTTCTTCTGCCTCATAACAGCAGAAGTCATAGAGAAGTGGATGCTTGTTCAGACAATGAATGCTGTCCCAAAAATCAGGGAACAACTCCTTTAGGAAGAGAAAGACATTGGAAAGACCTTTTTCTTTAAAAAAAAAAAAAAAAAAAAGTGTAGCCCCAAAATACCTTCTCTACTACTGCTATTCATGTTCCTGGAAACTTTTGAAAGTATGTGTGATTCAGAGCGAACAACATCATATATTGCAACAGGGCTCATATAGAAATCCACTGCTATCAAAGGGATGACGCATACCTTAGCATAAGGACAAGAAGCCTGTCTTCCTAGCTGAACTAAGACTCGAAATGATGGCTAAATTTTTAGTGCTAGTGTATTTCAGACACAAGCTGGCAATGCCAGGAAGCAGAAGCACTAGTTAGCAGAAATTTCTGTCATTTACATACAAACTTGAACTCTAAACTCCCCTGTAAAACTTTAGCAGTTTTAAAAAGTTTAAATGTAATCGAACTGTTAAACAGTTCAAATTCAACAGTTCAATTTTAATTTCTAACAGTTCAAATGTAACAGTTTAATTTTAATAGTTGTATCCTATCTCTCTGAATTGCATTTCAGGTTCATGAAGAGGAGTAAATGCAGTCCAAGTTGACAAATATGAGAAGATGTTTCATATAATCAGGCATAACCGAAAGCAGATGTATGAAAAAAAAAAAAGGCACTTACAGAAATAAATATCAAGTGAAAACCCAAAGACACTGTAGTGTATTACATTCGTTTCTATGTATTTCTATTTTGTCGAGCCCCGGGGATCAGTAAAGATTACACACTGCCAACAACCCACTTCATTATGTTGGAACAAATCCTAATTGGCAGATCTCTGATGAAATCAAACCTAAGGGCAAATCCAGTCAAGTTTCATGTCCCCATGTCCTTCATGTGCAGATTGTTAAAGCACTCTGGATTAAACAAGTGCAAGGGACAGCACTAAAATCTGGGATAGCCCAGCTTCTAGCTGTCCTGCCAAAGTCTGCACCATTATTTTTTTTTAGGACAACAAAAACTAAAGTTAATACAAATGGTCAGTTTAGAAACTTCCACTACTATCAGTGAAAGCATTTTTGTTCTCCAGCTGCACAAGAGGTGTAAGAGATGCTGCTGAGGGACTTATCCCATAAGGACTGCCCCTGGCTCATAAATAGCATTCTTTTAGATGTTTTCCATTTCAAAACTGAAAACAAAGGGAAGACTTGTCATGGAATTGGAATTAAAATACTCAGTGAAGTGCAAAACAGAAAGCCCTCTCTTCCCCTCATAGTGCAAAAACAAACCTGAAGTCCACCAGTCCTCAAAACTCAACCTTGTGTAAAACTTTTGCATTGTCTTTTTTTAGTATAACCACATTCCAGTTCTTCATGCAAACTCCTCGCACACAAATGTCAATTCACTTGTGTATATTTTTTCTGTCAGTTTACTTGTTACTGTTGTTCAGATGATTGCATTTCCACTTGGTTCTTTGTGTAATGCAATAGATAAGACGAAGGAACTCTTCTGCTCAAGCTTGTATTTCAACAGCATTCTCAGTAATGTCTGTGTTTGCGGAGCCAGGTTTTCTTTTGGTATGCCAATGTATTCCTGATCCCATGTATCTTCAGGACGTATGTATTAGTATGTATTTAGTACTCCTGATTCTCTCTAGTTAAAACAAAAACATCCATGAGAACTACTGATGCATAAAATTAATCCTCCAGTAGGAACAGAACAAGACATACTCATGTTAGAGGTAAGTCAGTATCTTCTATTTTAACGTTAGCTGAATAAAATAAACATGTACATAAAAGGGCAGAAGCATTCCTGTTTCTTCCATTTAGTTTTCATCAATGTAAACAGAACAGTGTTAATTCGTAAATTATTCTGCTTCCTCCAATTATATTTTAAAGGTTTCAACAGATCCCAAGATATATTTATGTTACTTAAGTTCTTTAAAGGAAACGGCTTCATCTCAAAGGTATTGGTTCTATTATTCTACCAGGGAGAGAAGTATGTTCTCCTGACTTGGTATCACCAGTAAATAGGGCATATGTACAGAGAGATGAGATTAGAGGCTATATGGTCACAACAGTTTCCCAAATAAAGCAATTTGAATGTCTTTACACAAACAGGCTTTGTTGAGTTTTGAAATCGGACAGAGCTGAAGTAATGATTTGGGCCCAAATGAGTGCTAGTACAGTCCATTGTATGGTGATTGTCAGTGGTTTTGTTTGTTTTAAATAAAAGTGAGAGAAAATTACAAAAATGTTTGATTATTTTCAGAGTAAGATATCAGCAAGTATTTGTGACAGGTAACCAATTTTTACATCTTTTTATAGAGTGCTGGAGAGCAATCTGGTCAAGGAAAGGGCATGTTAGCATTGTTACAACTAAAATATTATTGCCTAGATGTACTAAAAAGGGTTTTTTGGACATAGAATATAGAAAAAATCAGGGCAATTAAACTGAAATTTATTATTCTAAGTTTTTCAGTCCTGTTTGCATCCTTTATCCCTTGAAAATCAAATCTGTTTTGGTCAAATATTCAAGGTCTGAAATTCAGCTTAGTATGCCCAAAAGTAAATACCCTAATGTTTGTACATACCTTGAGACAAAAGATTACTATCACCACCAGTAGTATCACCACCAGTACGACCGCTGCTGTCACAATTATCCAAGTGTTATCTGAATGTTCTATAAAAAAACAAATTCCAAAATGTTAAACAGGAACTCAAAAACTTATTGAATAATAGTGAATATTAATCTGTGATATTTGATATTCAATTACTGTTATTCGATACGTGTATCGAAATTATGATTTTTCTCTTATGTATAATCTCATACCTATGATTAAGGGAGAACATATCCATTTATTGTTAATGGTACTGATACAATGGTCAAGTTACATGACCCATTCTATAAGTGAAGATTTCAAAATGAGACTTTAATGATTTAAGAGTGAATGGGTAAAGACCAATTACGTTACTTAACTGTGCTGA